>JASDQU010101946.1:244431-268000 GCA_032191745.1 Picea mariana
TAGATAATGAAAATGTATGAGAACTATCAATGCTTGAAGCTTCCTCCATCCTTGGAAGATATCCAACTTCAACACAAAACTTGCACAAAAGCCAATAGCTAAATCTCAAGCTATCAATGACAAACACATGAGCAAAACAAACTATGTTCTGATACCACATGATATGAAAATAGAAGGCTGACTTGTTATGCTATGCAAGCACCCTCTACTTCATTAAAATAAACTTTACAGGACCTTGCTTCATGTGTATAAATATGCAAGATAAACTTATGTGTTAAGTTCATGTATCTTATTGTAAATGCTTATGTGTGAGGTTATGTTCTTTTAAATGGTTAAATATGTACTTTCAATAAATACACAGCAACATAACTTGTAGCAAATAAACCATCAAACTCAGAACAATCACAACATGATAAAGGAGTTCACCCCCCTCCGGGCTACATCTCCTTGAGCCTCCATCAATGGACTTGGCTCTCTGGGATTAATTTGTCAAAAGTTATTTTACAAGCTGCTGCTCAGCTCCAATGGAAAAACAGACTGTACCATTGAGATCAGAACACATAAAAACACCAAAAATGACTAATAGAACTCTGAAAACGGATCATGGCTCATCTAGGCATGACCTCTTCTACATGTGGCCATAAGCTTCACTGAGCTTCTCTTTGGAAAAAACACCTGTAAAAGTCCTCAACAGCCTCTGAAACCTATCCCAATGTGTTCAAAGCATAACAATTAGCCAAAAAATGATTATTCAATCACAGAAAACAAACATAGGCTCACCAAAACATGTCCTCGATCAATGAGGGCTTCAAGGTCCCTGGAGCTTGCTAAAACTTCAATGGTGAAAAACCTGTAAAAGAAGTCTTCAAATAGCCTTGATAATAGTGCCAATGGATCCAGGACATCCAAAAACCCCTAGCTAGGCTTTTACAACACCTCAATCGGCCAAAATATGAAGAAGTTAGGCCTCCTCCATTTTCCTCCTTCAACCTTGCTGAAACTGGTTCGCCAAAATGCACCCTTCTTGAATGAACCCAACACACACGCCATTTAAGGTGTAAAAACCCGGCACCGAGCAAAACCAAAAAATGGTCCAAACTGTAGGACGATTAGGGTGCCTCCAGCTCCTAACCGCCAAGACCACGGTCACAAGGTCCATATGACCACGCGCTAATATGAAAAGAGCTGAGTTAATAAGTGCAAATATATGTGTGACAAGTGGCGGTGAATGGATAGTGGACAAAACCGTTTTAAAAACCAATTTATAACACCTGCACTCCAAGGCAAGGTCATATGGATTAACAATATAACCGCGGGCTATATAATTTAAAAACCCCGCACTCCAACTATTTACACAATGGTATGGTCATATGAATGAACAGTAGAACCACGGGTCAACCGTTCAAAATGCGTGCCATAATATATCGGTCATATCTAATGTAATATAACCGCGGGCTGGGGCTAAGCCCCAGCCCGACCCCCACACCAATACCACATAATTGAATTCAAATAATTTACATTGCATATAGTTTACAAGCAACAATGTATGGCATATTGGTCGGGCGGACTTGGTTTAAAGCCCTTACTAAAGGGGGAGGTCACCAGTTCAAATCCGGTCGGCTCCACAAAATTTTAAACAACAAACCAATAAACCATTAGCCAATAAAGGGGTGCCATGTGGCAGTCCATGACTGGGCCACGTGGCACCTTACCATTCACCAAAATCATGCCACGTGTCGCAATATAACTCGTCCAACTGTCAGCCAATGAATGCCTGCCACGTCAACTACCACGTGTGATTTGTATGACTACCATTTAGCTTTGCCACATCATCGTATAGTCATGCCACGTCAGCATCTGTACGGACTGTATGGACTGCCCAGTCAGCATCCTTTTTTTTTTTTTCCTATTTGACTTGACGAGCATATCGCTATATCTCTCGCTCCCGATGTCTGTTTGAGACGAAATGAGTTGCGTTGGATTCATGATGACAAGGGCTGCGCTCTCGTTCGTTTTGANCACTACAACTGGCTATGTCCCTCAACCACTGTTCTCTGGCTGCTGCTGACCCACTGTTCTCTCTGTGCTTGGAAGACTGCCAACTTTCCCACTGATAATCAAGTCCCTCTTTCGAACTCTTTTGTGTCAACACAATCAGCTCTGCAATGGCTGCAAAAACTTTCCTGCGACATCTTGTCACAAGCCAAGAAAACCATCAATCTTGAAAACAAATTATACAAGACTGAAAAATGATGCCAACAAAATCTTTTTGATCTTCAAGCAAACTGTCGCATATTGTACTTCATCAAAGTACATGGTGTTTTCCTGCATCTCAGTGTACTCAAAATCAACTTACAAGTCAACAAACACCATCGACTAAACACAAGTTGAAAAATATGATCGACACACATAGTCGTCAAACAATCATCGACACCAGTTGAGACTCATTTGAAACATCTCAATCTTCTCAAAATGACAAGTCGACAAACATGATACACAATCATGTTACAATCATGAATCATTCATGATGAACCATCACCAGGTTTACTGCTTACACATACATAAAAACAAATGCATGCGCATGATTCTTCAACTCTCCTTCCAGTACAAACAGAAGTACATAAACCCAAAAACATGCGGTTACATAAGAGCTGAACTGAAAAAGATAAATGGCTGTAACAAGTGAACATCATATCCATCTTTTACATCCTCTTGGCGAGTTTATGCAACAACAAAAATGCCTTCAAAATGAATTGCATTCACATGCAACTTGCATCATGCAAGTTGTGATAAACTGCTGCAACTTATCATGCTTCCCATAAATGCACACATAACGCTGAAAAGTGCATTTACAACAGAAAAATACAAGCTTTACTTGCTCAAGAAATCCAACCATTTCTTACCAAGCCAACTCAACGGTGACTTTTTCTGCTGGAAATCGTCCTATTGTGAATCATCTTGACTCACATCGATGATGGAATCTCCTCTTCCATTCTTGCCAATCTCTTTATCCAACTGCTTCTTATGCCGTGGATGAGTGGTTGGATGGAACGCCCAACATTGGTCGATGATATGACCCCGCTTCTGACAATGAGTGCAAATCTTTTGCATCCTCTTTTCACGTTGTCTTTGCTTATGAAGTTTCCTGAAAGCGGTTAATCTTTTCCAACATTTTGAAACATGATGGTTATATAAACCACAATATGTACATGGATCCNCATGCTTAACATAATCAAAAGCAACTGAATGATAAGCAGAATTATACCTTGAACATTCACCTTTATCACCTCTTTGAGGAGGTGAATCTGAAGAGTTACAAGCTCTCCTTTGAAGATCATCAAAATGTTCTTGTCTTCATGGCTGTCAAAACTCTTTTGTTTCACACATTCGTATTCATCTTGAACACAAGCCTTGCATGCTGGAGGGATTGAACTTTCAACAAAAGTTCTTGAACTTTCACCTTTAAAGCCTTCTTGAGGAGGTGAACTTAGAACAAAATTTGTGCTTGGAACTTTTCCACTTGTCTCCTCGACTTTGGAATTTGCTCCATCAATTTGTTCATATCCAAGACCACAATACTTGGGTCTCTCTTCAACAACAATAGGCTCAACAATGCCTTGTGCATGCTTGCCCAAACCTCTACCTTCATAGCCCATTTTTAACAATAACTTGGACCCTATTCCTCTTGTGTGATTTTCAAAACCACCAAAACATTCATCTTGAGAGGAATTAGAAGATAAACTAACATTGCATACCTTATGTTCATGCATGTACTTGGTAAGGGTTTCCTTTGCCTCATGGAGTTGAATCTCCATCTCATGCAACTTTGCAAGAAGCTGGTCTTTCTCCTCCTTCATGGCCATCAACTGCTCTTCAAGGGCAATTCTCACATTTCTGTCTTCACACATCTCTTTCATCAAATCTCTCATAGTTAGAATCTCTTCTTTGTCAAAGAATTTAGATAATGAAAATGTATGAGAACTATCAATGCTTGAAGCTTCCTCCATCCTTGGAAGATATCCAACTTCAACACAAAACTTGCACAAAAACCAATAGCTAAATCTCAAGTTATCAATGGAAAACACATGAGAAAAACAAACTATGTTTTGATACCACTTGATCTGAAAATAGAAGGCTGACTTGTTATGCTATGCAAGCACCCTCTACTTCATTAAAATAAACTTTAGAGGACCTTGCTTCATGTGTATAAATATGCAAGATAAACTTATGTGTTAAGTTCATGTATCTTCTTGTAAATGCTTATGTGTGAGGATATGTTCTTGTAAATGGTTAAATATGTACTTTCAATAAATACACAACAACATAAATTGCAGCAAATAAACCATCAAACTCAGAACAATCACAACATGATAAAGGAGTTCACCCCCCTCCGGGCTACATCTCCTTGAGCCTCCATGAATGGACTTGGCTCTCTGCGATTAATTTGTCAAAAGTTATTTTACAAGCTACTGCTCAACTCCAATGGAAAAACAGACTGTACCATTGAGATTAGAACACATAAAAACCCCAAAAATGACTAATAGAACTCTGAAAACGGATCATGGCTCATCCGAGCATGACCTCTTCTACATGTGGCCATAAGCTTCACTAAGCTTCTCTTTGGAAAAAACACCTGTAAAAGTCCTCAACAGCCTCTGAAACCTGTCCCAATGTGTTCAGAGCATAACAATTAGCCAAAAAATGATTATTCAATCATAGAAAACAAACATAGGCTCACCAAAACATGTCCTCGATCAATGAGGGCTTCAAGATCCCTAGAGCTTGCTGAAACTTCAATGGTGAAAAACTTGTAGAAGAAGTTTTCAAATAGCCTTGATAACAATGCCGATGGATCCAGGACATCCAAAAACCCCTAGCTGGGCTTTTACGGAACCTCAATCGGCCAAAATATGAAGAAGTTAGGCCTCCTCCATTTTCCTCCTTCAACCTTGCTGAAACTGGTTCGCCAAAATGCACCCTTCTTGAATGAACCCAACACACACGCCATTTAAGGTGTAAAAACCCGGCACCGAGCAAAACCAAAAACGTTCCAAACTGTAGGACGGTTAGGGTGCCTCCAGCCCCTAACCGCCAAGACCACGGTCACAAGGTCCATATGACCACGGAATATATGTGTGACAAGTGGCGGCGAATGGTTGGTGGACAAAACCGTTTTAAAAACCAATTTATAACACCCGCGCTCCAAGGCAAGGTCATATGGATTAACAATATAACCGCGGGCTACATAATTTAAAAACCCCGTGCATCAACTGTTTACACAATGGTATGGTCAAATGAATGAACAGTAGAACCACGGGTCAACCGTTCAAAATGTGCACCATAATATATCGGTCATATGTAATGTAATATAACCGCGGGCTGGGGCTAAGCCCCATCCCGACCCCCGCACCAATACCACATAATTGAATTCAAATAATTTACATTGCATATAGTTTACAAGCAACAATGTATGGCATATTGGTCGGGCGGACTTGGTTTAAAGCGCTTACCAAAGGGGGAGGTCACCGGTTCAAATCCGGTCGGCTCCACAAAATTTTAAACAACAAACCAATAAACCATTAGCCAATAAAGGGGTGCCACGTGGCAGCCCATGACTGGGCTACGTGGCACCTTACCATTCGCCAAAATCATGCCACGTGTCGCAATATAACTCGTCCAACTGTCAGTCAATGAATGCCTGCCACATCAACTGCCACGTGTGATTCATATGACTGCCATTTAGCTTTGCCACATCATCATACGGTCATGTCACATCAGCATCTGTACGGACTGTATGGACTGGCCAGTCAGCACCCTTTTTTTTTTTTGCCTGTTTGACTTGACGAACATATCGCTATATCTCTCGCTCCCAATGTCCGTTTGAGACGAAATGAGTTGCGTTGGATTCGTGATGACGAGGGCTACACTCTCGTTCGTTTTGAGGAAATTCCGAGAATGCTGATTTTTGGGCTAAAATTTGTCCCCTGGTCTAGATTTTGATCAATTACCAATACATTGGGATTAATTCTCACAAAGAGGGTACATGAAATTTCTGAACCTCAAGGATTTCATGTCTTTCTATTAGTGATTGAACCAATCATTACAAGACTGTGCAATTGAAATTGTAAACATAACTTTATAATTTGTGTTGACTAGAAAGCAAATTTACGATTTCAATGTGATAACAAACCATAAAACTGTAAACACCTATACTTGAGGAAGTGAAAATGTTATTACTGGTTATCTTTGGAGATGGACTGAACTACCAAAATCAACACTCCAAATACCATAAACTGTAAACAAGAAATGAATGGTTAATTCCATAAATTGTTTACAAGTTAAAAACTTATTGTGAATGTGAAATTGTGGATGGAACATACAAAATCGAACGAAGCATATGAAATTGGTATTGAAATTAACTATTTTTGTAGCATTCAAAACTATTCTAGCACCAATATACATAATCATTGCATCTCGGATTGGTGGGCCCTTGCCAACTGATAGCAAGCCTTTGAAATTTACAGTAACATGATCAAGAGAACACCACAAGATTACAAAATGAGTTCTTGCATTAAAACATAGTATAAACTCATAGTGTATGCTCCATTACATAGATTGAGTCCAAATACAAATAACAATGATCAAGGATGCTCTTGGATAAAAAATAGACAGTTATAGTATCATGAATTAACTCTAAATAACTCTGATTACATTGCAATTACATACATATAGAAACCCTTGAACAAATGATAAGATTATGCCATGTGTCTCGTCAAAAAAACACCCAAAATGACAAAGGAAAAAAACATATCCTCCATGTTTAACCTTCCACAATCCATCTGGTATACTTACCAATTGACATAAACTTCAAAGATATTGGTTTTGATCTTTTGTTATTTATATGACAGAATGCATACCAGTTCTCAGCACTACACGAATTCGATTCTAGTGATTGGGCATTCATTTTTCTAAGTACAAATCCTAAACACTAGTTATAGTTCACTGGGCGGGTCGGTGGTTTTTATTTTCCTTTTTTTTCAGGGGTTCCTCAGCCATCCGCACTGAAGTGGAGGCAACCGGAGGCCTAAAAGCGTCAAACTAAGGAGGGGAACTTGTTTCTCGTCGACGACCTCTTCGACGATAACATCTCGTTCTCATTTTGGAAGATTCCACATGAACGACATGGGTATAAGAAGGCTTTGAATCTGCGTTTGACTGGAGCCCGATTCTCTTATGGAAGATCTAAAACTCGATCCAAAGGACATGAACCATGCTGGGGACTGGATCTACAAAACCCATGTGCTCATTTTTCTCCTGGGCATGCACATATAGGAAAACCTCCAAACCTAGGTATGAGAACTCCATAAGTGGTGCAGGAACTGGACTTCAATTCTTCATAGGTAAACATTAGTTCCAAAAACTCATGAAAACCTATTAAAAAATTAGGAAATTAAATATAACAAACAACTATTACCTCTTTAATGCTTGTTGCAAGGTTTGAGGCTTAAGAGCATGTATTTGTAGGATAATGGGGTTTAGTTTAGGTGTAGTAGTGGGATACTAGTGAGAAAAACGGTGTTAGAATATGAAAAAATGGGAGGCTACCATCTCCCCCACACCTTTTTTATTGCATGTCCTCATGCAAAAAGCATCCTTGAAAACTAAAAAATTGATCCAAAACTGAAACATCTTGTGAATAACTAGGAGAGCTCAACTGCATTGATCAGAATGTTGAGACCTCCTCTAGCCCTAACTATCCTCTCATTATTCCTCCTATGTTTTGGTTGACTGGAACTCATGATATTCCTATGCATTTTTCTATTCTCAGAAGTAGGTTCTTGACTTCTTCTAGGAGGTTATGGCTTTGTTCTTTTAACATTTCATTCTCCTTTTGTATGCATCTATTTAATATTGTCATCTCGAGGGATTCTTGTTTAAACCTTTTAATTTTCTAATTCTTCCTCTTCACTTTGATTGATGATTCATCTGAAGGTGGATTAGGTTCATTCTATCTAATAGATGCATTATCAAAGGCTTTAGGAAATGCATTCTCTAGAGGATTCGAGCCCTTACTCCTTTATTTCTTTGGAATTATAAAAATATTAGCTAACGTTATGTTGTCTTCTCCTTCATTGTTTAAAGAAATTGGACATTGTTCCATTGATTGATTGTTGATATGAATAGGGTTTCATATGAGTACCTGGATGAATGGTGTTTAAAATTCGAGCATCATGACAAACAAAAGTCGTCATTGGAGTACCGATTCTCTATTTCGTTGGCAATGTTCCTAGTAACTCAACGAGTTGTAGGTGGTCTGGACAATGCCTCTACTAACGGGTTGGTATTCATGCCTTTTCTTTTTTGTTGGTATTCTTATTCTTTTTTTATTATCATCACCCTGTGTTACTTGGCTCTCTGCTGTTGGATATGTGTTATATTATTTGGATGACTAGAATTAATGTCTAAGTTGTGCTAGGCATGCAGGGGCAACACCCCCGAAATTTCTTTTCCTCGGTTTTTGTGTCCATTTTTTGGGGTTCCTCGGTTTTCATGTCCATTTATGGGAGGTTTTTTGACACATGGTTTTTCACTGATGGTTTTCTATTTCCAGTTAAGGAATTAGGGTTGTTGACTAATCCAAGTCATTGGATTATGGTTTTCGATGCTGCTGGCTCCTATATGTATATTGTATTGCAAACAATGTATGATGTGAATGAATATAGAATATGATGGTTTTCTGGGTTTGGGTTTCCAGGGGAAAAATATCTATGTAATGTGTGTATTCGCCGTTGTATCTTTTCTACATCTGCCACCATCTCATCGAGTTGTTTATTAAATTTGATTTGGCCAATGAAACTTTCCTAGGGGAGCCGAGGTCTTCATCAATATTCTTTTTTTTATTATCATCACCTTGCATTGCTTGGTTCTTTGCCGCCATCTCATCAGGTTGTTTATTAAATTTGTTTTGGCCAATGAAAATTTCCCATGTTTCATTTATCTTACTAAGCTATGCTACAATCAGAATCTTCACTAGTCCATGTTGATATTTATCTTACTAAGCTATGCTACAATCAGAATCTTCACTAGTCCATGTTGATACAGGATCTTGTAAGGGTCTTTACTATTTTTCTTTACTTGGTTTGACATCTTGCTTAAACTCTTCCATAAGTAATAAGGAAAATTCAACTGCTGGTCAAATTCAAAATGCAACAAAATTCTAATGTGATACTAGAAGGTAAGAGCATAACGCCCCTCACAAGCCAAATACATCTATAAAATTTCCAATGGTGCAAGCCATTTGTCCTTGAGCCAAGCCCGCGGTATCTCCTTTTCTCAATTTGCATTTTGAAACTCTAGCTTCAAAAATCGATTACTGAGTTCGTGTGTCACGGGCCAATTTTTGAACCATTTTTCTCCTTCTCTCGACAATCCTATGGCACGTGCAATTGAATTTTCCCACACCTCCATTACTAGCTTCCAATTCGAGCTACAAATCCATTAAATCCCCTAGAAAATTGTAACGTCACCTGGTCATTGAACCCTCAGGATTTAACAAATAGTTCGAGCCTTCCGACATGAGTTATATTCTAGCAGATCTTCCAGAGATCGCATGTATTTTGGCTCGTGGCGATTAACCAACATCGTCAATGGAAATGGTTATATCAAGGAGAAAACACCGAAAAGGCTAGAACGGTCGCTACTATTGAATGCTCATACGATTTCAATTTTAAACAATATGAGTGTAACTCATTTGGAATCCCTTTGGTAATTCAAAATGAGTTATAATAGTTGAATTTGGGAATACTTATACACATAGGTTCATGGGTAATCATGAAACAATCGGGCATGTCGATGCAATAAGAATGCCATCGTATCCACATAACCTAAAAACTCAATCATTTGTAGTTATGGAAGTGTCATTTCATCAACATGTGTAAACTCATGAAGGATTCATATGACCAATAAGTAATGTGTATAAGCAATATGCCATATGGTTGATAGGATGTGTGCACATATGGAGAATGGATGCAACTATTATGTACATAGTCATGCAATTTGATTAGTGGAAGAGATTTTGGCCGACACTTGTAATAGGTAACATGTTATAGGGCTAAGGTATGAGTTAAGGAAATATGGTGTATGACACAATGGTAAGAAAGGTTTTAAGATATGAAGAAATAAGTTATATGTTTACAATGTTTTAGCAGTGGGATAAAAGGTAAGGGTAAAGCAACACATATAAGAGAGTTGTAAATTATTTTTTCTTTGTTCTTAATAGATTAAAAGAGTTTAAAAGAAACTTATTTACTTCTAAATTTACCTTTGTTCAGTTACCAACTTACACTTGTGGAAGCCATGAAAGTATGCTGGAGGGATCATTGCAAAACACTAACTCAAGAGACTTGCTGTTGGATCATGGACAAGTAACCTTCTTTGTTGATCATAGGGACATCTGGTACTTTACTCACTAGCTGGCTTGTTGAATACATATTTAAAACATAGTTACATGATTTCCTATACCTCCTCTACAATTCCTGTACCAACACAACCAACTTATTTTTATTTTGCTTATACTACTAACTGGAAGATTTGGAGTTGATGAAACCATTGTTGTTGCTAATAAAGGATTAGAAGCATTATTTTGATAAGAGAGGAATGACTGTGACTTCTATACATGTTGTGAATATCTTAAAAACTCAGAAAATCTAAACTTATTCATGATGAAAATAGCAAACCAAACTGAAACCAAAGGATGATGAATGAGTAATGGTGGCTTATTTGGCCACCTAATCACATCTGCTACTGAAAATAGATATGATGATGGAGTGAGAGGAAAACAACTGCAACAAAAACAATGAAGCAAGGAGCTGGAGGGCCAGAATAAGACTATGCCTCAAGCTCTGTAGCAAAGAAGAGATTTGATCCTTTATCAGGAGACCTGCTAAAGAAGGAGATAACTTCCTCTTTTTGAGACAATTCTCTGTTCCTAACTACCTTGCATCGTATTTCCCTTTTATTCACACATTGTAAACTATTGTTAGAACCATGAACCAAATAATATTCACCGAAACCCAATCTTGGCACAATTCTATCTATATTTTGAAGTCGAACATAGAAAGAAATAATTGGATTACCAACCAATGATGAATGTTGTTAATCAATGCATGAATACTCACCATTGATGCCGATGAGAGTCAAGGTGCCTTGGTACATTTTGTGAGGTATGAATAGATGAGTTGAAGTCAAGTCACTTGGAAGATCTGAAAAAAAAAGGAGCATTGAGGAATCCCCAATATGCTTCCAGTAAGAGAACCTGCCATTAATGTATGCAAGCCTCCAGGTATCATAAAAATACTTGAACTTTGACCCCAGATAAGGTGTTGGAATCGATGGAGCAAAGTTTGTTAGAAGTAGGCCTTAATGAATCCCCCATCATCTAACACGAGAGTAACACAATTATTTGAAGAATAAAAGGTAGAATCAACAACTATATGCCAAATTTTATTATGGAACTACCCACGAGCAACATGGTTTTCAAGCAAGTCCATGTCTAGCTACACCAACAAACATATTTTCATAACTAGACTGATTGTTTTTCTTTACTTTTTATTGTTTTCTATTTTTTTTTTTCTTTTTATTATTATTATTATTTTTTTTACATATATACACACCCAAAAATTTGGGACAAAAATCAAGTAAAGGTTAGAGAGGGGGAATGAGACCCCCTATTCACGACCTCCATCTCTGACTGCTGTAACATATCTTGAACAAACTTTTCCTTGGACATGGGTTTGAGGTATAATCTTAATCTATGTCCATTCACCATAAAGGAGATCTAATCTGTATCTATTGTTTTGATTCTCATGGAGCCATTATCAAAGATGGTCTTGACCTCATTTGGTCCCAACCATTGTGTGGAGAGATTACCCCTGAAGTTCTTGAATTCAGAATAGAAGAGGAGATCCCAATCAATGGGTTTGAAGACCTTCTTTCTAATCAATTTGTCTTGCCACTTGGCTCGTTGTTCTTGAACAAGAATGGTATGTTGAATGACATCTTGTCGGATTTCATCCAACTCATTCAACTGTGCCACCCTTTTCTTCCGAGCCTCTATCAAGTCTAAACCCAACTGCACTACTGTTCTGAAAGTCCTTATTTGGAATTCAATAGGCGGGAGAATCTACTTTCCATATAACAACTCATAGGGAGTGAGCCTAGTGATGCTTTTCCATGCAGTCTTGTAGGCCCAAATTTCCTCCAGAAGTCTATCTGCCCAGTCCTTAAGATGCAATTGTACTGTATTGGTCATAATGGCCTTCAACACTTTGTTGGCAGACTCTAATTTTTCGTTATCCTATGGATGATATGGATAAGATTTGTGATGCTTTATCTCCTATTGCTGAGTAATAGATTGCATCAAATTTGACGTGAACTGTGCTCAATATGTCACAATCTCTCTTGGAACACCAAAAAAGGTAAAAATATCTTGATAAAGAAAATCAACAACTGATTTTTCACTAGCTTGATATAGATATTTTTCTTCTACCCATTTGGTTACATAATCTGTACAAACTAAGATATACCTTTTCTTTCTTGATGCAAGAGAGATTGGTCCTATGAATTCCAGATCCCACCTTTTGAAGGGCTCAATCAATACTTGTGGTTGTAGGGGCATTTCGTCAACTTGTATTGGTCTCCCCATCCTTTGACAGTTGTCACAACTCCTTACATATGTTTTAGCATCCCTGGAGAGTGTTGGCCAGTAGTACCCCTAATGATGTACTTTGTAGGTCCTTCTCTTATCAACAAAGTGGCCCCCACATGGACCATCATGGCAGGCTCGCAAAATGTCGAACATCTCATCTTCCCATACACATCTTCTAATAATCAGATTTGGTCCAATATGGAAGAGGTCTCCTTTGATCCATGAATAGTTGGCATAGAGCTTGGCAATTTGTTGCTTTTCTTGTGAAGAAAGGTGTTGCGGGAATTTCCATGTGGCCAAATAATTTGGTATATTTGTGAATCATGGAGAGTTAGTAGAAATAACAAATAGATGTTCGTCCAGAAAACTATCATCTACAAGACCATTTTCAATTTCATTATGGATTATGGAGAGGAAATCTACAATGATATTTTCCTTCCCAGGCCTATCTACTATAGTGATGTTAAACTCCTATAGTAATAACAACCATCTAGTGATTCTACCATTGGTGATTGGTTTATTCATTAATAATTTTATGGCAGAGTGGTATGTGTGAATAAAGACTTCATAACCTGTTATATAGTGTCTGAATTTGTTTATGGCATACAAAATATCTAAGAATTCCTTTTTGGTGACAGTATAATTGAGCTCGATGGGTGTTAGGTTTTTTCTTATGAAATAGACGACATAGAATAATTGATCTTCTTTTTTCCCTAAAACAACTTCGAGGGCCGTGTCTGAAGCATCTGTATTAATGTGAAAAGGGAGGGACCAGTTTACCCCCCTAAGTACTAGTGATGTGGAGAGTTTTTCTTGTAAGTCCTCGAAGGCATTTTGACACCATGAGTCTGATACAAAATCAATATCTTTGACAATAAATTTGAACATTGTTGTTGCAATATTTGTGAAATTTCCAATGAATCTTCTGTAATAACTGACATGACCCAAAAACATTCTTACCTCTTTTTTTTATCGTGGTGCTCGGAGGTCCATGATGAATTTGATTTTGGCCGGGTCTACTTTGATACCTGCACTAGAAATGTGATGACTGAGAACAATGCCTTCTTTAGATAACATTGTACATTTTTCATTTCTTAAGGAAATGTAAGCTTCCTGACATCTGATCAAGAATATTTCCATATTATCAATCGCTTCTTTAAAAGTATCACAATAGAGAGAAAAAACATCCATATAAATTTTCTACACATTCATCAATCAACTTAGAAAAATACCTAATACTGTCCGGTGGAATGTGGCGGGGGCATTGCATAAACCAAATGGAAAAACTCTATAGGAAAATTTTCCCCACAAGCATGTGAATGTGGTCTTTTGTTGGTCTTCTGGTGCAATATGAATTTGATTATACCCTCTAAAACCATCTAGGAAAGAAAAGTATTGTTTTCGTGACAAAGTATCCAATACCTGATCGATAAATAGTAGTGGAAAGTAGTCTCTTAAGGTTGCCTTATTAAGTTCCTGAAAATAAACACATATTCTCCATAAACACATAAAAACATTACTAAATATGAGATCATATAGAGAGGATTATTGAGGATATTGTACATCATTTGTGGTGGAGAGGAATTGATTTAGAAAATTATTTTCAGTTTGTTCTTTCAACCCCCTAGATTTTTCAATGGTTAAGAAGGGTTGTGTGATTTCTTCATATTTTTAGGGATATTCTACCCACAATGAATATTCTACTACTGGTTTTGAATGTGGATAGAGGATAAGTTTCTTCATAGATGCCCCGCTTGATATAGTCATTTCCCCTGATCTGCAACCAATGAAGACATCGATGGTAGCTAACCAGGTTCTCTCGAGAATGAAGGGATGACCCTCCATGGTAGTCTTGGGCTGGATAGCCAAGAAGTCCACGTGGTATTCCCATGAGTCCAGGGTGACAATGACATAATCTAAAACACCACCAAGCTTAATTTGGGATCTATCAGCTAGCTCAAGCACTGTATGTGTGTCAGAGGCCATCCAATTGTAACATATCTATAGTTATAACAATAATAACATTTATTGATTCCTCCATGTCAATTAGAGTGTTTTCTATGGGAACATTGTTAAGGTAAACAATGACTATAATGTTTCCAGGATCAACATATTTCTCCGTTATAGCTTTTCTGGACCTTAGTTCAGCTAATTGGCCTATAAATTGAATTGTATGGGGGTCTTTCCCTTTTCTACCAGGTTTATTAATACATAATTCCCTTATGGTTTTCGCATATATAGGCACGCCTTTTATTGCTTGTAACAAGGGATTTTTCACAAAAAAACATTTTTTAGTTCCGTTTCCAAGTTGAATTCAAGTTGAACCACATGTTTCTCTAAGGCCAACCTCTTTGGGAAAGGACGAGTTTTGGGTGCCTGAGGTTGCTATGAATTCAAAATAGGAGATGTTTGTGTGGTGGTGACAATCCTATCGGAAGGGGGGTCATCATTGGATGTTTGGATGGGAGTTTCCTCCTCTTCAAGTTCTTCTACAATGACAACTGCATGGTTTTCTTTCCGGAGGACCTTTATTGACCTTACATGTATGTCTTGCAAGGGTACTGGAGTGATCAAGTAAGTTGGAAAGGTCTGTAACTCAACATTAAAGATAGGCTGAGTAGTTTTTTTGTTTGGATTGGGAACCAACTGAGCGGGTAATTATGTTGGTCTTGGAGGGTTTTGAGTTGCAGTTAACTGTAATTGTTGTGACATTTGAGGAATTGTTGGTTGAGGTGGATTTACTTGTGCTTTCATTGGAGGGAAAGGTGGTGGAAGCCGTGGATAAGTGGGGTAAGGCATTGAAAATTGTCGTGGGGCCATATTTCCATAAGTACTCCCTCGCAAGCTTTGTTTCCAAGACTAGTTTTGGGTGGGCTTCCAAGTCATCGAAGTATTCCATTGTTGAGGATAAGCATCATAAGATGCATAAAATTGCAATGAAGGGTATTGTGCCATACCTTGTGGGCGTGGTTGCCAAGGCCTTCCTTGTGCATCTTGAAAATATGGTTCAACTGTCCCATTGTTTCCTTAGTAGACAACTTGGAGTGTTAGCAATGAGGGGCAATTTTCTTAATCATGATTATTTGCACAAATAGCACAAACTTTCAAATTATCCAATGGGCACTCTTAAAGAATGTCTTTTCCTACACCTAGCAAAAAATATAGTTAAAGTTTCTATTTCTTCTTCTTGTTTCTATTTAATTTTAAGTGTATCTAGTTGCAAGCTAATAGTACCGAGGATATCTGTTTTAAAATTTTCTAATAAGTTGCCTAGATCCATCCTTGTTGCTCCCCCTGTAGTATATTTAGTATTGCCAAAGTATCTCTTAGTCCCTTACCAGATTTGGCTCTACTTCGTGAGTATCTCCTACAAAGATCACAAATTTCTGCAAATGGTAAGAGAGAAGCATCACCAGAACCCATAATATTAAGCACTTCTATATACTCTTCATGTATCCCCTTCAGAAAAATAGTTCTAATAATATCATTGTTTAAGGTACTTTGTTTAGTCTTCTAAAGGTTGTATAGGAACCTCTCAACATAGTCCTCAAGAATTTCCTCGTACTGTTGCTGCATCTTAAAGATATCATTCCATAAGTCTCTAGTTCTACAATAATCTTGGTATTTCTTTAGAAAAGTAGTTTTCATATCTTCCCAAGACCTAATAGAATAATCTAGAAGTCCCATAAACCATCTCAAGGCAAAATATTTCAAAGTTGCAGGAAATAACTTTAATGTTTTAGCATCATCCACATAATTATAACTTCGACATAGAATATTAAATTCAAATAAAAAGGAATCCAAATCTTCAGTGACAATACCTCTAAAATTTGGCAGTACCGATAGAGGAATGTTCATATTTACATTTGGTGCTAGATCAAGGATGGGGAACCCAAAGGTTGCTTCTCCTTATGCTTCCGCATTTCTTTCCTCTTCTTCTGCCATGCTTCCAAACAATATGAAATTAATTAACTTTGGTTTCTTATCCCAGTTCAGAGAGAAGGGTGACTCACTAATTGTATTTTGACGAATAATAAAATTGTCCTCAATATGTGCTTCATGTATCCCTTCTACAATTGCAGATTCTATCTGTGATATGACCACGTTTTGGGATGATCCAAAGATTTTGGAAATATGTTCCAGATTGAAAACTTGTTCTATTAATGGGTTGATAATTGAGGTCTGCTTACCAATCCTTTTGTCTTTGGTTCCTTTATCCAATTTTTCTCTTTTTGCTTCCTGCACCTTTTCAATGGTGGTTCCTGATTATGGGGTAATCTGTTATGGAGTCACCTTTGATGTGAAACCTTCTCCTTCCTGTAAATAACTACATGTATACCTCTTAGAAGATTAGTATGGGGGGTCTTAGTACTACCAAATAAATCACTTGGAATCTTACTTGTTGATTTAAGAAACCTACCTTTGCTATCTCTAGGCCTAACCATTACTTAACTACATGATAGAAAAGGGTTCAGATAGACTCACCAAAGTGAATGTGGTGGGTTAGAACCCTTGCAAAAATTTAGAAGCGAGGTTTCCTTTGCATCTTACCATCTTGTCCTCCACCAAATCTACAATGTAGTGAGAAAAATAAATAGAAATAACTAACTAAAATTATCCTTCTATCGCTTGCCTTTTAACAACTCCCCAACAATGACGCCAAAAATGTTGGGTTAATTAATTATTACTTTAATACACCCTGTACTTGTCAATCTGGTTCGTAAACTTGTGAGTTGTATACACGGTATGTGCAGGTTAAAGATCAAAGTCAAAACTACTCTAACCTATCAAGAGACAATTGAACCACACTTCAATCCAATCATTCATCAAAATACTAAGAAACTATCAAACAAACCTTTTAAACAACTTCACTTTGTCCACAAGATTGATATGAAGTATGAGCATAAATTAAATAACTCTATATGTCATTCATAGATTTTGGATCTATACACGATCATGTTCTCTGATATGTTCTCATCCTACTTCTAAATCAATGGATATTTAAGTGTTCACACACAAATATATTCAAATGCTAGTAAAAAACTTGAAAACAAGAACTAATAGCTAATTCTTTTGTCAAATATCCTTCCATGATTCAAGATGCAATCTTTCACTTATTAAGCTAATTGTTCATGCTCTACATGTGAGGTTAGATTTGATAGCAATAATATTAACTACTGTTAAAAAAAAATGAGACAAAGTACTAGATATAACCATAAGTTTTACTTTGAACCATCCCTTTGAATCAGTCAGCTATAAAGACATTAAATCCCTATTCATGAACTACTGATCTTAAGTTGGATTTATTAGTTCAAAGGTAAAGCTTATGAGCAATAAGTCTTGAGTCTTGAATTCACAATCAATACATTCAATGTGATGAATACATGGTGGCACTACACTTCTTGTGTCCAGACAAATTTTCCATGCACAGAGGTGACTCAACTGTCATACATTGCATAATATTAACTGGTTATTTGAAATAACATTGGGAACTTCAAAGGACAATTACCAATCCCTTGGGATTAATTATCACAAAGAGGGTACATGACATTTCTAAACCTCAGGGATTTCATGTCTTTCTGTTAGTGATTGAACCAATCATTACAAGGATATGAAATTGTAATTGTAAACCGAACTTTATAACTTGCGTTGACCATAAATCTAAACTACGATTTCAATGTGATAACAAACCATAAAACTGTAAACTCCTGTCCTTGAGAAAGTGGAAATATTATTACTGGTTATCTTCAGAGATAGTCTGAACTACCAAACTCAACACTCCCAATACCATAAACTGTAAACAAGAAACAAATGTTTATTTCTATAAATCATTTATAGGTTAAAAACTTATTATGATTATGAAATCATGGATGGAACATACGAAATCGAACACAAGCATATGAAATTGTTGATAAATTTAACTATTGATGTAGCATTCAAAACTATTCTAGCAATAATATGCATAAGTGTTGCGTCTTGGATTGGTGGGCCCTTACCAACTAGTTGCAAGCTTTTGAAACTTACAACAACACGATCAAGAGAACACCATGTTAAGCTCTAAATAGTGGCACATTTCCCCTTAATTGGGGCATATTACATTAGTAATGTTATTTTAGTTATGTCGGCTTGGGTCCATTAGTTGTAATTGTACCTCCTAGTCTCCTATATATACCAAGGAGACATTTTCATTTGGAATCATCTTGTATTTGGAAATTTATGTGGTGTATAAGGAGGTCGCCCCCTCGAAGAGGCTTATTATCTGAAATTATCTCTTTTTCAAGGCGTCGAGTACTTATTCTGAGGTTTTTCTATGCTATCTTGATATTTGGTTCTTAACATTTGGTATCAGAGCTCAAGGTCTTGGGGTTTCGCTGCTACATCTGAGACACCTTGGAATTTTTGCTATAAGTTTTTTTTCTATGACATTTCAAAAGGAAGCCCTTGGAGGATATTTAAAAGATGGATCAAGGTACGTTGGGTTCAAATTTAAGCTCTTGATGCCTTACACTTTCAGAGATAAAACCTGTGTAATATAGGGTTATGGAATCATCCTGAATTTAGTCATCGTGGAATTTTCGCTATGAAATTGTTTCTGTAACTTTTCAAACCCTAAAATCTAGAGGATATTCATAGAAAATTTTAAGGTATTGATGATAAAAATTTTCGCTTCTAGGTCATCTTACATTTGTAGATACAACCTGTGGAAGATAGGGTATTTGACTAGTCCTATTGACTAGTCTCAAGCGAGTGTTCTGGGTAAAACAATCATAAATTATTCCTAGAGTATCCAAATTGAGTGAGACCAGTTGCATTGGATAGTGGACAGTCTGTAGTATTTCCGGTACAATTTTCAGAATTGTATATCAATTATTTTGTGCGAGGCACTCTATACAAGTGAGATCTCCTGGAAAAGCCAAAAATCAACAAGTTGTGGGGAAGTTACCATAAATTCTACTTGGCACATCCAATTTTGATCAGACCTGTGGCATTGCAGAGAAGAAATATCAGGTAACTACAAGAAATAAATTTTCATATTCAGATGGGCCAAAATTTTGGAGATATAGCAGAATAAAGATTGTCTAGCAGAACCACCTCAAAATCAAGGTTTAAAGTGATACTTGGCTAACATGCCACAAAAAAAGGGAACTTCTACACCAAATAAGCCTCCAGATAGTCCTACTTGGAATCTTCATGAAGGTGAAGAAATGCGTAGGGACATAAATGATTTACAAAACAAGACAGTGACAAAAGATGAACTACAAGGGATGCTGGATGGTTTAAAAAGGGAGATCATGGAAGGATTGGAAAATTTCCTAATAGAGAGGACACCTGAAAGTGAAAATGTATCCCATGAAATTCATGATGACGACACAAGGAAGATGAATCAAGAATGGAGAAACTCTAACCTTGGGTTGAAGACCAACCACTTTCCTAAGATCGATATGAGGAAGTTTGATGGCAAGGACCCAATCACATGGATACTTCAGATGGAGCAATTCTTTGATCTACATTATGTGCCACATACAAAAAAGGCACAAATTGCTTCTTTATATTTAGAACCCAATCAATTTGTTTGGTATCGATGGCTTTGTTCTCGCAAATCACTCATCACTTGGACAATTTTCATGGAAGAAATGATAGCACACTATGAGGATACAAGGAGCAATACCTTCTTTAGCCAATTGATAAATCTCAAGCAAAAGGGTTAAGTTACAGAGCACATTGAGAACTTCCAAAGATTCAATATAAAGGTAACAAATATTCCAGATGAGCACTTGATTGATGTATTTATAGGAACTTTAAGGGATAACATTCAATATGAGGTTCACCTTTGGGAACCCAAATCATTGGAGAATGAATTTAGGGTGGCAATACATGTTAAAAGTAAAAATATGGCTATGGCTACTAGAAGGACCACTCCTAACATCTATCGAGAGAATAATGTTCCTTCTTCTAAAACACCTTAACCTACAAGGTTGACACCTCAAAAATTGGAGAAAAGAAAAGAAAAAGATTTATGCTTTAATTGTGACAGAAAGTACAATAAGGGACATAAGTGCAGTGAGAAGAAATTATTCTACATAGATTGTGAAGAGGAACAAGAACAAGAACAAGAACAAGAACAAAAACCATCTCAAGATGAAAACATAGAAGTGATTTCTTCTAAAGAGTTGACTCCCACGATATTGTGTAATGCATTGGCTGTAATTAGCACTCCTCAAACCCTCAAAATCGAAGGATATATCAAAAAGAAAAAGGTAATAGCCCTAATTTATTCTGGTAGTACTCATAATTTCATTCACTATAAATTAGCCAAAGCTCTCAATTTCTTTTTATATCCAACACCAGAGTTTCAAGTAATGATTGCAGATGGAGGAACTATCAATTGCTCAGGAAAATGCAATAAGATCAATCTTACTATGGGGGAATATGTATTGAACATTCCAATGATTTCTATACCCATGGGTGGTGTTGATGTCATACTAGGAATCCAATGGTTAAAATAATTAGGAACAATGGATTTTAATTTTCAAGAACTTTTCATGAAATTTTCATTGGAAGGAAAATAAATTGAGTTAAGAGGTATCGTAGGGAAACCCAGTAAGGTGATAAGCTCTAATGGAATGAAAAAATTATTGAAAAAGGGGCAGTACGGTGTAATTGTACAACTATGCTCACTAGATGTTCAAACATCTAAGCCATCTATTCCCCTAGATCTCCAAGGGATCATTGATAAGCATTCCAAAGTATTTGAAGATATTCCCAAAGGTCTTCCACCCACTTGAAATCATGATCATGATATTCACCTAATTCATGGGAGTGTTCCTCCAAACATCAGGTCGTACAGATACCCTTATGGCTAGAAGAGTGAAATTGAGCGTATGGTTGAAGAAATGTTAGAGGCTGGCATTATTATACCTAGCCAAAGTTCTTACTCTACACCGATGGTAATGGTACTCAAGAAAGATGGCTCATGGTGTATGTGTCCAGATTATAGAGAGCTCAACAAGATCACTATTAAAGATAAGTTTCCCATTCCCGTCATTGATGAATTGTTAGATGAACTACATGGAGCAATCTATTTCACAAAGTTGGATCTCCATTCAGGGTATTATCAGATTAGAATGAAGGAAGAAGATATCCCAAAAACAACATTCCAAGCTCATGAAGGCCATTATAAATTTTTGGTCATGCCTTTTGGCCTTACAAATGCACCTTCCACATTCCAAGGATTGATGAATTCCATTTTCAAGCCATTCCTTAGAAAATTTGTGTTAGTATTTTTTGATGATACACTAATCTATAGCAAGTCTTGGGAGGATCATGTGCGACATGTTGACAAGGTGCTACAACTACTAAAGGAGCAACTACTATATGCCAAACCATCCAAATGTTTCTTTGGGGTGAAGGAGGTAGATTATTTGTGTCATATTGTATCTCATGAAGGTGTCAAGGTAGACCCTAACAAGATTAAGGCCATGATGGACTGGACAATTCCCAAAAAATTAAAGAATCTTAGAGGATTTTTGGGTTTGACAGGTTACTACCATAAGTTTGTTCGGAACTATGGGAGAATAACAACACCTTTAACAACACTAACTAAGAAGGATACATTTCCATGGACTCCAGAGGAAACTAAAACTTTTGAACAACTTAAAGAGGTGATGTGGAAAGCTCATGCCTTGACCACACCAGACTTCACAAAAACCTTTATTGTGGAATGTGATGCCTTGAGAAATGGCATTGGTGATGTCCTAATGCAAGAAGGAAGGCCCCTGGATTTTGAAAGTCGGCCGCTCAAGGGAAAGTACTTATACAAACCCATTTATGAGAAGGAAATGATGGCAATACTACATACATTGAAAAAATGGCACCCTTACCTAATAGGTAGGCACTTCAAGGTCAAAACAAATCATGATAGTCTTAAATACTTCTTGGAACAAAGACTATCTTCAGAAGAACAACAAAAATGGGTGACCAAGATATTGGGTTGTAATTTTGAAATCATCTATAAAAAAGGGAAGCAAAATATTGTGGCAGATGCACTCTCAAGAAAGGATGAATATGTTGAGGCCTTTCTCTGTGCTATCTTGATCATCCAACCTGATTGGATAATAGAAGCAAGGGATGAATAGAAGAATGATGAAAACGTGTGGACTCTCATTCAAAAGTTGCAGTAGGATTTTAGTGCATCAGATACATTTACATGGAAAAATGATTCACTATGGTAAAAATTTCGTTTATATTTATGTAAGAACTCCCAACTAAAAAAAAAGGTACTTTGGAATTGCACAACTCTTCGGTAGGAGGGCACTCGAGATTTTTGAAAACCTACCATAGGGTCAAGAAGGAATTTTTTTGGGACGGCCTTAAAACTAATGTTCAAAGGTTTGTGGCAGAATGTTTGGTTTGCCAACAAAATAAGGTGGAAACAATTAAGACCCCAGGTCTTTTACACCATTAGCCATCCCAAGTCAGCGATGGGAGGAGGTTTCCATGGATTTCATCATAGGGTTACCGAAGTCTGAAGGAAAGAGTGTCATCATGATGATTGTTGATAGACTGACCAAGTACACACACTTTTATGCACTCTCTCATCCCTTCAAAGCCAGTATAGTTGCCACTGCATTCATGGAGACAGTTCAAAAGCTACATGGAATCCCAAAAATTATTGTACGTGATAGAGATCCTATCTTCATTGGACATTTTTGGACATAATTATTTTCTTGTTTGGGTACTCAATTGGCTCATATCTCATCCTATCATCCTCAATCTGATGGACAAATCGAGATAGTGAACAAATGTCTGGAAGGCTACCTCCATTGTGTTTGTTTATCAGAGACAAAGCAATGAAGGTAGCCT
>JASDQU010101947.1:84884-96553 GCA_032191745.1 Picea mariana
ATTTTTCACCTAGAAACCCAAACCGGGAAAACCAGCATATATTATATTCATACATTGTGTTACATTGTTTACAATACAATATACATATAGGAGCCAGCGGCATCCAAAACCCTAACCCAATGACCTGGATTAGTCCAAAACCCTAATTCCTTAACCGGAAATAGAAAACCATCGGGAAAAAAAAAAACATGTGCCAAAAAACCACCTAATATCATGTGGTCCCGGAAATATGTCATCCCGGTGGAAATATGTCGTCCCGAAACTATCAAAGAAGAAGTTAGGGCTACCAATGAAGAGCTCAGGAATGTACAAAAGGAACATTTTTTCATATTGAATAAAATTCAAAAGAACAAATGAGATCAAAAATGGATTGGTATACAGTTGGAAGTCACAAGGAATAAATACCAAAAGTCTCAAAACAACTTTGAAAGGATTACAAATTGGCAAGATATATATCTTGATCCACCAAGTACTCTGCCAATATACATATCCAGACAAAATATCAAGGAGTTGGTCCTATTTGATACTAGGAAATCCATCATGAATGATATTAAAATCACTCAAGAAGCAGTTAAAAAAATGCAAAAGACATCTCAGCAAGACTTAGAATAAGCAACCCTATTTGAGTTGAAGATAGAAGTTGTGGAAACTAGAAGAAATATCAGCAAGAAAACTATTGAAGCAATCGAGGAAGTAAATAAAGAGGTCCTAGAAGAAAACTCATAAAACCTATCAAATTGATCTCAATGGACAAAGACTTAATCTAGAGAACATAACATAGCCTGAAGACAATGGTGGAAACCCAAATATGTGATAGTGAGACAGACCTGAAAAACATGTAGATGAGTAGAGTGGATGCAATCTTGGAGGACAACGAGATCTAGAAGGAGTATAGAGACAATATGCAACAACATAAGACCTCTTAATCATTGTATTTTGTAAATAAGTCTCTTAATTTTGATCATATGTAACTTTGTAAATTCCTAGTTTGGAATGTGAAACAAAATGATGCAACTATCATCTGACATAATGAAAGTTACATAATGTGAACAACCTCCTCTTCTTTTATAAAAGAGAGTGTTGCAGCAAAAGAGAGACTTTTTCCCTTTGTAAATGACATACAATATTCTTACTTTAGAATGAATAAAAAACAAGAGGAATTCTAGAAATTATGACTTTTGTGAATGTATTTGAGACTCTTCTTGGTGCATTTATCTTTTGCTAGAGTATTACAGAATTATGTTATATGAATAATTTCTTCACCTTCTTCTTGATGCTCAGGCTTTCATATGTTTCCTTATGAGTACAAATATGATGTTATGAATTCATTCTGCAACCAATTGTAAATGTATATGTATTATTTTTTTTTATCATTTATCATTAGAATACATGAATTATTTCTGATCCTGATGGTATTATCTTTCACTATACTCATTGTTAATTAGCATGCTCCTGATCAGGATGGGATATAATAGTTTAAAATCACATTTAAACTAGAAGTAGGTAGAATTAGTTAGTTTAGGTTCATATTTTAATTCATTTGAGAACATTTTGTTCTCAGATTCATATTTAGACAATAATTTAGAGTGGAAACCAGAACCACATATTGGTCGGAAACATGATTCCAAATGAGAGTAAGCATAATTTCTTCATGTCATTGGGTGTTATCCCTTACCTGCTTGATAGGCCATTTTGGACCTATCAACAGAAATGGCGCTAGAAGGAGGTAGATAGAACTGAATGGATGCTAAGAAATTACAAGACACTACCCATTCTTATTTGCTTATAAACCCTATTCAACAAGGTGATTTCTGAAATACAGACCATGAAAAATTCATTCATCCTTTATCATAATTAGTGAATACACTCGCTCAGGTTTCCACTCATCGAGTTCCCACTCAATATGAAGCTATATTTTCTTCTTCGGGCCCTTGCATATATACCATAACATAACTTAATATGATAATAAGAGAATCACATGAATGTGTGTTGACACGATAGTGGAGAAGACAAACCGACCAACTCTTGATTTACTATTCGGTACTCCAAACCCATGGAATCCGTACGAGGGAAGAACCATTTTCTAAAAACCCTTTCACCTATGAGGGGAAACTAACCATAAGGACACCCAAATATCAATTATCTCAAGTTTTGCAAGGCATTTCATAATCTTAATATTTTGAACTAGAGTGTTTCTTACTCGTTGGTGGAGGTGGTCAACCTATTGTTTCCTATAATATCCATCTAAAACCCCAAGGAGTGTGTTAACAATGAGTAAATTGTTGGTTTGAATAAACAATCTACAAAGGTAACCTACAAACCAACTTTAAGACTGGAAACTAGCCTTTCCATTCTAGAGAGAGCTCTTTCTGAGACTTGATCTCTGATAGACAGGTTTCTTTAAAAGATGGCTAGATTTCAAACTTTAAGGTAACTTTTAAAAGGTATGCTGACAAAAGATAGTGTTTCTAGGGCTATGGATTCAACCCTTGAAAACAAACAAACAATGCTTGGTAGATAGAACTTGTTGGCCCTTGACCAAGTTTTGGGTGATTCTTGGTCATGTTGACCTATTTTGGGACTTCGATAGCCTGTCGAAGATGGAGCACAAGATGAAACAAAGATCGCAGGATCTCGGCCCCTTTTTTGGGTCCTTTTTGGGATTTGGGAATATGTAAAGGGAATGGGATATCGACCCATGGGTTTACCCATGTTTAGGCCTATTTTGTATGTATAAATAGAAGGCTAGGCAATGTAAGAAGTAGTTGAATAGTGCACAAGTGTTGTGCAAGTTGGCTAAGTGCTAAGAGTGGGATCTGTGTGATCAAGAAGTGTAAGGCTTCGTGCATACTGTGTGAGACTTGCAGAGCCAAGTGAAAGTCATTGTAAGAGACTGTGGAAAGCTGTGTACTATAATGCAAGGAAGAATGATCTAGCAAGCTGCGTAGATATTTTGTCCTATGCGGAGCGAGGTTTTGAGGCTCTATGCATGTAACCCATTGAAGAAGATAATAAATAAGAAGAGTTGGTGGGCGTATCCCCAGGGTGGGGGTGAACCATGTAAATACCGTGTTATTCTGCTATGTGTGATGTTCTGATGTGTTATGTGCTAAGTGCTTTGATATAGATAGATAGATCTATTTATTCTTTGTGTTTGTGATGAATTTGGATGCTAGATTTGACATATGTAAACTTTCTTAGTGCGTGAATCTACTAGCTCTGATATAATTCCTTTGCTAAGTGCTTATATAAATTATAAATTAGATCAGGGTGAATGTTGCGATGCTCTGTTTTCTCTGCGGAGTAGATATTAGTTAGATAATGATGAACTAACGGTACTAAGTTCTCTATTAAGTGTTATAATCATAGATTTTTGTCCTAGCTAAGGTTGCAGACACCTGAGTCCTACAACCACCCCTGCCTCTACCTCGGGTGAGACTTCATCTGCTTTGCAGGTGTTGTCGAAAGGGCTGGTAGTTAGAGTTTTTTTGGTGTGTTGTTGTAGCATTGAACCCTGGGTCTGCCCCTGTGCCAACAAATGGTTTCGTTGTCGAGCCTTGAAAATGTGATTGCTAGGAACTGAGGAAGAAGAAGCTATGTGCAAATATCTTATCTGAAATTGTGCGAGCTTTGTGCTAAGGAAAAGAAGTTCAATCTGAAGAAAAGAGGTAAGATCCGGAAGCTTTGTGCCCTAAGAAAGGTAAAAGTGAGAATTCTTGAGGTAATATATGAAATCTCTATGCTTTGATAAAGGTAAGAATAGTGAAAAAGTTCTAGATCTGAAAGCTTTGTGCTTTGTAGAAGTAAGATTAGTGGAAATTTTTGTTTCAAAAGTATGAATCTAGGTATGTTTGATATATTTTGTCCTAGATTGAAAAATAGGGTATTAATAGATGAAAGAAGATTTGATATGAGTAGATCTGATAAGAATAGTGAAAAATATGTTATACCTATGCATAGAAAGGATATTTGGACTAATAACTATATGTAGGATCCAAGAAATATTTTTTTGTAGGTTAGCTACAATGATCCTAGTGCGCACTACAGGAAAGGCAGGGGATCATTTAAAAGAAAGAGATGATTAACCCTCTGTTACATTTGTAGAAAACCCAGACATCTTGCTAAGGAATTCCCTGGGAGAAGACCTAGTTGTCTTTGTTGTAAAGCTACGGACCATGAAGTTTTGGATTTCCCTAGAATGATTGCTAAGGTTGAAAAAATGAATATGAATCAAGAAAAACCTAAGGAGGATCCAGAAACTAAGATTATGACAGAATCCTAGAAAGAATTAGAGAGGGTATTGCTACAGATAAGAGAAACCCCGAATGACCACCGACATGTCAACTTATCAGAGATCTTCAAAGAAAAATAATGCCTTGAAGCAAGAATATGAGACTTAGACGTTGATTGTTCTCTAGATGAGGAAACACGGGTGAATATTATGACAGAAAGAACTTGGGAACTTTTAGGAAAGTCTGCTATGATTCCCTCATTGGGAGGAATAGGATTATTCAGAGGAAAATTGATAACCCTTTGTGGGAGACTTGCCAAGCTACCTATGAATCTCAATAGAGCTTCGACAAAGGAATATTTTGATATTGTTAAATTCAATAAGAACAACGATCCATTTACCATGATACTAGGAAAACCTTGGATTGAAAGAGATTAGGCCAGAAGGAAAGACAAATAAGAAGTTTTAGAATAGAAGAAGAAAGAGTTAAAAGAATTCATGACTAGAAGGATCACACACTTGATTGAAGAACATAAGAATAGACCAAATCCATTTAACACCAGAAACCTGGATGTTGAAGTTGCAAGAACATTATAAGAACCACTGAAGATTGAAGTACCTATTCTAGATGAAGAAGAAGGGTTACCCTTGAATCTTAAGAAAGAATCTCAACAGCGCAAAGTAACTATGCCAAAAGAAGCTAAGGATCAGAATGGAAAAAGGAACACTGAGATGAATCTTACTGGGAAGAAGGCTACAAAGCTAAGTAAGAAGCGAGCTAAGATAAACAAGTTGCAGAAGGTTCCAAAGGAAATCATGCAGAAGAAAAAATTGCGAAATTGGAGCTTCGTTGGGATATCAGAACAGTGAAACATGGCACTTCGCCATGATGAAGCAATATAGTTGTTGGGGACATTATAACCATTAGACCAATGCCCCAAATGGATAGAAATAAATTTATGGATAGACATCTTGCCATCCGATCGTTGGGACCGTGCCATAACGGACAGAACAAAGTTAATGAAGCCTTCATACCCATTGCAAGCTACCCGTTTCCGAGTTACCTATTTATCCCATCGTGCCATGCACTGAGAACACTTTTTCCAATTGAGAATTTGAGCCCGTAGACTAAGTCAAGTTTATACAGTGATCATCACGCTCTTTCTTTCTGTCGCATTATTGTGTTTGAGTTACTCCCCGAACTTGATATTGTTAACCTCGAGTGTGTATGTCGGACAAGTTGAGCGCTGTAGAGAAAATTTTTGAAGAATTTTTGATCGATCTCATGACTGAAAGAGTCATTTCGATGTCCATAGGTATACAAGCATCATCCGTGAGAGGAATGCTAGCCTCTCCGTCGACTGCTCATGGAATGGGACCATCCCGACCATCCAATGAAAATAAAACCAAGCATAGGGATGATCTAGCGAATGCTAAATTGATCCTGATCGTATTAACCACCTATCTACCACCTCTAAGTGGTGCAATAAATCGAGACAGTGTGCCAAGAGATTTCGACTACACTTTGGTCACTGCATACCTCCCAAAGGGGATATGCGCAGTTTGAGCAGACCAAGATAAGATTGCGGCGTTGAAGTTTAGAGAATTCAACCTCGAAGATTGCAAAGTTTACAACATGATCACCCCACATAAGTACCTGACCCAGACTGAGGGGAAGAATTCGAAGATAATCCCCCATTCGTGGACCCATAACCTCGCACAGTCCACCTGCTCAATGTCATGAAGATTCCTCACTTCGAATGACACCAGGAAGTGAATGCATGTTTCAAACTACTGTTGTCCTGTTACCATGGAGGTTATTTGTGGTTAAACCACCATATAACAGTTGATCCGACACTAATCAATCGGATCACGGGGTTAAGTATGCAAGGACCTGATCCACAAGATTTTTATCCAGGAAAATCCATGGATCATGCTCTAGCACAGCGGATCAAGGACACTTATGTCGATGTCAAGAAGGGCACACAAGGCTACAAGTTAGGCTCTATCCAGAGTGATGTAGTGCACCTCGCCTGTCAGTTGATCGTAGGGAATTTAGTACGAAAAAACCAACCTACCCAAGTCACCGGTTTTGTAGTCGACCTCACAGGGAAGTGCACAGAAGGACTTTAGATGAACTGGGCGAAGTACCTGGTGAACCAATTAGAACTAGACTGTAGAGAAGCCCAGGATCAAGGTTACAAATTTCATTTCAGCTGGTTATTGATCCTAATCACTTTTATTGTTTGGGATATGTCAAAAGGTGCGACCTTCCTGGACATCAAGCCTTTCAAACCATTGGTCACGAAGTTTAGTACATTGTGGTACTCAAGCAATATGAATAAACAGTGGAAATCCAACATTGTTTTTCATACCTATTACAACTAGTTGAATACAACCATCAAGTCTAAGCCTCACATCACTTCGAACACTTTACACCGGTTTAGGCCCTTAATGAAGTTCAACACAAACCGACATTTTATTTACATCATAGCATGCGCTGACAAACACAAGAAATAGCTCCAATCCTACTATAAGCTAACGGAGGAGGACTTGGAGGATATCACCAAGGACTGGTCAATGTACCTCCTCATTCCAGTAGTTCCTGTGGAGATATTCGACATTAACATCCCAGAAACTGTGCATGATACACCCGGACCTAGCAGGACAAAGAAAAATGAAGAGGTTCAAGATTTAGATAGTGCATCCGTGAAGACTACTTCCATCTCACCATAGTAAGGAGGTGATGGTGAAGAGTTGAATGACAAAGAGGTCAAACAACAGCAGGGTGATGAGGCTGATCCCCTGAAGAAGAGGAAAGGTTCACCTCTGAAACCTTCCTCATGGAAGAAAGTGAAGGCCACCATGACCAAGATGTAGACCACCCTCACCTCTGATGACTTCGACTTCCTCATAACAACCCTACAAGATGCTTCGATGGAAATAGAAGAGAAACAAGAAACAAAGAAAGATGAGTTGTATGATTAAATCGAGACTAAACTTTGAGGGGTACAACAAGCCTTACAGTCCAGCCACGCAAGCCCCACTATGTTGGGAGAGCCAGAATTGGGAGATGAGCCAACTCAACCCCACCGCTTAGCCAATAAATTCGAAGCTTGCCTTCGAAGAGAATAGGAATAAACAGTGCAAACCACCCAGGCTTTGACACAAGTACAAGGGGTACTAGTAGAGCAACACAGTGCCGCAGAACAGGAAAAGCTTGCTCTCCAAGCAAGGTTTGACGCAGAAAAAACACAGCTACAGCAAGAAAAGGAATAGTTTCTTGCAGAGAAACTAGAAGTAAAGGAAGTAGTCAACAAAGCACTTCACTCTGTGACAGTTGTAGAAGTAAAGACTAAAGAGAGAGATCCATAGCAAGTAGCACAACTTGAAGAAGTGATCTAGCAGCTACAAGAATGCATAGTATATTTGGAGCTATGTGCAGTACCGAGACCCCTCAAGATGTAAGAGACCAAAGGGAAGCAACTGCCAGGAGCGTAGTTGAAAAGCTCAAGGCTCTTATCCTGGAATGTAAGAAGATCACTAATCACAGTGACCTAACATATGAATGACTCGCTGAGAGTCTGGAATTAAGAGCACTGGAGTTGCAGCTCCAAGAGGCGAAGTATCAAGCCGAAAATATATAGGCGCAGCTGAAGTCCATGTCAGCTATGGAAATAATGAAGCACTCCCAAGAGCAACGCCCTGCACAAGAACAAATCCATACTATCCAAAGCAGAGTTATGGAGATAACTGAGAAACTCCAACCCATACAAGACAAGGCCTATCAATTGTTTACAGAGGTAGAAGTCCAAGGAGCAGAGTTAGAGCAGGTTGTCACTATAGAAGAACAATGTATAGAGGGACCTATTAATGATGCAGTCATCCATGAGTTCAATGAAAAGGAGGTTGTATCACAACAATAGGTTGAAGTATCTTGAGCCAAGCTCAAGGCATTTGAAGCAGAACTAGTCAGACCAGAGTGACTCGGGATGAGTCACAGGTGAGTGTTGGGGGCTTGTTGGACCTTGACCAAGTTTTGGGGGATTCTTGGTCATGTTGACCTATTTTGGGACTTCAGCATCCTGTCGAAGACGAAGCGTAAGACAAAGCAGATATCACAGGATCTCGTCCCCTTTTTTGGATTTGGGAATATGTAACGGGAACGGGATGTCGTCCCATGGGTTTACCCATGTTTAGGCCTATTTTGTATGTATAAATATAAGTCTAGGCAATGTAAGAAGTAGTTGAATAGTATGCAAGTGTTGTGCAAGTTGGCTAAGTTCTAAGAGAGGGATTTGTGTGATCAAGAAGTGTAAGGCTTCGTGCATACTGTGTGAGACTTACAGAGCCAGGTGCAAGTCATTGTAAGAGACTGTGGATAGCTTTGTGTTGTAATGCAAGGAAGAAGGATCTATCAAGCTGTGCTGATCTCTTGTCTTATGCAGAGTGAGGTTTTGAGGATCTGTGCATGTAACCCATTGAAGAGGATAATAAAGAAGAAGAGTTGGTGGACGTAGCCCCAGGGTGGGGGTGAACCACGTAAATACTATGTTATTATTCTCTGTGTGATGTTCTAATGTGTTATGTGCTAAGTGCTTTGATATAGATAGATATATCTGTTTATGATTTATGTTTGTGATGAATTTGGATGCTAGATTTGACATCTGTGAACTTGCTTACTTCTTGAATCTACTAGATCTGATCTAATTCATTTGCTAAGTGCTTATATACATTAGATTGGGGTGAATGTTGTGATGCTATGTTTTCTCTGTAGAGTAGATATTGGTTAGATAATGATGAACTAATGGTGCTAAGTTCTCTATTAAGTGTTATAATCACATATATGTGTCCCATCTAAGGTTGCAGACACTTGAGTCCTGCAACCACCCCTGCCTCTACCTCGGGTGAGACTTCATCTGCTTCGTAGGTGTTGTTGAAAGGGTCGGTAGTTAGGGTTTTGTTGGTGCATTGTTGTAGCGTTGAACCCTGGGTCTTCCCCTGTGCCAACAGAAATAGTAGAGGAACAAAGACTAAACAAGGTGATGAACTTCAATATTTAATTTGATTATTTAGGGAGAAAGAAGAAAAAAAACATACAACAAAATCAGAGCACCACAGTGGATGAATTCTTATCTTAGCTGAGAAGACAAACATAATTTAAATTAGTTCAGTCTAGAGCACCACTTAGATGAATTCTAGACTTAAAAATTTACCAATTTAAAAAGACGAGAAGTGAAAATGAATATGAATACAGAGGAAATACATGTACAAGCTTCAGAGCATCACCATTAGAATATTTTTCTTGAGGAACTCAGGAATTTTGCATATGTATTTCTTTAGATTCAAGAAATTACATTGAGGATCAAAATATCTATACTTTTGCCCGTGTGTTGGCCCTTGACCAAGTTTTGAGGAACACTTGGTCATATTTGACCATTTTTGGACTTTGACATCCTGTCAAAGATGGAGCGCCAGGCAAAGCAGAGATCACGGGATCTCAGCCCACTTTTGGGGCCCTTTTAGGGTTTTGGGTTAATGTAATGGGAAAGGAATGTCAACCCATGTGTTTACCCATGTTTAGGCCTATTTTGTAAAGTATAAATAAGTAGCTAAGCAATGTAAGAGAGGGGGAGAAGATAAGCTAAGTGCTAGTAAAGGATTTGTATATATTGTGTGACCGACTTGCAGAGCTGAGTGCAAGTGTTGTAAGTGTTGAGTGCATGGATTGTAAGAAGGATCTGTGCTAGATCTACTTGGGGAAGGAGGATTTGGCGAGGTGCGCGCAGATCTCCTATCCTATGCGGAGTAAACGTGTGAGCTTTGTGCTATAACCTAATTGACCAAAGGTAATAAAGAAGAAGAAAACTTTGTGGACGTAGCCCCAGGGTGGGGGTGAACCACGATAACTTTGTGTGTTGTGCTCGGTGCTTTGACCTAATGTGTTGGTTTCTTTCCATGTGTTGTGCTTGATATGATTATGCTATGTGCTTTGCTATGATATACTTAGATAGATCCACTTTTCTTTGTGCTTCTTAGATGTGTGGGTATATATTTGACATATATGAAAGTGTTGAGTGCTAGACCTATTTTGTTGTTGCTAAGTACTAACTTAACGTAGATCTAAGTAAATGTTGCGGTAATCTATGCCATCTGTGGAGTTCCATGAGGGTTAAATATTGATGAATGATCTATGCTAAAGTGCTTGCTAAGAGTAAGAATCATAGATCTATGTCCCAGCTAAGGTTGCAGACACTTGAGTCTTGCAACCACCCCTGACTCTACCTCGGGTGAGACTTCATCTTCTTCATAGGTGTTGCCAAAAGAGCCAGTAGTTAGGGTTTTTTTGGTGTGTTGTTGAAGCGTTGAACCCTGGGTCTTCCCCTATACCAACAAATGGTTCCGTTGTCGGGACTTGAAACTGTGATTTCTAGGAACTGAGGAAGAAGAAACTTTGAGCAAAATAAATCTCTGTGCGTAGATCTGTTGCCCTAGTGCACAACTTTTTACTCAACCTGTGAAGATTTGTGCCAAGAATAAGGTCAGATCTGAAGAAAGGAAGATCAGATCCGAAGAAAAGTAAAAGTGGGAATTTCCGAAAGAAAGAAGTCAGATCTGCAGAAAAGAGGTAAGATTTGTAAGCTTTGTGCTCTAATAAAGGTAAGAATAGTCAAAAGTCCTTAGATCTGGAAGCTTTGTGCTCTGTAGAAGTAAGATAAGTGATTTTTTTTTGTTTCTAGAGCATGGATCTAGGTATGTTTGATAGATTTTGTCCTAGCTTAAAAAATAGGGCATTAATAGATGAAAGAAAGTTTGATATGAATAGATCTGATATGTATAATGATAGATATGTTATACCTATGCATAGAAAGAATGTTTGGACTAACAAGTGGATGTAGGATCCTAGAAAGAAATTTTTGTAGGCTAGCCATTATGATCCTAGCATGCAGTACAAGAAGAGTTGGGGATCATTGAAGAGAAAGAGAGGATTAACTCTTTGTTATAGTTGCAGAAGACTAGGACATCTTGCTAAGGATTTCCTTGGGAGAAAAGCTAGTTGTCTCTATTGCAAAGCTTTGGACCACGATGTATTGGATTTCCCTAGAATGATTGCTAAGTTGGAAAGGCTGAATCTGAATCAAGAAGACCAGAAGGCAGATCCAGAAAAGGCAGAAACCCAGCAAGAATCAGAGAAGATATTAATACGGATAAAAGAAACCCTGAAGGAACATAAAGATGTCCTATTACCAGAGATATTCAAAGAAAAGGATCAAGTCGAAGCAAGAATAGGGGACTTTGACATTGAATATATTCTTGATGAATAAACACAAGTGAACATTATGCCAGAAAGAAATTGGGAAGCTATAGGAAATCCTTCCATGATCCCTTCCCTAGGAGGGACAAGTTTATTCAGAGGAAAGCTAGTAAACCTATGTGG
>JASDQU010101947.1:107681-120376 GCA_032191745.1 Picea mariana
CATTGGGTGTTATCCCTTACCTGCTTGATAGGCCATTTTGGACCTATCAACAGAAATGGCGCTAGAAGGAGGTAGATAGAACTGAATGGATGCTAAGAAATTACAAGACACTACCCATTCTTATTTGCTTATAAACCCTATTCAACAAGGTGATTTCTGAAATACAGACCATGAACAATTCATTCATCCTTTATCATAATTAGTGAATACACTCGCTCAGGTTTCCACTCATCGAGTTCCCACCCAATATGAAGCTATATTTTCTTCTTCGGGCCCTTGCATATATACCATAACATAACTTAATATGATAATAAGAGAATCACGTGAATGCGTGTTGACACGATAGTGGAGAAGACAAACCGACCAACTCCTGATTTACTATTCGGTACTCCAAACCCATGGAATTTGTACGAGGGAAGAACCATTTTCTAAAAACCCTTTCACCTATGAGGGGAACCTAACCATAAGGACACTCGAATACCATTTATCTCAAGTTTTGCAAGGCATTTCATAATCTTAATATTTTGAACTAGAGTGTTTCTTACTCGTTGGTGGAGGTGGTCAACCTATTTTTTCCTATAATATCCATCTAAAACCCCAAGGAGTTTGTTAACGATGAGTAAATTGTTGGGTTGAATAAACAATCTACAAAGGTAACCTACAAACCAACTTTAAGACTGGAAACTAGCCTTTCCATTCTAGAGAGAGCTCTCTCTGAGACTTGATCTCTGATAGACAGGTTTCTTTAAAAGATGGCTAGATTTCAAACTTTAAGGTAACTTTTAAAAGGTCTGCTGACAAAAGATAGTGTTTCTAGGGCTATGGATTCAACCCTTGAAAACAAACAAACAATTCTTGGTAGATAGAACTTGTTGGCCCTTGACCAAGTTTTGGGTGATTCTTGGTCATGTTGACCTATTTTGGGACTTCGATAGCCTGTCGAAGATGGAGCACAAGACGAAACAAAGATCACAGGATCTCGGCCCCTTTTTTGGGTCCTTTTTGGGATTTGGGAATATGTAACGGGAATGGGATATCGACCCATGGGTTTACCCATGTTTAGGCCTATTTTGTATGTATAAATAGAAGGCTAGGAAATGTAAGAAGTAGTTGAATAGTGCACAAGTGTTGTGCAAGTTGGCTACATGCTAAGAGTGGGATCTATGTGATCAAGAAGTGTAAGGCTTCGTGCATACTGTGTGAGACTTATAGAGCCAAGTGCAAGTCATTGTAAGAGACTGTGGAAAGATTTGTACTATAATGCAAGGAAAAATGATCTAGCAAGCTGCGTAGATATTTCGTCCTATGCGGAGTGAGGTTTTGAGGCTCTATGCATGTAACCCATTGAAGAAGCTAATAAATAAGAAGAGTTGGTGGGTGTATCCCCAGGGTGGGGGTGAACCATGTAAATACCATGTTATTCTACTCTGTGTGATGTTCTGATGTGTTATGTGCGAAGTGATTTGATATAGATAGATAGATCTATTTATGCTTTGTGTTTGTGATGAATTTGGATGCTATATTTGACATATGTAAACTTTCTTAGTGCTTGAATCTACTAGCTCTGATCTAATTCCTTTGCTAAGTGCTTATATAAATTATAAATTAGATCAGGGTGAATGTTGCGATGCTATGTTTTCTCTGTGGAGTAGATATTAGTTAGATAGTGATGAACTAATGGTGCTAAGTGCTCTATTAAGTGTTATAATCATATATTTTTGTCCTAGCTAAGGTTGCAGACACCTGAGTCCTGCAACCACCCCTGCCTCTACCTCGGGTGAGACTTCATCTGCTTTGCAGGTGTTGTTGAAAGGGCTGGTAGTTAGGGTTTTTTTGGTGTGTTGTTGTAGTGTTGAACCCTGGGTCTTCCCCTGTGCCAACAAATGGTTTAGTTGTCGAGCCCTGAAAATGTGATTGCTAGGAACTGAGGAAGAAGAAGCTATGTGCAAAGATCTTATCTGAAATTGTGCGAGCTCTGTGCTAAGGAAAAGAAGTTCAATCTGAAGAAAAGAGGTAAGATCCAGAATCTTTGTGCCCTAAGAAAGGTAAAAGTGAGAATTCTTGAGGTAATATATGAAATCTCTATGCTCTGATAAAGGTAAGAATAGTGAAAAAGTTCTAGATCTGAAAGCTTTGTGCTTTGTAGAAGTAAGATTAGTGGAAATTTTTGTTTCAAAAGTATGAATCTAGGTATGTTTGATATATTTTGTCCTAGATTGAAAAATAGGGTATTAATAGATGAAAGCAGATTTGATATGAGTAGATCTGATAAGAATAGTGAAAAATATGTTATACCTATGCATAGAAAGGATAGTTGGACTAATAACTATATGTAGGATCCTAGAAAATTTTTTTTGTAGGTTAGCTACCATGATCCTAGTGCGCACTACAGGAAAGGCAGGGGATCATTTAAAAGAAAGAGAGGATTAACCCTCTGTTACATTTGTAGAAAACCTAGACATCTTGCTAAGGAATTCCCTGGGAGAAGACCTAGTTGTCTTTGTTGTAAAGCTACGGACCATGATTTTTTGGATTTCCCTAGAATGATTGCTAAGGTTGAAAAAATGAATATGAATCAAGAAAACCCTAAGGAAGATCCAGAAACTAAGATTATGATAGAATCCTAGAAAGAATCAGAGAGGGTATTGCTACAGATAAGAGAAACCCCGAATGACCACCGACATGTCAACTTATCAGAGATCTTCAAAGAAAAATAATGCCTTGAAGCAAGAATATGAGACTTAGACGTTGATTGTGCTCTAGATGAGGAAACACGGGTGAATATTATGACAGAAAGAACTTGGGAACTTTTAGGAAAGCCTGCTATGATTCCCTCATTGGGAGGAATAGGATTATTCAGAGGAAAATTGATAACCCTTTGTGGGAGACTTGCCAAGCTACCTATGAATCTCAATAGAGCTTCGACAAAGGAATATTTTGAGATTGTTAAATTCAATAAGAACAACGATCCATTTACCATGATACTAGGAAAACCTTGGATTGAAAGAGATCAGGCCAGAAGGAAAGAAGAATAAGAAGTTTTAGAACAGAAGAAGAAAGAGTTAAAAGAATTCATGACTAGAAGGATCACACACTTGATTGAAGAACATAAGAATAGACCAAATCCATTTAACACCAGAAACCCAGTTGTTGAAGTTGCAAGAACATTATAAGAACCACTGAAGATTGAAGTACCTATTCTAGATGAAGAAGAAGGGTTACCCTTGAATCTTAAGAAAGAATCTCAACAACGCGAAGTAACTATGCCAAAAGAAGCTAAGGATCAGAATGGAAAAAGGCACACCGAGATGAAGCTTACTGGGAAGAAGGCTAGAAAGCTAAGTAAGAAGCGAGCTATGATAAACAAGTTGCAGAAGGTTCCAAAGGAAATCATGCAGAAGAAAAAATTGCAAAATTGGAGCTTCGTTGGGATATCAGAACGGCGACACATGGCACTTCGCCATGATGAAGCAATATAGTTGCTGGGGACATTATAACCGTAAGACCAATGCCCCGAATAGATAGAAAGAAATTTATGGACAGACATATCGCCATCCGATCATTGGGACCGTGTCATAACGGACAGAACAAAGTTAATGAAGCCTTCATACCCATTGCAAGCTACCCGTTTCCAAGTTACCTATTTATCCCATCGCGCCATGCACTGAGAACACTTTTTCCAATTGAGAATTTGAGCCTGTAGACTAAGTCAAGTTTATATAGTGATCATCACGCTCTTTCTTTCTGTCACATTATTGTGTCTGAGTTACTCCCCGAACTCGATATTGTTAACCTCGAGTGTGTATGTCGGACAAGTTGAGCGCTGTAGAGAAAATTGTTGAAGAAGTTTTGATCGATCTCATGACTGAAAGAGTCATGTCAATGTCCATAGGTATACAAGCATCATCCATGAGAGGAATGCTAGCCTCTCCATCCACTGCTTGTGGAATGGGACCATCCCGACCATCCAATGAAAAGAAAACCAAGCATAGGGATGATCTAGCGAATGCTAAATTGATCCTGATCATATTAACCACCTATCTACCACCTCTAAGTGGTGCAATAAATCGAGACAGTGTGCTAAGAGATTTCGACTACACTTTGGTCACTGCGTACCTCCCAAAGGGGATATGCGCAGTTCGAGCAGACCAAGATAATATTGCGGCGTTGAAGTTTAGAGAATTCAACCTCAGAGATTGCAAAGTTTACAACATGATCACCCCACATAAGTACCTGACCCAGACTGAGGGGAAGAATTCAAAGATAATCCCCCATTCATGGACCCATAACCTCGCACAGTCCACCCTGCTCAATGTCATGAAGATTCCTCACTTCGAATGACACCAGGAAGTGAATGCATGTTTCAAACTACTATTGTCCTGTTACCATGGAGGTTATTTGTGGTTAAACCACCATATAACAGTTGATCCGACACTGATCAATCGGATCACGGGGTTAAGTATGCAAGGACATGATCCACAATATTTTTATCCAGGAAAAGCCATGGATCATGCTCTAGCACAGCGGATCAAGGAAACTTATGTCGATGTCAAGAAGGGCACACGAGGCTACAAGTTAGGCTCTATCCAGAGTGATGTAGTGCGCCTCACCTATCAGTTGATTGTAGGGAAGTTAGTACGAAAAAACCGACCTACCCAAGTCATCGGTTTTGTAGTCGACCTCACAGGGAAGTGCGCGGAAGGACTTCAGATGAACTGGGTGAAGTACCTGGTGAACCAATTAGAACTAGACTGTAGAGAAGCCCAGGATCAAGGTTATGAATTTCATTTCAACTGGTTATTGATCCTAATCACTTTTATTGTTTGGGATATGTCAGAAGGTGTGACCTTCCTGAACATCAATCCTTTCAAACCATTGGTCACGAAGTTTAGTACATTGTGGTACTCAAGCGATATGAATAAACAGTGGAAATCCAATGTTGTTTTTCATACCTATTACAACTAGTTGAATACAACCATCAATTCTAAGCCTCACATCACTCCGAACACTTTACACCGGTTCAAGCCCTTAATGAATTTTAGCAAAGAACGACATTTTATTTACATCACAGCATGCGCTGACAAACACAAGCAATAGCTCCAATCCTACTATAAGCTAACGGAGGAGGACTTGGAGGATATCACCAAGGACTGGTCAATGTACCTCCTCATTCCAGTAGTTCCTACAGAGATATTCGACATTGACATCCCAGAAACTATGCATGATACACCCGGACCTAGCAGGACAAAGAAAACTGAAGAGGTTCAAGATTTAGATAGTGCATCCGTGAAGACTTCTTCCATATCACCAGAGTAAGGAGGTTATGGTGAAGAGTTAAATGGCAAAGAGGTCAAACAACAGCAGGGTGATGAGGATGATTCCCTGAAGAAGAGGAAAGGTTCACCTCTGAAACCTCCTCATGGAAGAAAGTGAAGGCCACCATGACCAAGATGTAGACTGCCCTCACCTCTGATGACTTCGACTTCCTCATAACAACCCTACAAGATGCTTCGCTGGAAATATAAGAGAAACAAGAAACAAAGAAAGATGAGTTGTATGATTGAATCGAGACTGAACTTTGAGGGGTACAACAAGCCTTACAGTCTAGCCATGCAAGCCCCACTATGTTGGGAGAGCCAGAATTGGGAGATGAGCCAGGTCAACCCCACCGCTTAGCCAATAAATTCGAAGCTCGCCTTCGAAGAGAATAGGAATAAACAGTGCAAACCACCCAGGCTTTGACACAAGTACAAGGGGTACTAGTAGAGCAACGCAGTGCTACAGAACAGGAAAAGCTTGCTCTCCAAGCAAGGTTTGACACAGAAAAAACACAGCTACAACAAGAAAAGGAATAGTTTCTTGCATATAAACTAGAAGTAAAGGAAGTAGTCAACAAAGCACTTCACTATGTGACAGTTGTAGAAGTAAATACTAAAGAGAGAGATCCACATCAAGTAGCGCAACTTGAAGAAGTGATCCAATAGCTACAAGAATGCATAGTATATTTGGAGCTATGTGCAGTATCGAGACCCCTCAATATGTAAGAGACCAAAGGGAAGCAACTGCCAGGAGCGTAGTTGAAAAGCTCAAGGCTCTTATTCTGGAATGTAAGAAGCTCACTAATCATAGTGCCCTAACATATGAACGACTCGCTGAGAGTCCAGAATTAAGAGCACTGGAGTTGCAGCTCCAAGAGATGAAGTATCAAGCCGAAAATATATAGGCGCAGCTGAAGTCCATGTCAGCTATGGAAATAATGAAACACTCCCAAGAGCAACGCACTGCACAACAAAAAATCCATACTATCCAAAGAAGAGTTATGGAGATAACTGAGAAACTCCAACCCGTACAAGACAAGGCCTATCAATTGTTTACAGAGGTAGAAGTCCAAGGAGCAGAGTTAGAGCAGGTTGTCACTATAGAAGAACAATGTATAGAGGGACCTATTAATGATGCAGTCATCCACGAGTTCATTGAAAAGGAGGTTGTATCACAACAACAGGTTGAAGTAGCTCGAGCCAAGCTCAAGGCATTCGAAGCAGAACTAGTTAGACCAGAGTGACTCGGGATGAGTCACAGGTGAGTGTTGGGGGCTTGTTGGACCTTGACCAAGTTTTGGGAGATTCTTGGTCATGTTGACCTATTTTGGGACTTCGACATCCTGTCAAAGACGGAGCGCAAGACAAAGCAGATATCACAGGATCTCATCCCCTTTTTTGGATTTGGGAATATGTAACGGGAATGGGATGTTGTCCCATGGGTTTACCCATGTTTAGGCCTATTTTGTATGTATAAATATAAGTCTAGGCAATGTAAGAAGTAGTTGAATAGTACGCAAGTGTTGTGCAAGTTGGCTAAGTGCTAAGAGAGGGATTTGTGTGATCAAGAAGTGTAAGTCTTCGTGCATACTGTGTGAGACTTACAGAGCCAAGTGCAAGTCATTGTAAGAGACTGTGGAGAGCTTTGTGTTGTAATGCAAGGAAGAAGGATCTATCAAGATGTGCAGATCTCCTGTCTTATGTGGAGTAAGGTTTTGAGGATCTGTGCATGTAACCCATTGAAGAAGCTAATAAAGAAGAAGAGTTGGTGGACGTAGCCCCAGGATGGGGGTGAACCATGTAAATACTATGTTATTCTTCTCTGAGTGATGTTCTAATGTGTTATGTGCTAAGTGATTTGATATAGATAGATATATCTGTTTATGCTTTATGTTTGTGATGAATTTGGATGCTAGATTTGACATCTGTGAACTTGCTTAGTTCTTGAATCTACTAGCTCTGATCTAATTCATTTGCTAAGTGCTTATATACATTAGATTGGGGTGAATGTTGCGATGCTATGTTTTCTCTGTAGAGTAGATATTGGTTAGATAATGATGAACTAATGGTGCTAAGTTCTCTATTAAGTGTTATAATCACATATATGTGTCCCATCTAAGGTTTCAGACACTTGAGTCCTGCAACCACCCCTGCCTCTACCTCGGGTGAGACTTCATCTGCTTCGTAGGTGTTGTTGAAAGGGTCAGTAGTTAGGGTTTTTTTGGTGCATTGTTGTAGCGTTGAACCCTGGGTCTACCCCTGTGCCAACAGAAATCAGTAGAGGAACAAAGACTAAACAAGGTGATGAACTTCGATATTTAATTTGATTATTTAGGGAGAAAGAAGAAAAAAAACATACAACAAAATCATAGCACCACAATGGATGAATTCTTATCTTAGCTGGGAAGACAAACATAATTTAAATCAGTTCAGTCTAGAGCACCACTTAGATGAATTCTAGACTTAAAAATTTACCAATTTAAAAAGACGAGAAGTGAAAATGAATATGAATATAGAGGAAATACATGTACAAGCTTCATAGCATCACCATTAGAATATTTTTCTTGAGGAACTCGAGACTTTTGCATATGTATTTCTTTAGATTCAAGAAATTACATTGAGGATCAAAATATCTATACTTTTGCCCGCGTGTTGGCCCTTGACCAAGTTTTCAGGAACACTTGGTCATATTTGACCATTTTTGGACTTTGACAGCCTGTCAAAGATGGAGCACCAGGAAAAGCAGAGATCATGGGATCTCAGCCCACTTTTGGGGCCCTTTTAGGGTTTTGGGTTAATGTAATGGGAAAGGGATGTCAACCCATGGGTTTACCCATGTTTAGGCCTATTTTGTAAAGTATAAATAAGTAGCTAAGCAATGTAAGAGAGGGGTAGAATATAAGCTAAGTGCTAGTAAAGGCTTTGTATATATTGTGTGACCGACTTGCAGAGCTGAGTGCAAGTGTTGTAAGTGTTGAGTGCATGGATTGTAAGAAGGCTCTATGCTATATCTACTTGGGGAAGGAGGATCTGGCAAGGTGCGCGTAGATCTCCTGTCCTATGCGGAGTAAACGTGTGAGCTTTGTGCTATAACCCGATTGAACAAAGGTAATAAAGAAGAAGAAAACTTTGTGGACGTAGCCCCAGGGTGGGGGTGAACCACGATAACTCTGTGTGTTGTGCTCAGTGCTTCGACTTAATGTGTTGGTTTCTTTCCATGTGTTGTGCTTGATATGATTATGCTATGTGCTTTGCTATGATATACTTAGATAGATCCACTTTTCTTTGTCCTTCTTAGATGTGTGGGTATATATTTGACATATATGAAAGTGTTGAGTGCTAGACCTATTTTGTTGTTGCTAAGTACTAACTTAACCTAGATCTAAGTAAATGTTGCGGTAATCTATGCCATCTGTGGAGTTCCATGAGTGTTAAATATTGATGAATGATCTATGCTAAAGTGCTTGCTAAGAGTAAGAATCATAGATCTATGTCCCAGCTAAGGTTGTAGACACTTGAGTCTTGCAACCACCCCTGCCTCTACCTCGGGTGAGACTTCATCTGCTTCGCAGGTGTTGCCAAAAGAGCCAGTAGTTAGGGTTTTTTTGGTGTGTTGTTGAAGCATTGAACCCTGGGTCTTCCCCTATGCCAACAAATGGTTCCGTTGTCGGGACCTGAAATTGTGATTTCTAGGAACTGAAGAAGAAGAAACTTTGAGCAAAAGAAATCTCTGTGCATAGATCTGTTGCCCTAGTGCACAGCTTTTTACTCAACCTGTGAAGCTTTGTGCCAAGAATAAGGTCAGATCTGAAGAAAGGAAGATCAGATCCGAAGAAAAGAAGCGAGATATGAACGCTCTGTGCTCTAAGAAAAGTAAAAGTGGGAATTTCCTAAAGAAAGAAGTCAGATCTACAGAAAAGAGGTAAGTTTGTAAGCTTTGTGCTCTAATAAAGGTAAGAATAGTCAAAAGTCCTTAGATCTGGAAGCTTTGTGCTCTATAGAAGTAAGATAAGTGATTTTTTTTTGTTTCTAGAGCATGGATCTAGGTATGTTTGATAGATTTTTTCCTAGCTTAAAAAATAGGGAATTAATAGATGAAAGAAAGTTTGATATGAATAGATCTGATATGTATAATGATAGATATGTTATACCTATGCATAGAAAGAATGCTTGGAATAACAAGTGGATGTAGGATCCTAGAAAGAAATTTTTGTAGGCTAGCCATTATGATCCTAGCACGCATTACAAAAAGAGTTGGGGATCATTGAAGAGAAAGAGAGGATTAACTCTTTGTTATAGTTGCAGAAGACCAGGACGCCTTGCTAAGGAATGCCCTGGGAGAAAAGCTAGTTGTCTCTGTTGCAAAGCTTTGGACCACGATGTATTGGATTTCCCTAGAATGATTGCTAAGTTGGAAAGGCTGAATCTGAATCAAGAAGACCAGAAGGCGGATCTAGAAAAGGCAGAAACCCAACAAGAATCAGAGAAGATATTAATACGGATAAAAGAAACCCTGAAGGAACATAAAGATGTCCTATTACCAGAGATATTCAAAGAAAAGGATCAATTCGAAGCAAGAATAGGGGACTTCGACATTGAATATATTCTTGATGAATAAACACAATTGAACATTATGCTAGAAAGAACTTGGGAAGCTATAGGAAATCCTTCCATGATCCCTTCCCTAGGAGGGACAAGTTTATTCAGAGGAAAGCGAGTAAACCTATGTGGAAGGATCACCCGGATACCTATGACTGTCAATGGAACTTTGACAGAGGAAGATTTTGAGATTATTAAATTTTTTGAAGACAAAGCCCTATTTACCATGCTCATAGGAAAACCTTGGATTGATAGAGAACAAGCCAGACGAAAAGAGGAAGAAGAAGTTTTGGAACAGAAGAAGCAAGAGTTAAAAAACTTTATGACCAGAAGGATCGCACACTTGGTTGAAGAACAGAAGAGAAGATCGCAGATAATTAATACTAGAAACTTTGATGTCGAGGCTAAGAGAACACTAGAGGATCCACAGAATATTGAGTTACCTATTTTTGATACAGAAGAAGTATTATCTAGGAACCCTAGGAAAGAATTTCAACAACGCAAAGTAACTAAGACCACAAAAGATAAGCATCAGAATGGTAAAATCATTACTGAGACGAAGCTCACTTAGAAGAAGGCTAGAAAGTTAAGAAAGAAAATGGATAATACTGTAAGATTACAAGATGTTCTATAGGATACTTCACAGAAAGAAAAATTGCAGAATTGGAGCTTCGCCGAGATATCAGAACAACGACATAGAGTACTTCGCCATGATGAAGCAATATAGTCGTTGGGGATGATATATCCGTTCAACTTCTGCTTTGAATGGGAAGAAAATCAATCAAGGTTCGTCATCCAACCATTGAAATGCACCATAACGGGTCGAACAAGAGTCAATGAAGGATCATAACCATTGTCAGTAAACTGTTGATAAGTTTCCCTACTTAGTCCATCGTGCCACACACCGAGAATACCTTTTTCTAAGTGATAATGTGAGAATGAAACTTGATATTAATTCACCTTGATATCATTTCCTTGTTCCCATACTATTCACTATAGTCTTTGAATTCCTTTCGCACCCAAGCTAGCTGACCCAAGCTTATATGTCGAACAAGCTCAGCGTTGCTAACAAAGTAGTTGAAGAAGTTTTAATTGACTTAATGATTGAGAGAGTCATGTTGGAGCGAGGAGTGTCTACAGGTGTACAAGCATTGTCCTCAGGAGAATTGCCAGCTTCCCCCTCCACTGCTCAGGCAGGACCATCCCGACCAACTTCGGAAAGATGATCTAAGATCATAAACGACTTCGCCACTATGAAGATGATCCCAAGTATCTTGCCTAAGTATATCCCACCACTAAGTGGCACAGTGAATCGAGACACTATACCCAGAGACTTCAGCTATGCTTTGGTCATTGCGTACCTCCCGAAAGGGGTGTGCGCAGTTCGTGCTGACCAGGATAAGCTCACAGCACTGAAATTTAGTGATTTTAACCTTGGAGATCGCAAGGTTTACAGTATACTAGCCCCGCACAAGTACTTAACTATCACAAAAGGGAAGAACCCAAAGAGTGTCCCTTGGCAATGGACCCATAACCTCGTGTAGTCAACCCTCCTCAATGTAATGAAGATTCCTCATTTCGGGAGGCATCAGGAAGTGAATGCATGCGTCAGAATGTTGTTGTCCTGCTACCACAGAGGATACTTATGGTTGGACCACCACATCACTGTGGATCTGATTCTGATCAATCAGATCACAAGGATAAGCATGCAGGGCCCTGACCCACATGATTTTTACCCTAGAAAGACTGCAGATTGCGCTCTCGCCTAGCGAATAAAAGACACATATGGCAATGTAAAGAAGGGAACGTGAGGCTACAAGGTAGCCTTCATCGAGAATGCAACAGTGTGCCTTGATTGCCAGATGATCGCAGGGAAGTTAGTCCGCAACAACAGATCCACATAGGTGAATGGATTTGTAGTTGACCTCACAGGGAAGTGTGCGGAGGGACTACAAATGAACTGGGCAAAGTACCTTGTAAATCAGCTAGAGCTTGACTACAGAGAAGCGCAAGACCAAGTGTACGAGTTCCACTTTAGTTGGTTGCTCATACTCATCGCTTTCATCGCCTGGGAGCTACCAGAAGGTGCCACTTTTCTGTAGATCGAACCCTTCGAACCACTGGCCGTGAAGTTTTGTACGTTGTGGTACTCCAGATACATGAACAAGCAGTGGCAGTCCAATGTCTTCTTCCACACTTATTACAATCAATTGAAGAATGAAATCCAGTCTACACCGCACCTCACACCAAACACACTTCATAGGTTTAGACCTTTGATCAAATTCAGCACGGACCACGAATTCACCTATATCATAGCACGCACTAATGGGAACAAGAAACAACTCCAGTCATACTATAAGTTGATAGAAGAAGACTTGGAGCAGATTACCAAGGAATGGTCAGCGAACCTCCTTGTTCTAGTGGACCCCGCAGAAATATCCGACGTGGAAAGCCCTGAAGCTATACCGGATGCACCTGGACTGAGCAAGACTAAGAAAGATGATGAAGTTCAAGATATCCATAGCACATCCACGAAGACTACTTCGATCTCACCTACGCAGGGAGATGATGGTGAAGAACTAGGTGGCACAGAGGTTGAACAAAACAAAGTCAAGGTTACTTGGCCTATAGAGGAGGATGATCCCTCTAAGAAAAGGAAGGTCACCCCACCAAATCTCTCATCCCGAAAGAAAACTAAGGCCACCCGGACTATGTTTAATACTACCCTCACACAAGACGACTCTGACTTCTTGATCGCTGCGCTAAATGATGCCTCAC
>JASDQU010101947.1:227304-249234 GCA_032191745.1 Picea mariana
TGATGCAGGACAAACATTCCTCGAGGGCAGACTCATTCTTTCCAGGATACACTTTGTTTAGTGTCGAAGGAATGGCCCAGGGTGGGGAATGGTTCAGACAGTTACTCCTCAAGGGCAGACTCATTCTCTCCAGGCTACACCTTGTTTGGTGTCGGAGGAATGGACTAGGGTGGGGAGTAGTCCAGGCTCAACAATCAGGGACAATTATTCCTCGAGGGCAGACTCATTCTCTCCAGGTTACACTTTGTATAGTGTCGGAAGAATGGCATAGGGTGGGGAATAGTCCAGGACAGTCATTCCTTAGGGCAAACTCATTCCCTCCAGGTTACACTTTGTTTAGTGTCAGAGGAATGGCCCAGGGTAAGGAATGGTCCAAGCATTTCTCGAGGGCAGACTCATTCTCTCCAGGTTACACTTTGTTTAGTGTCGAAAGAATGGCCCAGGGTGGGAAATGGTCCAGGTTCAGAAATAAAAAACAATCATTCTTCCTTGGTTGAAAAGAATGGGACAGATAACCTATTATTGATATTCTATGTTGAGGGAAAACATTCTTTCAGACCTCACAGATGTGAGTGAAAGATTGGCCCAAATGATTATTATTGATGTTATATATTGAGGGCAGACATTCTTTCAGACCTCACAGACGTGAGTGAAAGATTGGCTCAGATGATCATTGCTGATATTCTATACTGAGGGCAGACACTCTTTCAGATCTCATAGACGTGAGTGAAAGATTGGCCCAGTTGATTCAGTGTTTATGATAACATTGTTTCTATGGAGATGAAGACTACTGTGGTGGCAAACATTCTTTCAGATCTCACAGACGTGAGTGAAAGATTGGCCCAGATGATACAGTTTTTATCATAACATTGTTTCTATGCAGGATGCTCTCAGATGTTTGTTATGAAGNGTGTGTTCTATCATTGTTCTAATTGCCTTGAAGACTATCAGCAGATTATTGGAGATGATCATTCAGATGAATGATGAACAGATATTTTCCAGACGGAAAACAGTTCAGAGCTTTCACTCCTCCTGTATCACTCCATGGTGAGAGTGACTTATCCAGCATCATATCTAACTACTCAGATGAAGTATGGTTTCGAGAGATTATGCAGTTGATGGTGATGGTGATGCTCATGATCTAGTCATGAAATAGTCTAGATGACTATATTGATGCTACCAGGTAAATGGTATGTTTTGTGCTCAAGTCCATTCCCTGTAAATACCTCTCTAGCTAGGAGGGAGTGTTAATATTATGGTAGTTGCGGGAGGTATTTACCCCCACGTGTGAACCTGACGAGAATAGAAGACTCTGGGAAGCAAGAGAAACCCTAATGAATTAGCTAATAACCCTATAAGCCTTGTCGGCTCATAATTTATATTAGGCTATTAGCCTCCAAGAAAAGAAGTCGGCCAGAAATAATAATAATATACTGAACAGACACTATCCAGAAGGAGAATTCAGCCCCAGAAAACCTGATAGAACCAGTATAAATACAGGGCGCCAGTTCTCATTTGTCACATCTCAGGACTGCAGTTTTCCCAGTTGGTGCGCACTGCAGTTGCAGTTGGTGCGCATGTTTGGAGGAGGGTTGCAGGTGCAGCTACAGCAACAACTACTTTCAGTATTGGCTTGAATATCTCTTGGCTAGGGTTTGGACTATCTGATCAGCTTTTTGTGATGCGCTATCCTTGAGGATTGATGTGCTACTCCTTGTTTGGCTATCTAGCCTAGGGTTTGCTTTTGGAGGAATTATCAGGTCAAGGTTAAGGTGCTCGAAGGGAGGCTTCGACTTATGGTTGGGTGACGAGGGTATCGTCAATGGTAAAACGAGCACACCATCTTCTATATTCTAACACTTCAGTCCTACGGGTTTGACAACCCGCTTCTTCAATTCAGCTCTTGAAATAACCAATACAAGTTCCTTGTTATAATCCAGTACCGTCGGGTACGATTCACAACTGCTTCCGCGAAGGAATAATTCGTAATCATAGCATTATTTCCCCATATATATATATATATATATATATATATATATATATATATATATATATATATATATATGCATGTGTCTTTTAAGACACTTGGCACCCAAGGGACTCCACTGTCCCTACTTTCGAGACTTAGGATATATTCATATCCATTTCTTTAGCTTTAAGGAACACTAATATAATATTCCATTGGGATTAATCCCCCTAGCTTAGCCCCTTCTTAGACTCTTAGCCCCCCTTTCCCTTTCTAGTGGAGTTTATCCCCCCATCTCTTTTGTATGGTCGGTCTGTAGTAGTGGTGTACTTTATTAATAATATGAGTGTTTACATATTACAAAAATAGGTTGATTGGCCTTTAACATCTAGGCTCTCCGGCCTAATAACCGCACAGGCACCTTGGCCCAAAATATCTTGGCTCACCGGCCTATATGTTCATTTACATTTATATTTACAATTATGGTTCGACCTAGGGGTATTACATTCTCCCCCCCCTTATTTATGCACTGTCCTCAGTGCAGTATATACACATATACAATCAAAACTTTAATAGTTTTCAAAAAGATGTGAATACTCTGCCTGCATAGCCTCTTCATGCTCCCAAGTTACATCCTCGAGACCGTACTAGGTCTATTAGAACTTTACTAGCCCTATGGATCAATTTCAGAGCTACTTGATCTTTTAGACCAATATGTATACTAGATGCACTTAAAAGTCACATTCTTGCTCCACCTAAATCACATTCCAATCAATGACATCATTAGCATCAGGTACGTACTTTTTAAGCAATGATATATGGAATACATTATAAATACACATTGATACATGTAAGGCAAGAAGTATGCTACAGGCCCAATCCTTTCTAGGATTTGAAATGGTCCACAATAACGAGCTGCTAGCTTTGAACAATTTCTCAATCTAATGAAACTTCTCTTGGCCTTTACTTTTAAGAACATGTGGTCACCCACTTTAAATTCTCTGTGGGTTCTACTCTTATCAACATAGTTTTTCTGTTGGTCTTGGGTAGCCTTTAAATTATGATTTATTTTCATCATCTGCTCTTTCATTTCCCTGAGTATTTCTGTCCCAACCACTACTCTGTCTGTTGCATTGTCTCAACTCACTGGTGTGTTATTGATCTAGAATTGGATCTAGGACCTTGATAGGGCTCAAAAATGCTCAAAATGAAAGTTCTTGGAATTGGATGAAACCAATTTCATTGCGACTAGCTCGTCGCGTTGATTCTGACCATATATTTACTTCCTCAAACAGACATCGTATGCGAGACTTATCGCACTCTGATTGTTTTGCCAAACAAGCAAAAAGTCAAATAGGTCAACATTAAAAAGTCAACGTTGACGTTAGCATGATTTCATGCTGATGTCATCATGATGACGTGGTAGTGTGACACATGGTAGAGGAATAGTTGGCAACAAGTTTCGTACATATGACATGGACCAACCAGGAGGTGACACGTGTCACCACTGGAAGGGTGACACGTGGCACACTCGTATAGGTGCCACATGGCCCTACCATATGATGACACATGGCAGGGTACGACATTCACTGGGCAGACATGTGGTAGGTATGGTTGCTAACTGAACAGTGCATGTGGACCATCTGGCAGTTGACAAGTGGCATCAGTCCAGAGAATTAGGAGGTGCCAAGTGGCCCAGACTTGGGCTGCCACGTGGCACCTAGGTGTTGGTCGAAGTGTCATATGCAAAAGTTGTTGGAGTCAATGAGAATTGAACTGACAACCTATCCACCTAGCATAGAGCCTTCACAAAGGGCTCAAATACCATTGCGCTATCGGAGTTGCTTGGTAAAATATATGGTATATTATTGTTTTAAGTTTTATGAAGGGTATGGATGGGTGTGAAAAGGGATGCGGCTAGGCCCTAGCCCCGCGATATATCCATAAGACCAGGCAATAAAACCTAGGCCTAACTCTCCACGCGGATTTGGATACCCCCTCAGCCCTCGGTTCCGATGGAGGTTACCATATGATCCAGATAGATATGGTTGTAGGCGCGGGAGAGTAGGTGGTACCCTGGTCGGTCGGGCTAGCTCGCCAACCATGGGCTACACCTATATGTTGCATGGATTTAAGCCTATGGACACGTAGTTACCTACAAGCGACCAAGATTTGGCATCTCGGAGGGGGCAGCGCACAAGGATTAAGTCGAGAGCACATGGTAAGAGCCCCATACGACCGGGTATTTTGGAGGAGAGGCTAGCGCGCAGCCCCTAGGGGGCTGACGCTTGGCCATATGACTCATGTGACCTTATTTGAGGGGGCACGTGCCAGTCTAGGGGGCTTAGCCCTTTTATTAAAACTAACAATGGGTTTTTAACTTAGCATATGGATTTTATTAACTGATTTTGGAGATTTTGGTTAATATTGGGAGATATTGGGCTCTTTTTTAGACCAAATCTTGAGAGGAAGTTGGGGAAATGATAACCAACTTCAGGACTATATAAACCAGTGCTTCTCGAGGCCATGGGGAGATCAGTGGTGGTTCAGAACAGGTTTATGATGTCGGATTGTTGAGCCAAAGGCCATTGTTATGCAGGGAAGCTATTGAGGAGTGTACCTTTGCGGACCATTTCTGGGATCCTCATTCATCCGATTTGGGTGCTGTCAGTTTTGATGGGTTGATGAGATTTGGTAGAACACGACCAGATCAGTCTTGTAACCTTTTGGCACTATCATGATGTACATTTAAATCTTTGAACATAAATAAGAAAATCCCACTGAGACAGGCCGAGAGACGTAGGCGAGATTGCCGAACTCCGTTATCACATTTGTGTTATGGTTTGTTGTTGTTATTTGCTTTATTTCATATCTGCACATGTGTATATGGCTCTCATAACTTCTTCCTTTTTCTTTAAGATTCCCAATTAGTTAATCAACACATGCATAATAACTCAACCATAGTCGTGTAAAAGATCTGTTCGGATCAAGTGGTATCAGAGCTAGTTGACATTTGGAATTTGAGTTTTGCATGTTAACCAAGGAAGAGCACATATCAAGAGATAAAATGGCATCTACAGGAGGACTTTATCAAGATGAGAAAGAATTCATAAATTCATTGTTTTCCATGGTCGAGATGGTGAAAGTGTTGTATGAAGACTACTTGGAATGAAAGAACTTGCCTCAAGTGAAAGCTTCAAAGAACAACAAAGGAAAAGTAGGATTGAAGGAAGTGTCGTCTACATCTGTTTCAGAAAACACATATGAGGTATGCAATGAAGGTTCCTCATCAAATTCTCCTCATTCTCATGAAGTTGGTTTTGGTGCATTTGAAAAACATACAAAAGGTGTAGGTTTGAGAATACTAACCAAGATGGGTTATGAAGAAGGAAAAGGCCTTGGAATTGAAGGTCAAGGTATCGTTAATTCTATTGAGGTTGTGGAAAGGCCTTGACATTTAGAATTGGGATATGGCGAAGTGGATCTTGGAGCATCCTCCAAGATAGGTTTCAAAACTTCGGGAGCAAGTAATGCTTCAAATGGTCAGTTTAAGACATTGCAGGAACACTTCACAAAAGTTCATGGTGCATCACTTCAAGAATGTGGTAGTGAATGCAAGTCGTCTCCAAAGAAAAGTGAAGATCAACATGAAAGGTATAATGGTCATGTTTTTACCAATTCTCCTTTTGATTATAATAAGCAAATTCAAGTAATCCAAAACTTGTGGAATCTTTATCCATGTACTTATTGTCATTCACCCAAGCATTGTGTTGCCAAGTGTTGGAAGAGACAAACCTTGTACATGAAACCTATGTTGACTAGGAAGGAAACACGACATAAAGACTCAACTCCACAATGGAAGAAAGAGAAGGGTAAACAGGTCTGGATGCCAAAAACTCATTGCACGTTTTGCAACAAGGGTCGGCATCAAAAGGCTAATTGTTGGAAGCTTAATCCAGAGCTTCATCTCAGGAAGGAAAAAAGAATTGCACATGCACTCATGAAGGAAGAAGGATTACCAGCAAGGCAAGAGGAACACCATGAAGGAAATAAACCATCCACTTGGTTTTGCCAGAAGTGGATGTCTCAACTTCATTGTATTTTGCTTCCATTAATGTAATCACACATGTTGAAATGATGACCTGTTATAACATCATTGTTGTACAACATCGTGTTTTGTTTTTCTCGTTATGAGTATGTAATCAATCAAAGTTCATTTTTGTAACCTTTTGGGGACCAAAAGGTCCTTTAGTGGGGAGGTGTGATCCATAATTGGATCCTGGAGCCTGATAGGGTTAAAAAATGCTCATGGAATTTCTTGGAATCAGATGAACACAATTCTATTGTGACCGGCTCATCGCGTTGATTTCGTCCATATATTTACTTTCTCAAACGGACACCGTATGCGAGAGTTATCACACTCTAATCATTTTTCCAAATAGACAAAAAGTCAAACATGTCAACACCGACGTTAGCATGATGTCATCATGCTGATGTGGCAGCATGACACGTGGCAAAGGCACGGTTGGCAGCAGGTTCCGTACATATGGCATGGAACAACTAGGAGGTGACACATGTCATCACTATAAGGGTGACATGTGGCATGCTCGTACAGGTGCCACGTGGCCCTATTGTACGGTGACACATGGCAGGGTACGACATTGATTGGGCAGAGAGGTGGCAGGTATGGTTGTTGACTAGGCAGTACACGTGGACCATCCGAAGGTTGACAAGTGGCATCAGTCCAACGAATTAGGAGGTGCCATGTGGCCCAGACTTGGGTTGCCACATGGCACCTAGGTGTTGGTCAAAGTGTCATATGCAAAATTTGTTGGAGTCGACGAGAATTGAATCGACGACCTATCCACCCAGCATAGAGCCTTCACAAAGGGGTCAAATACCATTGTGCTATCGGAGTTGCTTGGTAAACTATATGGTATACTATTGTTTTAAGTTTTATGAAGGGTATGGATGGGCGCGAAAAGCGTTGGGGCTAGGCCCCAGCGCCACGACACATCCATAAGACCAGGCAATAAAAACCAGGCCTAACTCTCCATGTGGATTTGGATACCCCCTCAGCCCTCGGTTTTGGTGGAGGTTACCATATGATCCAGATAGATATGGTTGTAGGCGTGTGAGAATAGGTGGTAGCCCGGTCGGTCAGGCTAGCCCTCCGACCAGGAGCTACACCTGTATGTTGCATGGAGTTAAGCCTATGAACACGTATTTACCTGCAAGTGACTAGGAGTTGGCATCTCGGGGGGCAAGTGCACAAGAATTAAGCCGAGAGCACATGGAAAGAGCCCCATACGACCGGGTATTTCGGAGGAGAGGACAACGAGTAGCCCCTAGGGGGCTAGCGCTTGGCCATATGACTCATGTGACCTTATTTGAGGGGGCACGCACCAATGTAGGGGGATTAACCTTTTTATTAAAACTAAAAGTGGGTTTTTAACTTAGCATATGGATTTTATTATGATTTTATTAGCCGATTTTGGAGATTTTGGCTAATATTGGGAGATATTGGGCTCTTTTTGAAGCCAAATCTTGGGAGGAAGTTGGGGAAATGGTAACCAACTTCATGCCTATATAAAACAAACCTTCTTGAAGCCATGGGGATATCAGTGATGGTTCAGAACAAGTTTATGGTGCTGGATTGTTGAGCCAAAGGCCATTGTTATGCAGGGAAGCTATTGAAGAACACACCTTTGCAGGGCATTTTTGGGATCCTCGTTCATCTGATTTGGGTGCCATCAGTTTTGATGGGTTCATGAGATCTGGTAGAACACGACCAGATTAGTCTTGCAACCTTTTGACACTATCATGATGTACATTTGAAGCTTTGAATAGAAATAAGCAAAGCCCACCGAGATAAGACCCGAAGATGTAGGCGAGATTGTCGAACTCCGTTATCACATTTGTGTTATGGTTTGTTGTTCTTATTTGATTTATTTCAGATCTTCACATGTGTATATGGCTGTCATAACTTCTCATATATTMTTCCTCCTTCTTTAAGCTTCCTAATTGGTTAATCAACACATGCATGATAACTCAACCATAGTCGTGTAAAAGATCTTTTCGAATCAGTTGCACTTTCTGTCATACAGAGATTCAAATGGGATCATCTTTAGGAATGTTTGATACCCATTGTTATAAAAAAATTCCACCAAGTGCAAGTAATCCTTCCATTTAGATGGTTTATCCATCACATACATCCTCAACATATCTTCAATCACTTGATTTACTCTCTCTGTTTGCCCATCTGATTCTAGATGATAGGTTGTGCTAAAGTTCAGATGGGTTCCAAATCCTTTCAAAAAATTTGAGGTAAATTTTGGATCTCTATTAGTCACAATGGTCTTGGGTATACTATGCAGTCGAGCAATTTCCCTCATATAAATATCAACAATGTTGATTGCCTTGTGAGTGAGATTTACTGGAATAAAGTGGGGAGCTTTAGTAATCTTGCCCACCACCACCGTGATGGAATCATGTTGCTTTGTTTTTATGGGCAACTTGGTAATGAAATCCATTGTTACAACTTTCCACTTTCACTCATGAATGGGTAATGGTTGTAGCAGACCAGCTGGGTGTTTGTGCTCAGCCTTGACTTTTTGACATTCCAAACACTTAGTTGGTCTGCTACAACCATTACCCATTCATGAGTGGAAGTGAGAAGTTGTAACAATGGATTTCATCACCAAGTTTCCCATAACAACCAAACAACATGATTTCATCACAATGGTGGTGGACAAGTTTACTAAATATGCCCACTTTATTCCAGTAAAGTTCACTCACAAGGAAATCAACATTGTTGATATTTATATGAGGGAAAATGACTCTTTGACATTCCAAACACTTGGCAATAAAATCAACAACCTCTTTCTTCATCCCTGGCTAATAGTATTGGCTCTTATTTGTGTTGAAGTTGTCTGAGCCAATGATGTTTGTGCTCAGCCTTGAATTTTTGACATTCAAAACACTTAGCAATAAAATCAACAACCTCTTTCTTCATCTCCGACCAATAGTATTGGCTCTTGACAGCTGCAATAGTTTTCTGGCAGCCTGGGTGTCCAACATAAGGCACATTATGCAATTCTTTTAAAATCAGGTTTTTCAATTCTTGAGAATTTGGCACATAAATTCTGCCCCTATACATGAGAATTTCATCATTTTCCAGTTTATAGTCATCAAACCTCCTTTTGTTGTAAATTACCTTGTTGAAGTTTTTCCTTTACCTCCATGTATTTATGATCTGACTTTGTAGCCTCTAGAATCCTATCTTTCAAATCTGATTGGTACATGATAATGGTTGTATCATGCATCTCATGCACCCTTCTGCTGAGTGCATCAACCACCTTGTTCTCTTTACCTTTGATATGTTTTATATCAAAATCATATTCACTGAGGAAATTTAACCACCTGTTTTTCTAGGCATTTAGAGTTGGTTGTACAAACAAGTATTTCAGATCACTGTGGTTTGTCCTTAACTCAAATCTTTTTCCCATGAGGTACTATCTCCACATCTTCAAGGCATGCACTATGGCTTCCAACTCCAAATCATGAGTAGCATAGTGCCTTTCATGCTCCTTCAACTTCCTTGATTCATAACACACCACATACCCATTCTAACTAAGGACTCCACCCAGTCCTTCTTTACATGCATCGGTGCATACAATGAAATTTTCATTTGGATAAAGAATCCTTAGTATTGGAGCACTTGTTAATAATTGTTTCAAGTGTTGGAAACTCCTTTCACAATCCAATGTCCACTCAAACTTCACATATTTCTTTTGCAAGGAAGTAATTGGTTGTGCAATCTTTGAAAATCCTTCAATAAATATTCTATAGTAACATGCAAGGCTCATGAATGACCTCACCTCTGAGACATTCCTTGGTGTTGGTCATCCTTCAATGGCCCTTATCTTTCCTGGATCCACTGTTATCCCTTCGTCTGTAATGATATGGCCCAAATAATGAATTTGTTTCTGGTAGAACGGGCACTTCCTCAATTTGGCATACAATTGATACTCCCTCAATACCCGTAACACCATTCTAAAGTGTTGTTCATGCTCTTCTTCAGACTTATAATATATCAAAATATCATTCAAGAAAACAATGACGAACTTATCCAAGTAATTCATAAATATACCATTCATGAGACACATGAAGACAACTGGTGCATTTGACAACCCAAATGGTACGACTGTGAACTCGTAATAGCCATACCTTGTTCTGAAGGCAGTCTTGTTGATGCATTCTTATTTAATTCTTACCTGATGATAGCTCGACCTGGGATCAATCTTAGAGAATATTTTTGCATCTTTGAGCTGATCAAAGAGATCATATATCCTAGTCAAAGGATACTTATTCTTCACATTTACCTTGTTCAACTCCATGAAGTCTATGCAAAGTCTCAAAGTCCATCCTTTTTATTCGCAAATAACACTGGGGCACCCCAAGGTGACACACTTGGGCCTATGTACCCCTTTTTCAGAAGCTCTTCCAGTTGCATTTGCAATTCTTTTAGATCTGGTGTACTCATCCTGTAAGGAGTCTTAGATACTGGAGCTGCTCTAGGCATCGGAGTGATGGAGAATTCAACATCTCTCTTAGGTGGCAATCTTGGTATTTCCTTGAATACATCTTCAAACTCTTTTAGGACTGCACAATCTTCAATATTTGGTACCTTATCTTTAGGTGTCTCCTCCATATGTGCTGCAAATATCTGACACCCTTTCATGTAACTCTTCTTCAGCTGCAAGAATGAAATTTCTCTGACAACTATTGCTCTGGGAATTCCCTGTACTATTCTTAAATTCCCTTTCTCATCTAAGCAAGTAAATGCCTTATTATAACAGTCTAAGACAACATGTTGTTGGTCCAACCAATCCATACCAATTAGAAAGTCATAGGAACCTAAAGGTATGATGTTCAAATCTGCCCTGGTGTTCAATCCATTCATGTCCATTGAACATGCTTTAACCATCTCATTAATTTTTCTTTTAGCTCCTATTGCTAGCTGCACCATCCAAGGTTTTCCAAGCTTGCTTCTTGGCAATTGAAATCTTTCCACCATATTAGGATCTAGATAACTATGACTAGCTCTTGAATCAATTAAAATAACAACGGTTTGGTCGTTGATTTTACCTTCCACTTCGATCATGTGTGATTGAAACTCAACTTGCTTGTTATCCATAGTTGCATAGATCCTTGATACACTTCTGCCCATGTCCTCCATTGTTTCAACTTGTTGTACATTGTAAGTAGTCTTCACTTTTTCACCTATGTGAGGGAAATCTCTCAACACATGATCTCCTCCACAACCCCAACATTTGAATAGGTGGTTTCCTTGGTCTTTTCCCTATTGCCTTTGTCATTCTAGGTTCTTTAAAGGTTGGATGTCCCTGAGAATTATTTCTGAAGAATGGTGGCTTGGTCCCCCTCTTCCTCTAGTCCATCATACTTTCATTGTTGTCTTCCCACGTCCTTTTGAAAATTTGTCTTCATCTATGTTGATCATAAAGACATTTATCTCTCATTATAGTTTCCTCTAGTGTCTTGGAATCGTCATATTGTATCTTATCACCGATAAAAGATGACATCCCACTCATGTACCTCTTAATCTTAACTTGTTCATCCTTGATGAAATAAACATATTTCAGCTGCTTTAAAAACCTTCTCTCATACTCATCTATGGTCATAAACATAGTATCGCTTAGTCAAGTATTTATTTTGGAAATACCTCTTGAATTCCCTCCAAGTGACCTTCTTCTCATCAATGTGTTGCACCTGCACCAATTGATCCCACGACATTGATGCTTTTCCTTTGAGCTGATAGATAACAATTCTTCCTTCTGCTTGTGAAGAGTAATTATGCAACTGAAAATACTTCTTCGTGCCTAGTAGCCATGTCTCTGCATCCTCATCCTTCTTGTGCTCACCATAAAAATTATGAGGCTTGATTTTGTTCATTTCCCCATGTATCTCATCCACCCCAGACCTTTTCTTATGCTTCCTAACAGGGGATGGACTAGAACTTCTTTGTGCTCTCCTAGTTGAATGCCTTGTAGAATGATGGTGATGTATGCTAACACTTTTTGTTATTCTTCTCTTATCATGAGACTTATGGCTCCATGGTCTTCTTGACTCAGTCGCCTTATCCATCTTTTTCTCTATTATGTCTAGGCTCTGCATTAAATTGATGTTGAAGTCTTCCTGTTGCTCCTTGGATTTCATAAGTCTCTCATTATCAACTTTATAATTTTGGACATTATTTTTCAAACTTTTTATAGTCTTTACCAAGTTCATGCTATCATCCTTACCTTCTCCATGTCTATTTGAATTTGTACCTTCATTTCCTATATTGATCCCATCTTAAAGGTTGTAATCCCCTTGTGCATATTCCATGATTATGAACTATGTATTGATCTTGTTCTGATCTAAATGTTGTTAACTCTGCAAAATGTGTAGCCAACAAAATTTGTTAGGCTTAATAATTTAAAATTACATAAAATTTCATATGATTTTGTTCCAATAATGTATCAAAATTCTTTCTTTCATGAATCTGCCTGAAAAGTCTCAATTCTTAGATTATTTTCATCTATGTGGACTCACGGAATCACGGACTCATGGAAGCATAACTCTCCCTTTCATAAGTTCGTTCGAAGAGTTCCCATACTTAACCATTTTCCTCTTTGCAGACTTGCGGACTCATGGAAGCATAACTCTCCCTTTCATAAGTTCATCTGAAGAGTTCCCATACTTAACCATTTTCCTCTTTGTGGACTTGTGGACTCACGGACTCGCAGATGTTGAAATATTGTAACTGCAAAGAGTATTCTATCTATTATTGAGTCATTATTAATTAGATCAATCTCCTTTTGTGGATTGATCACGTCGGGCATTGTAATTAATCAAATCCCCTTTTGTGGATTGGTCAAACCCTAACTACATTATACTAATTAAGAAGTCACCCCCCAGGCCTAATTAAAGTTGTTTTAACTACTATGAAGAGAAGTTGGCCCTGCCCAGTGAAGAGACACCTTTCTAGCACCTGCCATCCAGTATAAATAAAGGAGGCTAGCGCCACATTTGTTCACTCACTCATTCACTCATCAAGTGCGCAAGTTTGGAGAGGTGTAGTTGGGAGAAGAAGGAAGAGAGAGACACATTGCTCAGTGTTGGATATTCTCTAGTGTCTTTGGTTTATTGTCTTGGCATTGTATTGGCTATCTATATTAAGGAATTTTTGTTGGGTTTTCTCCCCCATGAGGGTTTCCCAGGATAAATTTTGTGTATCTTGTGATCGTGTTTCTCTCAGTGATCCTACCTATGCTATGGTTATCTAGTAATTTGAAAATAAACCTAATAATAGCTAAAAACTTAACATGGTATCAGAGCTAAATTGAAGAGAGCACCTTTCACTAGATAAGCAGCAACGTTAATGTTGTCGTACAAGAAAATTAGGGCCTTTTATTAGAAGAGAATTTCAGCGTAAAAACCATATAGGGAAGTGCACCCTAGCCTAGCGAACTCATTGGCACCTTGAGCACACCTTTTTAGTGGCCAGAGCCTTCGGAAAGTCAAACCCTAGTTTTGGTTGGTACCAGAAAACCAGAAAAAACCAGAAAACCAGGAAACCAAAACCAGTACCAGAAGTACCAATCCATAAATGGTGTAGGTCAAGTTTCAAGGGGTAAAACTTGAAATTTCTGAAAACATACAGCTCCAGCCTACTCGCCTCATCCCTACACATCTAGTCCCTGGATCAAAAGTCCAAAATTTGAAAGTTGAAGAATAAGGGTTTCCTCATAAAACCCTAAGTTGCAGTTGCAGTTGTAGTACCCGTTACAATTATAGTTGCAGCACCAGTTGCAGTGCCAGCACCAACTGTAGTACCAATTGTAGTAAAAGTTTTTGTGAAGTGTTGAGACTATTGTGTTATTGTCTTAGTGCACCTTACCCTACCAAGATACTATCAAAGGTATGTACTTACATGTGTTTAAAAATGCATTATTATTCTAAAGGGTTCTTGCAAGAGAAGGGATCTTTTATCATAGATCCAGAAGGATCTCAGATCCAACACATTCATAGGAATAATACACCTCGGGTTTGATCATTTTATATGCATCTATTTGTTATGACATTATCTTGACATCTAGGTTGTATGTTGAATTTATGGACATCATACTAACTCTTGGTCAAATTAAAGACAAGGTATTAGATTGAGATTAGAGTTTATTCTCTAACTTAGACTTCTGTCAAGATATCATATTGTCTTAGTACAAAGGACAGGTTGAAGAAAGCACTTGTCATCTTTAGTGAAGGAGACTTAAAAGAAAATAAACACACTCATTCTTGAGGACCAGACTCCAGGTTCCAGGTTTGATTAATTAAGTTGATAAGATTCAAAATTTCACATGACAAGTTGATAACTACCTCATTACAAGTAAAACACTATAGTTGAGGTAGTAGTGTTTGAAAAGTATTATACTTGGTAGCATATGAGCATATTACCAAATACAACTAACATCTCCTCTAGGAGAAACTTCTTGTGTTGGTTCCAGGTTACCATGAAGGAATGTTTGATCACAACACTAGAAGAGTATTGATCTCATTTTGTATTATATTTCTTACTTTTGATCTTTGTTTCAGGCAAGTCACAAGTGATAGATCTGAAGGAGCTACTGTGACGATTATTCGTGTTATTGTTTTATTACTATTATCAAAAGAATATTATTCTTGCTTGGTGTTTTGTTGACCTTGTTTCAGGTCACAGGTGATAACCCTGAGGAAGCTATAGTGAAAGTTGCATAAGGCAACATAATAGATGAGACATGAAGCAGACTATGTACATGACCATATACATTCATGTACCAAAGAAGATGAAGAAGAAGTTATCTTTTGATATCCAAAGTATCTCATATGGAGATTGATTGTAAGGAGCAGAAGGCTCCAAAGATGACTAAACATTAGAACAAGAACTCACAATAGACTTGTTCAAAGGATAATAAAGCCACCTTGACATGAATCATAATTCGTTTGAAGTCTGACTCAGATTTTCATACTTAGACTTGGCATTCAACACCAAGTATATCTTGTAAGAGATGATGAAGTCCTTGTAGACTCAGAAGAAATCAAGATTTATAGTAAGCCTGATATCAGAAAGGATAAGATGAAGAGACATCTTCCAGGAATGGGAGACAAATATCATGAGAATACTAAGCTTCAGAGACTTCTAGGAGATATGAAATCTCCTGGGAAGATTCCCTTGTTTCAGTGACAGAGAAGGAAGCCAGTCAGAAAGATTGGGATATGGATTTTTTTGTGAGACTAGAAGGGAAGTCAGTATTGACTTCCAAAGATTGATCTAACAGATCAAGCATGTTTCAGATGTACAAAGACTGAATTGTGTCTAGAGGATTCTCTTAGTAAGAGGAAGAAGACTATGACGAGACACTTACTCCAGTAATTGAAGAAATAGTTCCAGTATTCATGAAGACAACTAGAACAACCATGATTCATTTACAGTATGAGATGCAGGGGGAGCAATCCCCATATTTAAAATTGAGTGGTAGATGGTGCAGTTCATTATTCGGGCCATGGAAACATGACCACAATAGCAGTTAGAGTTACCTCCATGAAAAGAGAAGAGATATATTCAGTATCAGTGATTCATCCACTCTCAGTTTAAGATGAAGTTGTTGTCATAATGAAGTAAAGGAGTTACTCTCAGATTTCAGCAATCACAGTGACAATGGAGCAACCATTCTCAGCTTCAAAGTAGCTGCAGGTGTAGAGTCCCAGTTCTAAAAGGAACAATTGTAGAATGAGGAGAGGACATACTCTCAGGTAGTGAGATAGATAGTGCTTTGCAGAAAGCACATAGAGCTAACACATGATTGTGCAGATTGATATGCAGTTGAGAAAGTGTACCAGGTTGGCACAATGTGATGTGAAAATTTAGTTTAAAAGTAGAAGACTCATGTCTGCAAGATGAAGCAAGATCCTAGAGCTTGGTATGGCAGAATTGATAGTTTCCTGAAAACTTAGGATTTACCAAGAGTAAAGATAAACTCTAACCTTTACTTCAAGGTTATGAATGATGAGCCAATTATATTATTGTTGTATGTGGATGACTTATTCTTGACCGGAGAAGAAAATCTCATCACAGATTGTAAGAAGAATTTTGCTGCGGAATTTGAGATGAAAGACCTAGGCCTGATGCACTATTTCATAGGTCTCGAAGTTTGGCAGAGCCTGGAGAATATCTTCCTTAACCAAGGGAAGTATGCAGTTGAAATATTGAAGAGGTTTGATATGTTGGAGTGTAAATCCATGAACACACCCATGGAAACTAAGTTGAAACTTCTGGTAGATACTTCGTCAGAATTGGTTGATGCTACAGACATATCATTGGATCGTTGATTTATCTGATGAATACCAGGCCAGATATATGTTTTTTTGTGAACACCTTGAGTTAGTATCTGGTATAGCCCATACATGTTCACCTTGTTGCTGCAAAACATGTGATGAGATACCTTAAGGGTACGTTGGAATTTGATCTCAGTTATAATAGAGATCATGACTTTAGACTGATTGGTTATACCGATTCAGATTGGGCTGGAAGTGTTTTTGATAGAAAGAAAACTTCAAGATGTTGTTTCAGTCTGGGGTCAACCATGATTTCATGGCAAAGTAGGAAGCAATCCATTATTTCTCCCAGCACGACAAAAGTTGAATACATTGCAGCATGTTCCGCCAATTGTGAATCCATATGGCTTCAGATGTTGTTGTCAGATCTATTTGATCTGGAGATGGAAGCCACCATGATTCTATGTGATAAATGGAGTTATATAAAGATGATGGAGAACCATGTGTTCCATGATGAGTCAAAGCACATCGAGATGTGATATTACTTCATTCATGATATGATGCAGAGGGGAGCTGTAAAGCTCCAATATGTTGGCACGGATGAGCAGGTTGCAGATGTGTTGACCAAGCCTCTGTCTCTTGTAAAGGTTGAGTACTTTCGAGACAAGATTGGTATAGTCCGAAAGGACCTCCCTCTAAAGGGGGAGCAGTGTTAATGCCAACCTTGTGCTGAATATTTCCAGCTTCATGATGATGTTGATGTAATGCTAGCCTCATGCTGAAGATTTCCAACTTCGTGTTGATGTTGATGTGATGTCAGCCTCATGCTGAATATTTCCAGCTTCATGTTGATGTTGATGTGGTGTCAGCCTTGTTTTGAAGATTTCTAGCTTCATGGTGATGTTAATGTGATGCTAGCCTCGTGCTGAAGATTTCCAGCTTCGTGTTGATGTTGATGTGATGCCAGCCTTGTGATGAAGATTTCCATCTTTGTGATGATGTTCATGTGATGCTAGCCTTGTGCTAAAGATTTCCATCTTCTTGCTGATGTTGACGTGATGCCAGCCTCGTGCTGAAGATTTCCATCTTCGTGTTGATGTTGACGTGATGTCAGCCTCGTGCTGAAGATTTCCAGTTTTGTGCTGATGTTGATGTGATGCCAGCCTCGTGCTGAAGATTTCTAGCTTCGTACTGATGTTGATGTGATTCCATCCTCATGCTGAATATTTCCAGCTTACTGCTAATGTTGATGATGCCCTAGCCTCATGTTGTGATGATGTTGCTCCAACCTTGTGTTGTTGATACTTTAGCTTCATGCTAAAGATGATGTTGATGATACTTTATCTTTATGCTAAAGATGATGATGTTGTATTAGTATTATACTAATCCATGTTGATGCAGATGATGATGATGCCATTCCTGCTCCTTGTCGTGGATGATGATATTGATGATGAGAATAACTTCTGATTATTTATAGATATCCTAGTCAGTGTTCCAGATAATGTTGATATTGTTGCCCTCTCTCTCTCCTGATGATGTTGTCGAATACCCTTCTTGTTAAAGGGGAGTGTTGAAATATTGTAACTGCAAAGAGTATTCTATCTATTATTGAGTCATTATTAATTAGATCAATCCCCTTTTGTGGATTGATCATGTCAGTCATTGTAATTGACCAAATCCCCCTTTTTGGATCGATCAAACCCTAACTACATTATACTAATTTAGAAGTCGGCTCCCAGGCCTAATTAAAGTGGTTTTAACCACTAATAAGAGAAGTCGTCCTTGCCCAGTGAAGAGACACCTTTCCAGTGCTTGCCAACCAATATAAATAAAGGAGGCTAGCGCCTCATTTGTTCACTCACTCATTCACTCATCAAGTGCACAAGTTTGGAGAGTTGCAGTTGGGAAAAGAAGGAAGAGAAAGTCACATTGCTCAGTGTTGGATATTCTCTAGTGTCTTTGGTTTATTGTCTTGGTATTGTATTGGCTATCTATATTAAGGAATTTTTGTTGGGTTTTCTCCCCCATGAGGGTTTCCCAGGATAAATGTTGTGTATCTTGTGATTATGTTTCTCTCAGTGATCCTACCTATGCTATGATTATCTAGTATATTGAAACGAAACCTAATAATATCTCAAAACTTAACAACAGACTCATGGAAGTATATCTCTCCCTTTCATAAGTCCATACGAAGAGTTCCCATACTTAACCATTTTTCCACTTCTTCGGACTCGCACACTCACTGACTCACGTACTCATAATAATTCCCAACACTTAACCATTTTTCACTTCTTCAGACTCGTGGACTCACAGACTTATGATAAGTCCCAACACTTAACCATTTTCCACTTCTTTGGACTTGCGAACTCATGAAATCATGATAAGTCCCAACACTTAACCATTTTCCACTTCTTCGGACTCACGGACGCACGAACTCACAGACTCATGATAAGTCCCAACACTTAACCATTTTCCACTTCTTCGGACTTGCGAACTTGTGATAAATCCCAACACTTAAATGTTCTCCACTTCTTCAGACTTGCGGATTCACAGACTCACAGGCGGATTCACAGACTCATGATAAGTCCCAACACTTAACCATTTTCCACTTCTTCGGATTTGCAGAATCACAGACTTATGATAAATCCCAATACTTAACCATTGTCCACTTCTTTGGAATTGCAGACTCACAGAACCATAGTCTTGAAACCCTTCACTCATAAGTTTATCCTGAAAGTCTCAACACTTAACCATTTTCTCACTTTTTCGGACTCAAGGACTCACAATAAGTCCTAACACTTAGCCATTTTTCCACTTCTTCGGACTCACAGACTCACAATAAGTCCCAGAACTTATCCATTTTTCCACTTCTTCGGACTCATAGACTCACGGATCCATGGTCTTGTAACCTTTCTTCCATAAATCCGTCTGAAAAGTCTTAACACTTAGTCATTTTTTCACTTCCTCGGACTTGCGGACTCATGAAAGCATAAATCCAACACTTAGATTATTTTCATCTCCCTACCTCCATGTACCTACCACCATGGCAGTACATGTCACCTACCTCCACGACTGCTAACACGTGGCCCTTCCCCATGTCATGATGACGTCAACATACGGAAAAATACCAAAAAAATTTCAATTTCGCCTATTTTCCAAAATGCCAAAAATACTCAAATTCGCCCAAAAATGAAATTCCTTATTGGACCATCATTAGAGATTTGTAACTAAGATAAATACAACCAAATCAAGCCTTGTACACAAATGTTCGTGCACTTATTCATTAATTTGTTGTAGAAAATTGGGTCTTTTTGCTCAATTTCACCATGGTCACTCCGAAACTATAAAATTTATTTAAAACATAGTTACCAACTTAACGAGAACTCTACAGAGTTCTCGTTTTTTTGGGGGTCAAGTTTTTTATCTTGTTTTTAAAAATGGTGCTACCGGTAGCACCCCTTTTCATTTTTAGGTGGTTTTTTGATATTTTAAATTTTTTCATACATACTCTTTCCACCTTTTTTTTTTAAACGCTTATNNNNAACAATGTTTTTAGTCATTTTTCCATGTTTCTTTTAATCTTAAAATATTTTTTACCATTGACATTTTTGAATATATGATTTTTTGTCTGGTTAATTAATTTATGGTTCCATACTTTTTTAAATATAGTGGAAAATATCATTTTTAATACATTTTTTACTTTTACTTTAATAGATAGAAAATCATTGTAGTTAAATAACACTATTTTTAAACATTTAGCAAAAAAAATATAATTGAATTTCTTTTTATAAATTAAAACTAAAAAAATCTAAGAAAAATGAAAGAATTGAAATTTAAAAAGAAAAAAATAATAATAAAAAACAAATTTATATAATTACTAAATAAAAAAATATCTTTAAAAATAAAGTGAAAAAAAAAACAAAAAAAAAACATATAAACTAATAAAAAAAATAATTATAATCTAAAAACTTTAATGAAGTTAACAAAAACATACTTAAAAATAAAAAATATATTTAAAAAAAACTAATTAAAATACCTAAAATTAAGAAATTTAATACAAAATTAAAAATAAAAATAAAAAACCTTAAAAAAACATAAATTTATAAAGAAAAATTAATTTTTTTTGTTAAAAAAATAAAATTAATTAACATTTAAAACAAAAAATTAATAATATAAAAATATTAATCATAAAAAATATTCTCAATAATGATTCACACTAAATGCTCCATATTAATTGCATCGAATGGTAAAGCATCTCCAGAATCTTTGCATACCCTTCTTGGGATACACCTTGTTTCAAGAGATCTTCACCTGAAAATCTGGACAAACCGCGTCTTTAACACAATGAAGGCGAATACAGTTGCTTGGGGGATTGACTAGTACGTTGGGTGTTGCAAAGGGCCGAAAGCCCGCCTATCGTATGTTTTAGGTTGACTACACGCAGTCTAAGTGCCGTGCTTTTGTAGGGCCCAGCCCCCGCGCGGGCAAGGGCCAGGTCCCGGGCACATGGGACCTAGCCCTTGCCCGCGCGGGGGCTGGGGTGATGCCCGACATCGCCCCCACAAAAGCACGGCACTTAGACTGCGTGTAGTCAACCTAAAATATACGATAGGCGGGCTTTCAGCCCTTTGCAACACCCAACGTACTGGTCAATCCCACAAAAGCACGACACTTAGACCTTCGCTAGTACTCGGGTTGGACAACTACATTTCGGATTAGTTTTTGGTAGCCTACTTACGAGTCATTTCAGCTGGGAACAATTCGTTTCTAACTTGCTCTTTTAAAACTTCATTCGATGATAACATTGTGTGGTCGTTCAATTGCTGAAAGAACGATATCAAAACTTCAAGGACCCGATTGCTAGTCTGTCCACAATTTTGTTTTAAATAGTTATGTTTTAAATTATTGTGGTTTAATTTCATAATTGCCAAGTCCGATTGCTAGTCTGTCCACAGTTTTGTTTTAAATAGTTCTGTTTTAAATTATTGTGGTTTAATTTCACAATTGCCAAGTCATCGTGCTTGGTCGGTAATCTTTTAATGCTTTCACACATATGAATGGCGTAATGTTTAGCAAATATAATTTTGGGTTGTTTTTTACGGTCAACTTTACTCATTGGTAATAATTAGTTTATGAATTAAAATGCATTCCCAAAATTGAAACGCTTTGACACATATGAATGGCGTGTGATGTTTAGCAAATAGAATATTAGGTTGTTTTAATCCTTTGTTTATGGTCAACTTTGCTTATTGGTAATAGTTAGTTAATTAATTAAAATGCATTCCCAAAATTGAATGCATTGGTAATAGTTATATAATATAAAATTATATTATATATAGTTATAAGTATATATAATATAATTATATAGATATATTGTATAGATTGGTTTTATTTTTTTTTAAATTTGCAATTAATTTTTTTCAATTTAAATGTTTTGTTAATATTTTTTATTTTAGATTTTTTTTAATTTTGACATGATTTTAGTACTTTTTTTCATAATTTTTTTATGTTTTAATGGATTTTTTACTATTTTTTTCAAAAACATATATATATATATATATATATATATATATATTTTTTTAAAAATT
>JASDQU010101947.1:249523-265122 GCA_032191745.1 Picea mariana
TAATGTTTTGTTTTGTTTTGTTTTGTTTTTTTCCAAATTTGGGTTTTGATTATATATTTTTAAATGTATTGTTTTCATGGTATTATGTATTATGTTGTGTTTGGACTGATAAACTAATATTTAAAAAGTAAGTATTTAAGGGTTGATTTGATGATTTTGTTTGATTTTGATTACCACTTAAAAAAAATGTCATTTTAATACCCCAAATTTAAAATAGGTTCTACCGGTAGCAATACATTTCAATTTGATGGTTGATTTTGAGGTTTTTTTTTTAATGGTACTGACTACTAAAAATATAATTTCAAAATATCTATAAATTTAACGTTTTAAAAAAAATTAAAAAAATTGTAACATTATTTTTTTATTTAGGTGTCGATGTGAAGGTTTTTATGAGCTATTGTATGGGTTTTGAAGGTCATGTTTGAAAAATGTTGTAATTTTAACCCCGTTTGAAAAAATGGTGCTACTGGTAGCACCACTTTTTTATTTGGGGGTTGATTTTCATGTTTTTTGGGGAAAAATAGGGGTTTTTTGGGCCAGAGTTCTCATTTTGAGATCACAGTTCTCATTAAGTTGGTAACTATGTTTCAACTTCATTTAGTCAGCCATAGCCTTATGTTGACTTCAAATTTGACCAATTACAGGTCTAAATTTGCTCAGACAAAGATTAAAGTTCGGAAAAACTCATCCCTGGACCAAATTTCCCAAATTCCTCGGGAATTTAACAACAAAAATTGGGGCTTCGGCTCAATTCACCCACTTGCTCCTAATTTTCCACGGAACATCGTAAACATTTGCAGACAGACTCTTCCTGACATTTTGTCAAACAATCTGCTTGCAAACTATGTAATTCCGCTTATGTGCTTTGCTAAATGGCCCATGCAGGCTCAATGTTGAAAGTTGGGCTTTGATGCCAATTTGTAATGTCCCCATTACCCATAATTCAAAAACATTTACTCCAATGCCAATTTGTAACATACCAAACACTAACTAGGCTATGCCACATCAAAATTTTGAATTTCTGATACCATTTAATTCAACAGAAATGTGCTACACATGAACAAAGTTAAGCAAAAAATAGTAACAACATGAATGCAACAATAACAATTCATACATAGAATTTAACAAGGATTTCATAACAGAAACTCATAATTGCACACACACCGTAATTGAAATAAGCACATGAAAGAGACTTATCTCAGGAAATAAACATCAATTGTGTGCAGACCTTCCAAGTTCCTCCCAGCCATAGACCACACTGCTCATAATCTCAGCAATGGGTCATCCCCAAGTTGGGGCTAAACTCTACCAAGGCAAAAGGGAAGTCCTAAGCCAGTCTAAGGTCTGATAAGCAACATAATTGTTCAATCCAAGGTTCCCAACTGCTGCAACTAGCCTACAGTCTCTCATTCCCCACATGCATGTCCCACCCCAGTAAGTGTGCCCCTTCTCTGCTCAACAGTCTCTCAGCAGCCCCACTTCCCTTTTGGGGCTTCAACAACAGGTCGGACATGAAGTCTCATAGACTTGTAGCTATTTCCTAGTGCACCAGGGAACAATTCTGAGTAGTTCTCGCCTGGAGAAACTACCCATGGCCCTAGCAACTCGCTTCTTCAGTCCTACATGCCTGACAACCCACTTCTTCAATTCAACTCTCGAGCTAACCAATACAGGTACAACTTCCTCGTTACAGTCCAGTACCATCGGGTACGATTCACAACTGCCTCTGTGAAGGAATAATCTGTAATCATAATAATCCCCCCTTCACATTATGTACACAATATATATATATATATATATATATATATATATATGTCTTTTAAGATACTTGGCACCCAAGGGACTCCCCTATCCCTACTTTTGATATTTAGGATATATTCATATCCATTACTTTATCTTTAAGGAATAGTAATATAATATTCCATTGGGATTAAGCCCCCTAGCTTAGTAGCTTCCTAGACTCTTAGCCCCCCTTTCCATTTCTAGTGGAGTTTAGCCCCCCATCTCTTTTGCATGGTCGGTTTGCAGTAGTGGTGTACTTTATTAATAATATGAGTGTTTACATATTACAAAAATAGGCTCACTGGCCTTTAGCATATAGGCTCTCCGGCCTAATAACCGCACATGCACCCTAGCCCAAAATATCCTGGCTCACCAACCTATATGTTTATTTACATTTATATGTACAATTGGGGTTTGGCCTAGGGGTATTACACAAACATAGGAGGATTTTTTACTCCTCCATGGTACCCCTCTCATCCTCACCACTAGTGGTAATCATTGTTTCATCCACCACATGTCCCAGATTATCAATTCATGGCATGGTGGTGGCCTAGCGACACACTTACGTGTCCATGCCCCTAATAACACCTCATCTGGGGAAAAAAGAAGTTATTAAAAATGTGAATAATAATAATTTATTAGTTTATTTTTTATATTTTGAATAAAGAAAATGTTTTACATATAAGTAGTGATTTAAAAAAATATGAGAAAAAAATCATAAAGATTATTTTTTCTTAAGGACAAAGAAAAAAGTGAATAACAATGGATTGCATCTAATGTTGTTGTTTCCACCAAGGAATTAATTATGCCAAAGGAATTCTATAGGAATATATTTTCACAAAAACATGTTAACTTGTTGATAGATTTTTAGAAACAACCGTCTTTGTCCACCCGTGTTGTCCTTCGAAACCGCCCCTTCATCATCACCTTTAAACTTTCAGTACAATTGAAGGAATCTTCGCAATGAGTGAGTCCCCATCATTTTGTTCCTTCTACAAAGTTCGTTTGATTATGGAATGAAGACTTCAACACCTTTGCCTGCAATCAATTTGAACTATTTGAATTTTTTCTTATATTTTCCACACAAATTTCCCTAAGATCGTCGTACCTCATCTTGGGATTTCATTTCATCTCTGTTTTGTTGTACTTTTCACATTTATTGTCCTAAACAGATGAACTGCATAGGTATCGATTTCACATGAAACAAGATCCTGCTATCAATGGGAATTGATACTCCTCTGTCATAGAAATAAATATCGGCAAGGCGCTTCACCATCCTCTTGTCAATGGACATTGATACCTTTCTATCATAAAAATAAATATCGACCATGTGTTTCACCATCTTGCGTTCAATGGGCATTGATATCCCTATGTCATAGAAATAAATATCCAAAATTAGTTGTGCTCTCACGATTGCAGATCCACGTTCATATATCGAGTGACCATGAAAATATGGATCGTTATGGTGTATATACGATGAGCTATAATTTATTTGAATTGATACAAATATCTTTGAATTAAATCTTAATAACGAGATGGAGGTTGAGTGCATCAGACGACACCTTTAATTACTCAGTGTAACTTCAAATTAAATCTTGATAACCATGGAGGTTGAGTCCATCAGACAATTACCAGGTGTCACTTTGTATTAAATTTTAATAACCAGATGGGGGTTGAGTGTATCACATGACAACATTCCATATATTTAACACACCATCATGCACTTCTTTCTCTCTGCTTTTGTGAATTTGCAAATTAGAGTGATTTCGGTAAAACTCGATATTGTTTGTTGTAGTAAATCCTATCATGTTTGGTTGTCTGAGCTCTTTAAAACAATCCATGGATTTCCAATAATTCTTGCAACTTACAGTTCTCAACTTTGGCACGGGTCTGTCGCAATTGTGGTTTTCTTCATCGTTGTTGTCTTCCATATATGGTTAAATTTCTCACATTTTCTTTCTCTGCTCCTGTTAAGTACCAAGTAGTCTAATGGTGACTAGCCATCCAATGAATGAAATAAGGAAGAAAATAACTTGTTTGTTTCATTTCAATCGTCCAATAAATGAATTGAGGAAGAAAAACATATGTTTGTTTCATTTCAGTGAGTTATACAATGAAATTGATATCAAAATCAATTTGATAGTTTCATTTGGCTAGATTTGTTAATTTCATAGTTTAATAGTTTCATTTGGCTAAATTTGTTAATTTCATAGTTTAATAGTTTCATTTGGCTAGATTTGTTCATTTCATAAGTTGTTCAACAAAGTTTACATATACCTTGTCTAAATATGACCACAATCTGTGTGTTTGTGTTAGTTTATGTCTACTTAAGTTGTTGAACAAACTTGTATATGTATGTGGGTGTATATGGACCACATTCTTTGTGATTGTGATAGTTTACCTCTGCTTGCACATAGTACAACCTGAAAAACGACTATCCTGATTGATCTATCTGGTTGCTTTTGTCTACCTTTGCTTGGGGCACAATACGATAATGATAACCCCATCTTGATCAATTTGTGTTGAAAATGTTAAGTAATTACTTAATTTAGTTAGACAGGATGAATTAATAAATTATTAGAATCAGAATTGTTCGTTTATTACATTCAAGACAAACCTCAGGTAGAGTTTAGACACGAGTTGGGTACGAAACAATAGTTTCATCAATTCTTTCACAGTATTGTTGGAATTTCATAGCTTGTCATATATTGAATAATAATTAAGTATTAATATGATATATGTAATAAATATTTTAATTAATTTATAAATATGTAGTTATATAGTATTTTCCATTTTCTAAAGAATTTAGGTAAGATATTAATTTAAAGAAGTTAGGAAATATATATATATATATATATATATTGTAAATAAACATCTATATTAAAATATAAATAGAATATACAAGAGAGTACTAAACCAACAACCACATAGGGACCATGACAGTCTCCGGGCTGTAAAAACTAAGAAGACCAAAAAGAGGCCTGCCCCTGAGGGGAAACCAAGATTTTAATAATTGACCCATAGGATATTTGAAAGTAAACAAGATTATGAGCAAAAAAAACTAGCAAGACTAAAAAAGAGGCATGCCCCTGAGGGGAAACCGAGATTTTAATAGTTGACCCATACGATCTCTGAAAGGAAACAAGAGTCTGAGCATAAAAAAAACTATAGAAACTAACTGCCTAGGTAACATAAATATAGTAAAATTGAACCATAAATCAATTTTATTTTGGAGCCAAATATCCATTGGCATCCATCTTCTTGTTTTCATCTAAGTCCTTGGAGCCTGCTGCTTTTGCATAATTTTGCTCAAGGGGAGTGAAATTGCCTCTGCAAAAATTTGTTAACCAAGTCACGACCTCTGCTACATAAGTTGTTTGAATTTCAAGAGATTCTTTCCAAGCTTTTAACTATCTAAAGTCCTGCTCCTTGGGGAGCATACCCAAGGCAACCAAAGTCTTGGTTTGCCAATAAAACTCTAAAGTCCTGTAAAATTTAGAGTTTCATGTTCTAGAGAAACACATATCCAGAATTAGTCAACCAATTTGGGCCTCAACCTCATCGTCATCGTGGAACTCCCTGAGAAGACAGACCTTCTCCTTGAGATCATTCATTCTAGCTTTGTCTAGGTCGGGGACGAATTATTCATAGGAAGTGTTCGCTTCCAAAGTATCCTCTAGAGCACAAGAGGGCGGAGTTGAATGCAGGTTGGGGGTAAGAATGGAGTGAGGAAGAGAGGGACAACAACCATGAGGGTCCAAGGGGAGGAAAACATGTACAAGAGGGGAGTCAACATCAGTGAAGAAGCTCGGGTGATGGAGGAAAAAGGGCACAGAAAACCAACAAGAGATCTCAACAGGATCGGGCCAGAGCTTGCCTTTTATAACTAGAATGGAAACCCTCTTGGCCTTCAGTAGAAGGGTCCGGTTAAACAAAAGTGGAGGTTTTTTCATCATAGAAAAAAGAGGGTTAGTCTCTATCGAAGTTCCCTGATAGATCATGCAAGCATGAGGATGAAATGTGGATGTCCTTGCTCAAGATCATCTCTTGAATACCTTGCAGTGATGCATCATGAGGGAGCATTGGGAAGTGACTAGAGTGGAGTGTAGCATTGTCCACATGCATGACAGGAGCATGGCACGTAAGACTAGCCACCACTGTAAGACATCGAGAGTGGGGTGGTAGGTTGGTCATACCCGCTCTACTATCAATTTGATTGACTATCATCACATCCGGGGAACGAATATCAAACTCTCCTAAGGAGAGACAAGTTTTCTTCCAAGTGAGGTCAGGAAGATCATCCGAGCAACTATTGATATGGTTATCAAGTCCATAATTGGCCAGGAGATCAGCCACTTTTCTCATCGATCTTTTGACATGAGATGAAACCAGACTAGATACAATGGAAGTGAGGGATATTAAAAGATCAATTAAGGACTCAAACCTCCAGTTCTAAAAGATTTTAGATGCTGAAGAACCCCATTGAAGTTTGATAAGGGTGTTGATAATGAGCTTAGAATCGCCTTCTGCAATGCGCTGATGAAAATGATGTTGACGGTAAATTTGAAGACCTTTTATCAAGGCTCGTAACTTGGCTGCATTATTGGAAGTGACCCCCAGATTACCACAAAATATGTGAAGAACTTGACCATTGTTGTTTCTTAAAACTCCACCATAATTGGAGGCCTTGGATTACCTTTTGAGGCACCATCAAAGTTGAGCTTGATACATCCTAGCTGGGGGGGGACTAGGAGAGGGGAATGCATGGCTTGGGGGTATGGGGAAGAGGGTGAGAGGATTAGGGGAAGCCAAAACGACAAAAGACAATGTTCCATAGTAGAGCACGGAGGGTCTAAGGGATTCCAAGCTTCTTTTGAGATGGTTTCAACCACATTTTGCTTGATCTTTTTCCAAATGATCCCCTTAGGCTGAGATTGGTCTTTGAAAATTTGGTGATTATGCTCTTTCCATATTTCCCATAGAGTTAAACCTGGGAAGATATCCCAAATGCAATTCAGGGTTGGAGAAGCAAAGCAATTATCCCTACAAGAAGAGATAGTGGATCTAATAGAGTATAAATTATGATATGATTATCGGAAAGATAGAGCTCCTTGGTCCAAGAGAGAGTTCCTAAAGGGGCAGGAGTTGAGGAGGTGATCCATAGTTTCATCATGTTGTGAGCAGAGAATATAGATCCTCGGGCCAACGAATCCTCTTTTGCAGAGGTGATCCCAAGTGAGAATCTTTCTATGAGCCATATGCCAGAGGAAGGTAGTTATTTTTGGCCAAAGGTTGTTGCACCATATTTTCTTCCATATGCCTTCCTAAGGAAAATTATAGTTGTGAGCAACTAGATGATAAGCCTCTTTGATAGTAAAAGTTTCTTTTGGTCGATATCCCGATCTTGCTGGGTTGTTATATTCTTTGCATTGAAAGTTGATGTGGATCGTCTAACAGTCGAAGTCGAGGTGTATCGACAACAAGTTGAAGGTAGTCAATCGGGTAAAATCGAAGTCGAAGGTCGAGGTTAGTCAACCGGGTAAAGTCAAATTCGAAGGGTGAGGTGGTTTGACATGGTAAATACATCGACAACAAATTGAAGATGTCAACCGACAAGAGGTCGATAGGCAGGAAAGTGGCGACCGACTGAAGACCAAATGAAGACCGAATGGTAGTCAACGGGTAATCTGACTTGGTAGTCGAACTGTAACAGAATCCCAAGATTCACAAGATTTGTAGTCAATGATCTCCATGGATATATAACCGTTTTTGGGCACCTTTTATTTAGGTTTTTTCCTACCGTAAAGCCTATAAATAAGGCGTGTTGTAAGGCTATAAAAGATAATTTTGAATCTTGAATATTTAGATGATGAATGGCTAATCGCCAAGAGTCTGTATTGTAAAGGTTGTTGGTCATGCAAATGCAAGTTGAATTGGCTACAGGGTTGTTCTTGTGTAAGACAGAGAGTATGATGTTGATTGTGTCTTAGGTGTGGACCAAGGTTAGACATGTAACCTTTTATTCTGAATCAATAATACAACAAGGAGCAGAATGCTCAAGGAATGTTGGTTTTCCCGGTTTGGGTTTCCTAAAATCTTTGTGTACTATGTGCTTAATGTGTCATTTGCTTTCTTGATTAAATCTGTGTTCCTCTCTTATGTTAGGTTTAGTGTGGAAGTGTGTCTCATTTCCTAACATGTGGTATCAGAGCTTGTCTTAACAACCTTGGATCTGAGCTAACCCTAGGTTTAGTAAGATTCGTAAGTCTAAAATCTTTAAAGATTGTGTTAAAGATTGTGTTAAAGATTATGTTAAAGAACGACGAGCAGCTTAAGAATAGAGATCGAAAAATTCAATGGCCAGAATTTTGAGCTTTGGAAGCTTAAAAGTGAAGATATCCATGTAGATTGAGAACAATCGACAACAATATGTCCAGGTACCATGTCGACAGGTATGTCGACGGAAGAATGAGAGAAACTTGAGAGAAGAGAAAAGAGTATGATTTGACTTTGTCTTGTAGATTCAGTGTTGTTGAATGACTCAAGTGAAAATTCGACCAAGAAACTGTGGGACAAGTTGGGAAGCTTGTACCAATCAAAATCCCTAGTAAATAAGTTGTTTCTCAGAAAGAAACTGTATCTTTTGAGAATGAGTGATCGTAGTTCGTTGATTGAGCATTTGAATGTGTTTAATACCATTATAAGCTAGTTACCTTCTGTGGATATTAAAATCACCGAGGAGGAGAAATGTTTTAGCCTATTATGTTCTTTTCCAGACTCCTGGGATAGATTAGTCGTGGCTATAGGGAGTAATACAACCACATTAGTGCTAGAATACGTGGTTACATCTCTACTATCGGAAGAAATAAGAAGGAATAACATGGAAGGATCGATCAAAGATGCTTTAGAGGTGAGAGGTCGACTAGTTGACAAAGATGAAGGAAAATTCTCTGGTAGAAAGTCTAAGTCAAAGGGTAGATCTAAATCCTTGGTTCAGTCGACAAGAATATGTTGGAAATGTGGTGAATCTGGGAATTACAAAAAGGACTGCAAGTCGAACGCAATGGAAGTCAGTACAAGATCCAACGAGAAGCAATCAACTCAGAGAAAGAAGAATCCAGATAAGGGAGATAATGTGTACCTAGCGTCGACCAATACACAGTCGGATCAAGATGTTTGGTTGATCGACTTAGTAACATACTATCATATGACACCACATAGAGAATTGTTCTGCGAATATGAACGATATGAAGGAGGAAATGTGTTCTTGGGGGACGAATTGACAACCAAAATTGTCGAACAAGGAATAGTTCAATTGATACTGTAGGATGAGAGGAGTAGAACCCTTCTAGGTGTTCTACACATTCTGGGTTTGGAAAGAAACCTGATATCTTTCAACAATATGAGTGATGTAGGGGTGCAGACTCTATTTCAAAAGGATTTGTGCAACATGGTCAAAGGTGTGATGGTCTTAATGAAAGGAGTTCGGATTGGAACCCTATACAAGTTACTAGGGAGTGTTGATTCAATTCGATGCAATAGCATCATCGTTCCTGAAGTCGAATCAACTTTGACTTGACTCAACTTGACTCGGGCTGAGTCGATTCAAACTGACTCGAAAAGTCATCATAAAGTCGGCCTAACCATGCTATGGCACGAGAGGATGGGATACATTGGAGAAAAAGGACTTTGAGCTATGCATAACAAAGGTATGGTCGAAGACTTTTCTGAATGTAATTTAGAAGTCGGCTTTTGTGAACATTGTATATCTGGAAAACAAAGTCGGGTGAGGTTCCCATTTGGAGCGACAAGGGAAAATGAGATTCTAGAGTTGGTTCACAGTGATGTGTTTGGCCCTGTTGAAGTGCCTTCATTTGGTGGATCCCTGTATTATGTCTCCTTCATAGACGACTTTTCCAGAAATATATGGATATATTTCTTGAGGAAGAAATCGTAGGTTTTTGATAAATTCAAAGAGTTTAAATCTCTTGTAGAAAACCAAATAAATAAGAAGATTAAGGTGCTCAAAACTGACAACGATGGTGAATTCTGTGGAAAAGAATTTGATTAGTTCTACAAGAATTTTGGCATAGCATGCCGAACTACCACACCATATACCCCACAACAAAATGGATTTGATGAGAGAATGAATATAATGTTGATGGACAAGGCAAGGATCATGCTCAGTGGTATTGGGCTCGCACAAGAATTTTGGGTGGAGGCAGTGGACACTGCAAGATATCTATTGAGTGTCTCCTTCATTGGCACTAGTCGACACGCCTCCACATGAGGTATGGTCGAGTAAGAATCCTTTGGTTTCACATCTCAAATTATTTGGATGTGATGCATTTGTGCATGTTCCCAAGGAAAAGAGGAGCAAGTTGGACAAGAAGGAAATCAAATGTATTTTCATTGGATATAAAGAAGGAATGAAAGGATATAAGCTCTGGGATCCTGCATCAAGGAAAAAAATGTACAGTCGATATGTGGTCTTCAGAGAAGTTAGAAGTAGGTCTGAGCCTTAAGAAATTGTTCAGATCGAGAATAATCCTGAGACGGTGTGGTTTGAACTAAGGAATAGAGAAGATGATTCATATGAGTCAATTGAATCAGAGGAAGAGGTGGAACAACTGACCCTAGTTGTAAGGACATAAGAAAGAGTAAGAAAACCATTCAAAAGGTATAGACCCCCCGAATTTCATTCTGCATACGTGTTAACTACACCACCGACGATGAGCCCAAGTCGATCAGGGAAGTAGTCGAATCAGCAGAAGGAAAACTATGGAAGGGCGCCATGGTCGAAGGGATGGAATCCTTGCAAAATAATGAGACATGGGACCAAGTCAAGTTTCCTAGTGGCACTAGTAAATTTGGGTCATTTTGCAACAACCATTTCGACACTCTTGTGATGTTATGTCATGGATATTGCGACGAATCTTGGGCCCCTCAAACGCCTCTTCACGCGTCATCGCAAGTGCGACAAACCTAGGATAACTTCGCAACAAAGACGACCTACAGCTATCGTCACAAGAGAGACGACCTACGAAAGTCATTGCAAGATAGATGACCTATGGTTGTCATCGCAAGAGAGATGACCTATGGAAGTTGTCGCAAGAGAGACGTCGAATGATCATCATCGCAAGAACGAAAACCGAAGACGATCATCACAAGAACGAAAACTTAGGATGATCGTCCCACGAACGACAACCTAGGATGATCATTGCAAGAGAGACATTGAACGGTCATCATCGCAAGAACGACAATCGAAGATGACCGTCGCAAGAGAGACGACTGAAGAATATCGTTACAGGAAGAACAACCTAGGAATCGTCGCAAAAGAGAGTATCTATGATCCGTGTGGTCGCAAGAGCGATGAAATATATCTATTTAAAAAAAAAATACATAGTCACGATCCATCAGAATCGACGGTCAGGAAGCATTGCGGAATTTGAAGTTGCGCGAGGTATAATTCTGAAGGGTGGTCTCGCAATCCAAACCGTGGTTTCCATTGAGGAGAACGTGTCAGCGTCGGATTGATTGCGGAATGACAAGTGTGTTGTTCCAAAACTGCCAATCCACATCTCCGCAAAGTGAAAAGTATAAAAGGTCGATTTGACAATTTTATTTTTTATTATTTTCAAACTCGGGGACCGTTGGAACATTGTCGTGACCTCCATTTTTCTGTTGTACCCAGCTTTGCACCATTGTAGCATGTTTCCAGGTATTTATCTCGTTGCCATGGATCCCATAGTATTATTAGTAGCAGAGCAAGACCCTGAAAGTAATGAGAAAGCCCTAATTGACATAGATGCAGATGTATTTGACCCTAATATCACTATTTCCCCCATTTATGTGTCTCGAAGCAAATTGGCTGATATAAATGGAAAGAGTATTCCATTTTTAGAAGCAGTCTAGGCCTCCATTTTCTCGTATGTTGTGGAGGTTTCTTTCCCATTTCTTGAATTCCTAGGTTGGTGTGCTGAGAAATATTCCCATTCAGAAAGGGTAATTGTCAATAAACAAAGGTCTCAAGGCCTATGTAGAATAGATAATCTGTCAATATGAAAGTCACTCAATATCCCAGAAGAATTTTCCTTTAATTATGATCCATTCAATAACGAAAAAGTGATTAGGGTTTACAAAGAGTGTCAGTCAGAGCTCAAAAGTCATTTTCTACAACAAATCATTAAACCTGAACTAATATTAGAGAGTCTATCTTTACCAATAAGTATCCACATGATGGTCATTGAATTTCAATGGGTTTGTTCCCTGTTGAGTCAAGTCCTAGTTCTAGATAATGATAAATATGTTGTTGAAGTCATGTTGGGTTTTATTTTTTATTTTTTTAAGTCAGAGCCTGGTCAATCAGTCTGAATTAATTTTGATAAATTCCTAGCTGACACCATTCACAAGTAGCTAGTATTTCCACTCTTTGAGACATTTCAGATACTAAACATATCTGTTAAAGATTTTCTTAGCAAGTAACCCTGGAGAAATCCATGAAGCAGATTTTGTATCCCTTGAATGTAAAAGAATCACTTTGCTCATATTCAACAATAAGGTCATGTCAAAAATATATTCTCTGATTTTGAATACAAGTTTACCCAGAGTTTTGGAGGACATGAAGATTCACCTGCAGTCAAATCCAGAAAATAGAGTAGGAGACTGGATATTTTTTTTGCATTCAACAGTGATCTGGGTATATGGTTTTTATGAGTCTCCTTATTTGTTGTTTGTTTTCCTAACTCCCAGGATTTTTGCTCTTGAGTTCATCAGACGGAGAATCATCTCTCAGATAGAGAACTTCATCAAACTTCACAGATCCTGTAACATCAAATTTCCTTTTTTATTGGTCCTTTTGTTGTTAAGTCCAGATCATGTTTATCACAGGTTAAGGCAAAACTCAAAGACTTTGGCTTTTCAAAAATACAAGGAAGAAAATATGATCCACATCACAGAGCATATCCAAGAGAAGATAGATGAATAAAAATGCACCTTATGAACATGAGAATGTGGAAGGATTGGATAAACTAGCTAATCTGGAAGTGTGTATTGATGTGGAAGCACCATTGCAGCAAGTCCAAACACAACAAGCTTCTTAAAAGTTGGTGATTAAAACTCCCAAAGTCGGTGTGTATAGAAAAATAAGCACTTCAGAGACTATGGATATTGATGTTGAACAAAATGCTAAAAAGAAGATGAAAATTGTTCAGCCAAATAAGATTGAAGATGTGGAAGATGAAGGACCCAGAGATCACGTGAATTTGAACACTGTGGAAAGTGGTACCAGCATTGTAGAAATTGAGGAAAGAATTCATCTTGAAAGTGAAGGAAACTCAAGATCCTTTCACAGTCAAAAATATTATTTTGATAAAGCACATGATGCAACTTATCAGTCAAAAGAAGATCTAGCAAAACAATATGCTGAAAAGAGAAATGTGGCTTTGGGTGAAATAAGGGATTTGTTTCCTGAAGTAGAAAAAATTTCTCTACTGAAATATTCCTTGTTTACTGTGAGGGATATTGAAAATAAAACTTTTAATATTGCAGTTGCAGAGGAGGATAAAGTGTCAGAGATTAAAATCAAATATGACAATATAAGTGCCCCTGACAAAGTGAAATTCCATAAGAAAACAATGATATGTTGTATTCTGATTATTTGAGTTTAAATTTGAAAAATTCAAGGATGACATCCTTAGCTGCAAAATTAGAAGGACAACTAAGACAGGAAAAAACAACGAACAAAGCTTGGCAAACTCAAATTAAAAGGCTTGACTTTGAAGGTCCCCAAGGTGTGAATTCTTTATTGGATGAAAAAAGATAAAATAATTCAGAGATTGAAGAAAAAGTTGAAGATGCCTACTACAGAACACCCACAGAAAGCAGAATTGGTAGATTTAGAGCAGGAAGAAACGTTTCAGAAAGAAGCACTGGATTATAAGGCTAAGCTTTTGTAGTTGGAAAATGAAAAGATGGAATGGTCTAAAGAAAAAGTAGAGTTGATGAATAAATTCATGGTTTTATCCCCTGCTGTAGGAACTGGATCAACCACTAAAGAAATTGTTTAGGCTATGTCACAAGTCAATCGAAAAGAAGGAGAGATCAAAGGGTTAAAGCAAAACATGGATAAATTGGAGCAAGAAGTGCACACAAAGGATGAAAATATATACCAAGTTCAAAAGGAAAAGGTAGTTTTGCACGAGAATATTAATAAATTGAATTCAAGATTGAGAGGTAAAAGTTTATTGCAAGGAGCTAAACATATCATATGGGATTCTATAGTAGTTGAGGCTGAAAAATTTAGATCATATTTGAATTTTGTAAATGATAAAGATAATATAACAATCACAGTCAGGCATAGATGCACTGTTGTAAATGAGACTTTAGCCAAAAAACCATCTAAATGGGCACAAAATGTCATTAATATTCTCAACTCAATTCCTCCTACAAATATTGATACCATTGGGGTAAAAGACAGAATTGCATTGATTATTTGGGCCAGAAGGATTATTTCAAAACATGAGCTTTTGAAATCAATTCTGAATAAAGCAATACATATGGAACAAAGTGTGCAAAATTTCAAGAATTTATTTGAAGAATTGTTCATAAAGGGCCTTCCATCGCTCTGGGATGGTAAAGATAAGTTGCAGGATCAAGAAGAATATAATGCACTCTTGACTCAATCAAGGATGGACCACTCCAAATTTGAAACCCTAGAGGAGGGTTTGAAAGGGGCTACTTTAGTTGATAAACTGAGTGCAGATGTTGAGATTTTAAATTAGTTTAAGATAGTCAAACGTGGTATACCTGTCATGTCTTATGTCACTTGTACTGACTTGGAAATTTTAATGAAGGAAATGGCAGATTATGAGATTCCTTTTGAAATGCAATGGAAGGAAATAGTCAGATTGGGTAAGACCAAATGTAATTTCCCAGGACTGAGTAAACGATTTCCAGTTGTCGACCAAAAGGCAGTAGATAAAATGAAGATACAATCAAAGTCAAAGGATGAAGATAAATGACCAAATTGTAGAAATATCTGCAACTCCCAGATTTTGTGAACTGAAATTTTATGTTTTTAGTGTAATCGGTTCAAACCGAATGGAATCAAATTGTTGTATAAATATTGTAGGTTTTGATGTATTTGGGGTTGGAAGAAGCACAAAGGGACAAATTGTATTGATCATTGTAATAATTTTTGAATTTGAATTTATACAAGTGAAGATGTTTAGAGTTTTTTCATACCAAAGATTCATGTGGTGATGTTTTGAAGTATGTGCCTCCTTTCATGTATTTTTTTCTAGTTTGTTATCTCTTCATATGCAACCTTTCATATGTTAAAAATTGGATGTTAATGGGTCTAAAATTTATCTAAATGGTGCTTTAGATCTATGCAATTTTAAATTTTGGTTTCTTTCTTAACTCATTAGAATTCATCTCTTATGGTGCTCTGATTGATGTTATATGTTTCTTGTTTCTTCCATCTTATCACAATAAATTAAAATATTGAAAGTTCAGTGACTCCTCACACCTTAAATGTTAAAAGATAGCAACATTAAGTGGAAATCATAATTGTGGAGTGAACCCTATGAAATACAGTAAAAGAATACTCTGAAATTGTATGTTGTGGCTTCAATTTTTTTCATTCTATATTTATATTATTTTTCTTTGTCATGGTTACGATATGCTTCAGTGACAAAAGATATACAAAGTTACAAACACAAATGCATGCAAACCCCAGTGAATATGTAGGGCAATTAAAGTGGAAAAGAATTTCCAAAAAGCGTGGCATGTTGACATAAAAGCATTAAGCATTC
>JASDQU010101947.1:265312-277061 GCA_032191745.1 Picea mariana
GCGTAATTATAATCATTTTTCTCCAAATAATCCAAGTGTTATATCAATGTAGAATTATTATCCAATAATGAGCAATAAGAAATGAACAATCACATACATACATAGTACACCAATGTTTTACGCGGAAACCCAAATCGGGATAAAACCATGGAATGATTTTTCTTATATGTATTGAAGAATTACATTCATTGGAAGCACCAACTTCCTTTGTTTTCCAGCTGCAACTGTAAGGAGGCTCCAACCCCCTAGTTTCTCAAGCTACAACTTGAGGGAAGGACCAACTCTCCAATTCTCTGGCTATAACCAGAAGGAGGCTGCAACCCCCTATGTTCTTCGACTACAATCGGAAGGTGGCTACAACCACCTATCCTTGCCCCGTCCAACTGCCCTAAAGTAGAAGTAGAATGATGGAACCACTGTCACACTATCACTGTGAGATATATTGCTGTAAACCTGTACTAATAAACCTTAACCATGCATCAACCATTCATCAACCTATACCTCAACCTGTAATCAATCTGTACCATAAACAAGTGCATCAACCATGCACCAACCTTTACCATAAACAACTGCATCAACTATGCACCAACCTGTACCAAACAATCTGTAATCAACCTGTACTATAAACAAGTGCAACCAACCATGTACCAAGCATGTACCAATTATGTGTCAACTACTCATCAACTATGAGTTATCAATATGTACCAACATCATCAACTATACACCTCATGTATGTGCCAACTCATCAACTACTTGTCTCAACCATGTACCCAACTTGTACCTCAACCAAAATCCCTCATCAATTTCATCATCCAAATATGATTTGTAACTTTGTAATATATCTTGTGTATATGATAACATACCTGCAAACCTTCCTTAACTTTAACAACAAGAGACTAGCATTTTCATCAAACGTTTCTTTAGTCTCACAAGACTAGTTTTGGATTAATCAACAACCCTAACTTGAAATAATCATAATTTTGTACCTGTAATGAATAAAGATCTGAAACTAATACACAATATTCTTCAGTGTGTTTTATGCAATTCCTCCAGGTTTCACTACTTGTAACCTCTCATAAAAGGATTTATGGCAAAAATGGCACGCCTTGCATAATTATGTCTTATTCTAGAGAGTGACCTTGTAGAGCGTGCCCCACACATAATATTTGTTGAATTGATCTAAAAATTTTACAAAACATACTATAGACTGTACTATAACCAACACATTTGGTATTACTTAATTTGGATCTGTTACGAAGAAGTTATGACGTTTTTACCCGAAACACTTGTTTTTTATTAATTTCAGGACTAGCAACAAACCCTATTTTCCACGGAGCGTAACTCCAAAAATACGACGACCAACAAGCTGAATTTTTTACCACAGATACTTGGATATGTTTTCTCAATGGAATAAAAATTTCACAGTATTAATTATTCTAGAAAAAAAATTATTGCGAAAATGGTGAGATGACCTGGAAAAAAAAAACATACCTTAGAAAGCATCATTAAAAGAATTTATCCTTCCTTGAATTCCGGCCTTCTTTTCTTCACTTTCTTCATAAATTCAGCTTAGATATCTTTTGGTTACTTCATACACTTATAAGTATTCAATATGCTCAAGTGTGTCTTAAATGAGAGAGCCTTGCCTCTTATTTATACTCTTCAAGTAGTTTCCTTAAAAACATCTTCTAGGTCACTTTGCCCACTTTCCTTATTTTAAGGTTAACCCACTTATAATTTCTCCATTAAATTTATTATTGAATTAATTTATTTTGTATTCACTTTGAATTAAAGTACACTCATCACTTCACTTTATTATTTACCTTTTAAAATCACTTAAACCACTTTGACTACTTTGACCTTTTGGGGCTTCTAGATGACATATGAGGGTCCTCCAACTTCGTAAGGCCATAACTCTCAAACCGTGAGGAGTTATGTGATGTTCCACATACCACCAGAAATGGAATGACAAGCACTATCCATCTAGGATAGTTTCACTGAAAAATTCACTAGCGTTCATCTCATTATTCCACAAATAAGCATGGGTTCTCTAACCATACTTCTAGGATAACTCAATCCGCAAAGCGTCTTCCCGTGAGGTATTTCACAATAAGGGGACCACTTTGGAGTTCATCCATTTCTACTTATTATCAACCATGAAAAGACAATAATGATTCATCTTTACATCAAACAATCTTGGGTCCATTACCCAACCTTTGTGCTATGGGGCTTTCTTCAAGGGTTGACATCAATGACAACCAACCTTAATCAACAATCTCCCCCTTTGGCATTGATGGCAACACTTTGATGCAATACTGAAATCATATCGCTCATGCTCCCCTTGGAACCATGCCTCTATCATCTACCTCTGTCCTCTGCATCTGATAAATCTCTCCCCATTTGTCATCAATGGAAAATGTATCTTTCCATCTGGGGTTGCTCCCCCTGACTAAATTGTCCTCTTATGGTGCTTCCTCGTGTAAATCTAAGACATATAAGATAAGCATTCAAAAAACATCAATTTTGGAGTAGAAATAACTCCAAGTCTCTGGCAAAGATATTCAAAGGATTCTCATGGAAGTGGTTTTGTGAAGATGTCTGTCACTTGTTCTTTTGTGCCCACATATTCAATTCTGATGTTCTTTTCTGCAACCTACTATAGAAAGTGATACTTTATTGGAATGTGCTTTGTCTTGGAGTGCATCACCAGGTTCTTCGAGACACTGATGGTGCTTGTATTATCACAACATATTGGAATGGGCTCATCATACTCAACCTGTATATCTATCAGAATTTGTTTCATCCAAAGAACTCGTGTACAACATGATGTTACTGCAATATACTATGTCTTGGTTGTAGATAAAGATATTGATGATTGTTTCTTGCTTAGCCATGATACTAAACACTCACCCAAGTAGAACGTTGCTCCACTAGTGCTTCGTCGGTCATCAATACAACCTTCCCAATATGCATCTGTGTAGACAATAAGTGATAGATCCTTTCCTTTTGGATACCATAATCCAAACTTTCATGTTCTTTTGAGATATTTGAAAATCCTCTTCACTGCTAACACATGTGACTCATTTGGTTCTGCTTGAAATCGTGCCACCTGTCCAACTGACTGCATTACATCTCGTATGGATGTTGTCACATATAGTAGGCTGCCAATCATTGACCTATATTGCCTTTGATATGTAGACTTTGAATCGTCATCTTTGCTCAACTTGCATCTGGTTTGCATGGGAGTGATAACTGGTTTGCAATATTCCATTCTAAACCTCTTTAGCATTTATCCGATATACTTGGTTTGATAAATAAAGATTCCTTGGTTGTTTTGATGTATCTGAAGTCCCAAAAAGAATGATAGTTCTCCAAGTAACGACATTTCAAATTCATTCTACATATTCTTTGCAAATTTATGGCTTAACCTGTCATCATCACTACCAAAAATAATATCATCAACATAAACTTCAATTAATAAAATATTACCTTCACTTACCTTGATGTAGAGGTTGTTGTCTGTGCTTCCTTTTCTGAACCCTGTCTACTGCAGATACTTATCTAGTCTAGAGTATCATGCTCTAGGAACCTGTTTTAGACCATACAAGGCCTTCTTTAATTTACACACATAATTTGCGTTCTCTGAAAACTGAAATCCTTCTGGTTGTTCAATGTAGACTTCTTTTTCAAATTCTCCATTCAGAAAAGCTAATTTTACATCCATCTAATATAGTTTAACAATTTTGGAGCATGCATAGGCTAAAAGCAACTGGATTGCTTCCATTCTGGCAACTGAGGCAAATGTCTCTTCAAAGTCAATTCCTTCAATCTGTGCATATCCTTTACATACAAATCTATCTTTGTTCCTTGTAACTTGTCCATCTTCATTTAATTTATTCCTGAAAACCCATTTTGTGCCAATCACATTCTTATTCTTTGGTCTTGGAACTAGTTCCCAAGTGTCATTTTGCTCTATTTGATCCAATTCTTCATTCATGGCCTTATTCCAAAATTCATCCTTGTTAGCTTCTTCAAAACAGTTTGGTTCAATTGTAGATAAGAGTGCTAGGTGTGTTTGTTCTAGTGAACTGATTTTTCTTCTAGTCTCAACTCCTGCATCTTTATTTTCAATAATTTGATCTGAAGGATGATTCTTCTGTACTCATTTTCTAGGTGTCTTTGGAGATACTTGTTGAACGTGCTCTTTTGTTTTTGTCGAATTCTTTTCATCTTCCTCTTCTACTTCATCTTCTGCTTCTTCTTCTTCGAAAAGTTGTTCCATTGATTTGTTTTCTTCTTCCTTTGATTATGGTCTGCATGTTTCATCAATTGTTACATTAATGCTTTCCACAACTTTGTTCAATCTTATATTGTAACACTTGTATTCTTTCCTTGTACTTGAGTAACCAACAAGTACTCTTTTGTCTACATGAGAGTTAAACTTTCTCATTCTTCCATCTTCTCTTTTGATGTAGCATTTGCTTCCAAAAACTCTGAAGTTCTTCACATTTGTTGGTCTTCATTTTCATAGCTCATAGGGAGTTTTATCAGTGTTGTTTCTGAGCATTACTCTATTTTGAATATGAACTATTGTATGCATTACCTATGTCCAAAATATATCTGTCAATTTGGAATCCATTAGCATTGTTCGAGCCATTTCCTGTACTGTCATGTTCTTTCTTTCAACAACCCCCTTCTGTTTATGTGTCCTAGCAACGAAGAATTGCCTTTTTATTCCATGACTGTTGCAGTAGTCCATAAATTCCTTTGAAGTGAAATCTCCTCCATTATCATATCTCAAGCATTTGATTCTTGAATCCATCTCATTTTCAACAATTTCCTTGTAGATCTTGAAGTTTTCAAAAGCTTATGACTTGTTCTTGAGAAATAAAACCGTAGTTATTCTTGTATAATCATCAACTAATAACATAAAGTATCTCACCTATTAAGCCCTTTGTTGTAGTTGGTCCAACTAGATCAGTATGCACAATTTCTAGTGGTCTTGTTGTTGAATATTCTTTTGATTTGAACCTGGTCTTTGTTTGTTTTCCTTGTTGACAATGCTTGCATAAAATGTTGGTTGGTTTCGTGATCTGGGGCATTTCTTTGACTACTTCTCTTTTGCTGACTTTGACAAGGTTATCAAAATGCATGTGATCCATTCTTCTGTGCCATAGCCAACTTTCATCTTCCTTTCCTAGACAACACTTTTCATTTTCAATTTCACTTAACACATATATGTTGTTTGAAGTTTTTGCAGCTGTACCGACCAATTTCCCTGAACCTTCTCTTCTTATCTCACACTTTTGTGAATCGAAAGTAACTTTATGACCTTGGTCACACATTTGACTCACACTTAGAAGATTATGTTTCATATATTCTACCAGTAGAACATTTTGTGCATTTTTATTCTTGTTCCCAATTCGGACTGTGCCTTCTCCAATGATTATGGATGAATTATCATTTCTGAAGGAGACTGATCCATTTCTTTCCTTTAGCAATGTAAGAAATTTATCTTTATCACCTGTCATGTGTTTTGAACACCCACTATCAACATACCAACCATGTTTCTTCTTCTTAGCTTGTAGAGTGGTTTTGCATTCTCCATTGCTATACTAATCTTTCTTTCTTATCCATGTGGTTTTATGAAGTTCTTGTATGTGACTATTGTTATTCTGTTGAGGTTTTTTTAGAAGGGACTGTTATTCTGCAATTTTTTGACACGTGTCCAAAATTGTTACATTTGTAACATTCCACTTCAGTTCTCAAAGATTCAAACCTATTGTAACTTCTTCTTTGTGTTTCACTAAGTCTTCTTGAGTAACCCCTTTGTGTATGACTCTCAAATTTGTTATTGTTCTTGTTGTTAGCTCTACAATTCACGGCTTTATGTCCAAATTATTACATGCATATCATAAACCAAAAAATATAGTATGATACCTAGGAGTTAAAGATCTTTTGAAAGAAGGTGCTCTTATGAATCCTTATTCTTCTTGAGGCCTATCTGTCTGTTGTTGATTCTGAAATCTAAATCTTCTCGGCGGAGGAGTGTCCCTATAATCTTCCTTGTATATCTTGCTATCCCCTTTGATTGTTTCTGCATAGCTTTTTGGATTTGTTTCTTGCTCTGTTGTTTTGGAGGTTAATCCCTTTTCTGTCTGATTGTATCCAAGTCCAGACTTGTCAAGATGATATTTTTGACTGTTGATAATTTTATCCAGAACTTTTGAGCTATTCTGCATATTTTTCTTTTAAATATCCTTTCTTAGTGTGACAATCTATGCTTCCAAGTTTCCAATGATCTTGTCATTTTCTTCTAGTTGTTCTTTGAGTGTTTTTTCAATTATTTTATCTTCTTCTATTTGAACCTTCGATCTTGTGATCATTTGTTATAGTTCTCGAATGTCCATTTTCTTGTCTAGTTCTGCTTGTAGTTTCTTGTTTTTCTTCTTTTCTCTTCTCATAACTTCTATGACACGCATTAATTCTTCTCGATAGTCAACTTCTGCCTCTTCAATTTCGTCTTCGACTTCTTCATATCCTTCTTCGACTTCTTCATATTCTTCTTCGGAGTCTTCTTTGTCATAATCTTTTACTGCCATGAATAGAACTCTTCATGTCTCACTGTCACTGATTTTATCTTCATCTGATGATGAGATGTGTTCTTTGATGCATAAGATTTTCATGAAATATTTCTTTGTAGTTCTTTTGCCTTTATATGTGTGTTTGTCTTTTGAGTAACCTTCATCATTTATCTTTTTCTTATGAGGACATTTTTTAGCAAAATGACCAATACCATCACAATTAAAACAAATTAGAGGAATCTTACCTCTATACCTACCATTGGTTCCCTTGTTCAGTCTTTTGACGGAGTTGACCACTTCTTTATCATCTTCCAAGACGTCGTTGCTGCTGTTATATTCTTCTTGTTCATTTTTCTTTTGCTTTGATTTTTTGGATGCTTTGAAGGCTGCTTCTTTTACATCTAGATTTTCTTGTTCAGTTCTCAGTTCATATGCTGCAAATATTCCATGCAGTTCGTCTATGCTTATTGAGTTCAGATCCGATCTTTCTTCTAGTGCTGATATCTTAGGGTTGAATATCATAGGAATAGATCTTAGTACCTTTTGAACAATTACATATTCTTCGATTTCTTCTCCCAATCCTATGATTGCATTCATTGTTTCATCAACTCTTAAGAAGTAGGCTGCAATATTCTCATCTTCCTTCATTTTTAGTTGTTCGAACTGACCTCTGTAAGTTTGAAGTTTTGTTGCTTTGACTTTTGTATTTCCTTCATAAATATTTCAAAGCTTGTCCCAAATCTTTTTAGCGAATTTACAATGTGCAACTTTGGTGAATATTGTTTCACTGAAACCATTCAAAAGTGAATTTGTAGCTTTGGAATTATTTTAACCAAGTTTCACTACTTTGTCATTTGTTGGTGGAACTGCTAGTACTGTGTATCCATCTACAATTGATTGTCAAATTTCAAATACATGTGTTTGTAGATATGTCTTCATCCTTATGCTCCAAAAAGAATACTTGTGTCCATCAAAGTGTGGTATTCCATTTTTATATGAGTTTGTACTCTCCATGATCTACATTTCAGTGGTTAAACTGATTTCTGAAGGAACCTGCTTTGATACCAATTGTTGGATTACTGAGAGGGGGGTTGAATCAGTAATAGTGTAATTATAATCATTTTTCTCCAAATAATCCAAGTGTTATATCAATGTAGAATTATTATCCAATAATGAGCAATAAGAAATTAACAATCACACACATACACAGTACATCAGTGTTTTATGTGGAAACCCAAATCGGAAGAAAACTACAGAATGTTTTTTCTTATATGTCTTGAAGAATTGCATTCATTGGAAGCACCAACTTCCTTTGTTTTCCAGCTGCAACTAGAAGGAGGCTCCAACCCCCTAGTTTCTCAAGCTACAACTTGAGGGAAGCACCAACTCCCTAATTCTTTGGCTACAACCAGAAGGAGGCTACAACCCCCTATGTTCTCCAGCTACAACCTGAAGGTGGCTACAACCACTTGTCCTTGCCTTGTCCAACTGCCCTGAAGTAGAAGTAGAACGATGGAACCACTGTCACACTATCACTATGAGATATATGTTAGATTACTGAGAGGGGGGGTGAATCAGTAATAGAGCAATTTAATCCATTTTTTACCATATAATTCAAGTGTTATATCAATGAAGCATTATCATCTAATAACTGCAGAGTAAATAAGCAATGAACAAATGAACAATCATACACTTATACAGTACACCAGTGTTTTACGTGGAAACCCAAATCGGGAGAAAACCACGGAATGTTTTTTCTTATATGTCTTGAAGAATTACATGCATTGGAAGCACCAACTTCCTTTGTTTTCCAGCTGCAACTGGAAGGAGGCTCCAACCCCCTAGTTTCTTAGGCTACAACCTGAGGGAAGCTCCAACTCCCCAATTCTCTGGCTACAACTAGAAGGAGGCTATAACCCCCAATGTTCTCCGGCTACAACCGAAAGGTGGCTACAACCACCTGTCCTTGCCCCGNGAGATATACCATTGTAAACCTGTACCAATAAATCTAAACCATGCATCAACCTGTACCTCAACCTGTACCATAAACAAGTGCATCAACCTATACCTCAACCTGTACCATAAACAAGTGCATCAACCATGCACCAACCTGTAATCAACCTGTACCATAAACAAGTGCATCAACCATGCACCAATCTGTAATCAACCTATACCATAAACAAGTGCATCCAACCATGTACCAAGTATGTACCAATCACGTGTCAACTACTCATCAACTATGACTCATCAATATGTACCAACATCATCAACTATACACCTCATGTATGTGCCAAGTCATCAACTACTTGTCTCAACCATGTACTCAACATGTACCTCAACCAAAATCTCTCATCATTTTCATCATCCAAATCTGATTTGTAGCTCTATAATAGACCTGCTGTATATGATCGCATTCCTGCAAACCTTCTTTAACTTTAACAACAAGAGACTAGCATTTTCATCAAACTTTTCTTTAGTCTCACAAGACTAGTTCTGGATTAGTCAACAACCCTGACTTGAAGTAATAATAAATTTAAACCTGTAATGTATAAAGATATGAAACTGATACACAATGCTCTTCAGTGTGTTTTATGCAATTTCTCCAAGTGTCACTACTTGAAACCTCTCAGAAAAGGAGTTATACCAAAAATGGCATACCTTGCTGAATTCTGGCTTATTCTAGAGAGCGACCTTGTAGAGCATGCTCCACACCAAAATTTTTGATGAATTGATCTAAAACTATTACACAACATACTACAGACTGTACCCTAACCAACACATTTTGTCTCACTGAATTTGGATCTATTATGAAGAAGCTATGACGTTTTTACACGAAACACATGATTTTGACTAGTTTCAGGACTGGCCACAAACCCTATTTTCCACGGAGTGTAACTCCCAAAATACAACAACTCACAAGCTGAATTTTTTACCACAGATACTTGGATATGTTTTCTCACTTGCATAGAAATTTCATGGTATTAATCATTATAGAAAAAAAAGTTATAGCGAAAATGGTGAGATGACCTATAAATAACATACCTTAGAAAGCACCATCAAAAGAATTTATCTTTCCTTGCATTTCTTCCTTCTTTTCTTCACCTTCACTCAGAATTCTGGTTTAAATATCCTTGTTTACCTTAGACACATATAGATATTCAATATTCTCAAGTGTCATTCAAATGAGAGAGCCTTGCCTCTTATTTATACTCTCCAAGTAGCTTCCTTAAAAACATCTTCTAGGTCACTTGGCCCACTTTCCTTATTTTAGGGTTGGGTCCACTTCTAATTTCTCCATTAAACTTATTATTGAAATAATTTATTTTGTATTCACTTTGAATTATAATACACTCATTACTTCACTTTATTATTTACCTTTTAAAATTTCTTAAACCACTTTGATTACTTTGACCTTTTGAAGCTTCTAGATGGCATATGAGAGTCCTCCAACTTCGTAAGGCCATAACTCTCAAACCGTGAGGAGTTATGTGACGTTCTACATACCAACAGAAATGGCATGACATGTACTATTCATATAGAATAGTATTATCTAAAAATATATCATAACTCATACAGTTACCCATCAAACAAACTTGGGTCCATTACCCAAACCTGGGGTCTCCAACTTCTCCTGGCCATAACTCTCTAACCGTGAGGAATTATGTGACGTTCCACATACCACCGGAAATGACATGACAAGCACTATCCATATAGGATATTTTATCTGACAAATTCGCTTTCCTTCATCTCATTATTCCACAATTAAGCATGGGTTCTCTTACTCCATAAAGCGTCTTCCCGTGAGGGCTTTCACCATAATGGGACCACTTTAGAGTTCATCCATATTTACTTCTTATCAACTATGACAAAATAATAATGAGTCATATTTACATCAAACAATATTGGGTCCATTACCTAAAACTTTGTGCTACGGGGCTTTCTTCAAGGGTTGACATCAATAACAACCAACCTTAATCAACAATTTCCCCCTTTGGCATTGATGGCAACACTCTGATGCAATACTGAAATCATATCACTCATGCTCCCCCTGGAACCAGGCCTCTGTCATCTGCATCTGATAAATCTCTCCCCCTTTGTCATCAATTGCAAAGGTATCTTTCCATCCGGAGCTTCTCCCCATGACAGACTGTCTTCTTATGGTGCTTCCTCATGTAAATCTAAGACATATAAGATAAACATTAAAAAAACATTCATTTTTGGAGTAGAAATAACTCCAAGTCTTTGGCGAAGATATTCAAAGGCTTTTCGTGGAAGTAGTTTTGTAAAGATGTCTGCCACTTCTTCTTTTGTGCCCACATACTCAACTATGATGTTCTTTTCTGCAACCTGTTCCCATAGAAAGTGATACTTGATTGGAATGTGCTTCGTCTTGGAATGCATCACCGAATTTTTTGAGATATTGATGGCACTTGTATTATCACAATATATTGGAATGGTCTTATCATACTCAACCTGTATATCTGTCAAAGTTTGTTTCATCCAAAGAACCTGTGTACAACATGTTGATGTTGCAATATACTCTGCCTCGGTTGTAGATAGAGATACCGATGATTGTTTCTTGCTTAGCCATGATACCAAACACTCACCTAAGTAGAACATTGCTCCACTAGTGCTTCGTCGGTCATCAATACAACCTGCCCAATGTGCATCTGTGTAGGCAATAAGTGATAGATATTTTCCTTTTGGATACCATAATCCAAACTCTCCTGTTCCTTTTAGATATCTGAAGATCCTCTTTACTGCTAATACATGTGATTCTTTTGGTGCTGCTTGAAATCGTGCCACCTGTCCAACTGCCTGCATTACATCTAGTCTGGATGTTGTCACATATAGTAGGTTGTCAATCATTGACCTATATTGCCTCTGATATGTAGACTTTGAATCATCATCTTTGCTCAACTTACAACTGGTTTGCATGGGAGTGATAACTAATTTGCAATTTTCCATTCTGAACCTCTTTAATATTTTTCTGATATACTTGGTTTGAGAAATAAAAATTCCTTGGTTGCTTTGACGTCTCTGAAGTCCCAGAAAGAAGGATAGTTCTCCAAGTAACGACATTTCAAATTCATTCTGCATGTCTTTTGCAAATTTCTAGCTTAACCTGTCATCATCACTACCAAAAATAATATCATCAACATAAA
>JASDQU010101947.1:283875-305649 GCA_032191745.1 Picea mariana
GGTTAACCCACTTCTAATTTCTCCATTAAATTTATTATTGAATTAATTTATTTTGTATTCACTTTGAATTATAGTACACTCATCACTTCACTTTATTATTTACCTTTTAAAATCTCTTAAACCACTTTGACTACTTTGACCTTTTGGGGCTTCTCGATGACATATGAGGGTCCTCCAACTTCGTAAGGCCATAACTCTCAAATCGTGAGGAGTTATGTGGCGTTCCACATACCACTAGAAATGGAATGACAAGCACTATCCATCTAGGATAGTTTCACTGACAAATTCACTAGCGTTCATCTCATTATTCCACAAATAAGCATGGGTTCTCTAACCATACTTCTAGGATAACTCAATATGCAAAGCGTCTTCCCATGAGAGATTTCACAATAAGGGGACCACTTTGGAGTTCATCCATTTCTACTTATTATCAACCATGAAAAGACAATAATGAGTCATCTTTACATCAAACAATCTTGGGTCCATTACCCAACCTTTGTGCTACGGGGCTTTCTTCAAGGGTTGACATCAATGACAACCAATCTTAATCAACACCAACTTTAGAAACTGGAATCTAACCCTTCTAGTCTCAGAAAGGACTCTCTCCCAAATTAGTCACCGAAATGACTGATTTGATTTTTGTTTCTTGAGGTTAGGTCCTTAGATTTTGAATAAATTTTTGGATGGGATTTGATGTTTAAGCCTATGAGAAATCCATTGGGTATGGAGTCAAAAAGTTGAAGCTTATGAATATGTGGGTAATCTGTCAATTAATGGGAAAAGATTTCAGAGGCAAGATAGACATTAACTGTGTGTTGGTTTAATTTAAATGTCGTTGTAGAAGAAAGGAAGGAAGCAAAACATAAATCAACACTTTAAGAAATCAGATTTTGAAATTTCTTAAACTCCTTTAGCAGAAGAAAACACCATTGATATTATAAACTATGTGACAGAGCATCAACATGATGAATTCTGAAACAATATTTTAATTGAATATCATTCAGATATGGAAATAGAGCAATAAACTGAAAGAAAAACATACATTGAAGTGAACATGCTACACAGTCACTGGCACATGAATCTTTGAAGCAAGACTGAATCCCAGAAGCCTTGTATCACCCAACTTTATTAATTCTTCAGGAAAATATTATAGTACAAAGACTCTCAAAATACTCAATTCACCAAACTTTCTCCCACCCTTTGTACATTATGTGTTATAATATTTATAAAAACTTATGAAATTCAGTTTGAAACCAATTTATAAAAATAGAGAAAAGTAGTTCAGAAAATCGGAATCCTTGAGATAATTCAGCAGCTTTATCCTTATCTTCACCCCTTTGACCTTGGTAGTGTCTTAATCTAATTGGTTGATGTCTGGACCAATACTTCGTTGACAGTTGGATGGTCATTTACTATGACCTGAAAAATTACATTTAGTTTTACCCAATCTTATTATTTCCTTCCACCGTAATTCAGAAGGAAAATCATAATCCATCATTTATTTTATTAAAATATCCAAATCGATGCAAGAGGCACACGACATGACAAGAAGGCCAAATTATGTTATCTTAAATTTATTCAAAATTTCAAAATATGTGGCTAACTTTTCTACCACAATTTCCCCCTTTAAAAATTCATCTAAGTCTTCAAACCTAGAGTGATCCATCCTCTCTTGTGTCAAGAGTGCATTGTAGGATTCCTATTCATGTAACTTTCCCTTTCCATCCCAGAATGATGGAATACCTTTGATAAATAATTCTTCAAACAAATCCTTAAAATCTTGAACACTCTTTTCCAATTGGGTTGCTTTATTCTGGACTAAATTCAAGAGGTTGTGCTCGGTTATGATTCTTCTAGCCCATATTATCAAAGAAGTTCTATATTTGACCCCAATTGTCTAAAAACTTGATGAAGGCACCGTATTAAGGAGATTGATAGTGTTATGGTCCCATTATGCTGGTCTTTTTGATAAAGTTTCATTAATAACTTTGCATCTTTATTTAGCCAAAATGACAATGTTGTCATCATCATTAACAAAATTTAGACATGTCCTAAGTTTTGTAACCTCAACTGATATGGAGTCCCAGATGATGTGCTTGGCTCCTTGTAAAAAACTTTTTACTTTAAGACTGGAGTTTATCTTATTCACCTTTTCGTGAAGGACTGCATTTTCCTTTTTAAGTTGTGATACTCTTTCATCCCTTTAATGTGCCTCTAATTCCATCTTCTTGATATTCTCTTTCAATTATTTTATTTCCCCATCCTTTAAGCTAACCTAAGACATTTCCCGGACAATGTCTTCAGTGCCTGATTTTCTTTCAGTATTAGATGGTGTAACAGAGGGTACATCAGAAGACAAAGCTATGACTCTAGTTGCCATTTCTATCTTTTCTTTTGACCATTCTAATTTTTCCTTTTCCAGTTGCAGAAATTTAGCCTAAAAATCTAGTGATTGCTTCTGAAAGTTTCCTTTTCCTATTCCAATGCTACAAGTTATGCAGTCTGTGGATGCTCTGTAGAAAGCATTTTCAAATTTTTCTTCAGGCTGAGAATCACTTTGTCTTTCTCATCCAGCAAGACTTTCATTGCTTTCGGGCCATCAGGTTCAAGTTTCTTTATTTGAATCTACCATGCTTTACTTGCTACTTTTTCCTGCCCAAGTTGACCTTCAAGCTTGGCAGGTAGTGATGTTAAGTTTGCATTTTTCAAAATTAAATTTAAATAATCTGAATATAGCAAATCACTAGTCTGCTTGTGGAATTGAACCTTATCGAGGGTATTGATTTTATCATACTTTATTTTGATCTTAGAGACCTTATCTTCTTTTGTTATGGAAATGTTGAATGTTTTCCTTTCTGTGTCTCTGATTGTGAATAATGAAGACTAGTTTTGGGAAGCTTTATTTACCTCAAGCATTAGATTCATGATCTCACTTAGTGATTCCTTTCTTTTTTTTGCATACCATTTAGATAAATCTTCCTTTGACTGGTAGGCTTCCTCTGAGGCCTGAGCAAAATAGTATTTATGGATATGGAAGGTTCCTAAACTACCTTCACTTTCCAATTGATCAACTCTGGATTCAATTACACTTGTGCCACTCTCCACCATGTCTAAACATGTTTTTTCTTTAGGTCCTTCATCCTCCAAGTCTACATACTACTCTGTCTAGATAGTTTTCATTTTGTTTCTGGCAGTGTGTTCAAGGTCTACATCCATTGCCTCTGAAACAATTCTCTTACTCTGTGTACTAGCTTTTGGAACCTTAATTACCACCTTTGGAATACTCTGCTATGTTGGTGCGTTTTGTACAAGGGCTTCAACATCCACACATTCTTCAATATTTACAAAATTCTCCAGGCCTTCAATAGGCTCATGCTCATATGGAGAATTCTTGTTCATTTGCCTCCTTCTAGCTATGATTTGATGAGGATCATATTTTTTACCTGTCATTTGTGCAAAAAACAAAGCTTTGATCTTTGCCTCAACCTGTGATAGACATGTTCTGGATTTTACAATGAATGGCCCGATCACAAAAGGAAACTTTATATTGCTTGCTCTATGATATTTGATGAAATTTTCAGTTTCAGAGATGATTTTTTGTCTTATGAACTCTAGAGAAAAAATTATAGGGGTCAAAAATATGGGAAACAAATAATGAAACTCATGAAATCCACATACCCATATTATTGTAGAATTTATGAAAAGGGTCCAGTCTGTCTTCTGGGTTCTGCAGGTGAATTCTCATTTCTTCAATAACTTTGGGCAGTTTAACATTGAAAATCATCTAGTAGGACTTTGACATGACTTTATTGATACAAATTATTGAAGTCGTCATGTTTCTTTCAATAGATATTGATTCTGTTTCAAGGATCTTTGCATTATTGTTGGTGAGAAAAATCTTCATCAGATATGTATAGCATATGAAGTGTCTAAGAGAGTGGAAGTTCACTAGTTGTTTGTGGATGGTATCAACTAGGAACCCATCAAATTAATGCAGACAAATTGACCTGACTCTGACTAGAAGAATTTGAGCAGGAAACCTAACATGACCTCAACTATGAATCTATCACTATTAAGACCTAAAACCTTACTTAACAAAGAGTAGACACATTGAACCTCACTGACCATGATATCAATTCTTAAGGGAAAAGATAGACTTTGTGGGAACTGATCAATCTTGATAATCATTCTTAAAAATATAGTTTTAATCTCCGGTTGACACTCCATATAGACTCTAATCATTTCTTCTTCATCAAAAGGTTCATAACTCTTAGAGAAAGACTTAGGAATTTTTAATGACTCCTTGAATGACACAACATCAATTTTACACAAGACTTTAGACCCCTTTGATCAATTACAATTCTTTTTGACTTTGAGTATTGCTCTACACACCATCCTATAAATTCGGGAAACTGAAAACGCAATTTGGTTGCATACAGAATGAGAGAAGCTTGGAAAGACTCCAAAAATGGCAAACCTTTCCCTTTAACGTCAGCTAAGTTACTTCTTAATTGAGAAATATGGGCAACAATGAATTCAAGGTCACAAACATAATTATCTCTATCGATTAGGGCTTCTTCGTTATTTTCTGGGCTTTGTTCAGATACTTCGAGCATGATGGGATCCATGGCAGCAAGAAAAGATACATGGTAATGGCGATTATAATGGCGTTGAGAATTCTAAATTCAGTCAAAGGTGACAGTTCCAACAGCTCAAATAGTTATCGCTTTCACAAAGATAAACAAAAATAAAAGTCACATCAACTTTATAATATTCAACTTTTCGAAGCGACGGGTCAACGATTTCAATGTAAACCACTTTTTGCTCCACAATCGTCCCCGTGATGACACGTCTTTACCTTCAAAACCCATGGTTTCCATTTCAGAACCACTTTATGGAATTAACCTTCGTTCACTTTCTAGGCCCGTAATGCACACCAGCCGTTGATCTGTCTCGGTCGCAATTATGACCATTGATTTTGATTTCTTTCCATCGTCGTTATTTTAGAAATCCTTCCGGCCAATAAGAGAGAATAGATATTTCTCATGGTTTACATCTTCAACAATAATTGGCTCACAAATAATGGAATGTGTCACAAGCGAGATTTGAGCCTGGGTGGAGAGAATAAAATCTATCCTTCCAAATCACCGAGCTAGACCTAATTGAATATGTGTGTATGCATGTGTTTGGATTTAAGCCTAGGTGGGGAGGATAAAATTTCTCCTCCCAAACATCGAGCTAGACCCAATTGAATATGTGTGCACACACACATGCTTTAATTTCCCTGCAAATACAAAGTCAATTTAACTCCTTTGGAGATCCTCAATCACTTATTATACAACAATAAATAAAAAATGTTACTACAATTATGACCACCATATAACCACCATAGAATTGTTGAGATGTTGAAAATTCTAGGTGTGCTCATATTGTTTCTTTTGTCCCATAACTTGGTTGTTTCTTTTAGAACTTGAGTTTTATCTCTCTTGGCATTATGGTGTGTCATGAGTATTACACCTCTTCCATACCACTTCTTGCCCCCATTTTAGATTTGCCCCATGTTCTCTAGTATAATTACTCCCCTTTTGTCACCCTTTGTATATGTTACAATAATATATTTCATAAAAATGATAGTAAGAGATATTTCATTTAGAGGATAGGTTGGTTTACAATTTGAAGTTTTGATTCCTTGTTTATCTGGCCAAGTCTTTGAACTTTTGCTAGCTAGTAATTGTTGTTCACAATAAATTTCTCAAATTTAATAAGAAATATGGATCTCATATTGTGTTAGCAATGATTTGTCGGTTAATTAATATTGCTCCCATTGGGATTCAAGTATTTCCAAATATATTTTTGTGTTCATGCCAATGTTAATGAAAACAATTGGGGTCACATCCAAGTCCATGAGATTTTGTAGATACCCAAGTGAATATAGAATGGAACCTTCTAAGAAATTGTTAGATAGATTCAATGATTTGAGTGCAGTGCAACTTCCAAGTGTTGGTGGAATGACACTGATTAATAGATTGGTAGAAATGTCTATAGCTAAAGCATTTTCAAGTTTCTCTTTCTCTAGAGGTAAGGGTGGATTAATTTCCTTTGGTGCTAAAGAAGTACTCTACAACAAAATAATAAATATTACAATAAATATCACAGGAGAGTAATGTAAAAATAAATAAATAAAAGGAACCTTAAGTAGTCATAAAAAGAAGAAAAAAGACAAGACATACCTAATCTTTGATATTCTAATGTGTAGCATTGCATTGATACAACATCTAGAGAATCTGCAAATGTGTGAACTGCATATTGTAGTAAATAAAAACATAATTATATTTAGTTTTTAGTAAAAACAAAAAAATACTTTTAAGACATGTTAATAAATCCTAATAGAAATTAAAACCGACAAGATTGCAAATAGTAAACACCATTGATATTTTTTTTTGGAAAAGCCATATGAGAAGAGATTAAATAGTGACACACACACACACATCTCAGATGTGACGGCTTGAATAAGCTCCTCTTGGTTTCAAGAATAATTTATTGGAGCCATTTAAACTTGGAGCAAACCTCCTTCAATCTAAAGGAGCAACAACGAAGTCAACATTGACTATGTTGTTGCTCTGTTGGATCGAGAGAAGTTTGCTCCAAGAATAAACGACTCCAATAATTTTTTCTCTACTGAACATGGCCAACCACGTGAAGGTGGAAGCTCCTATGCCCCCCTCCCCCCCTCACATCACTCTCAATTCCTCAATACCCAATCTATATTCTACTAAAAGATATGAATTAAAAATATTCAAAATTCATAAAAAGTGATTGTAAAGCTATAAATGAGGTTTATCATTCAAAGGAATATGTCATAAAAAAGAATTTTTATAAATGAGATTTATCATTCAAAATATGTTACAAACATACTAGCTATATAATGTACATCTATCTATCTTATAAAATTATTATACATCATCAATTTATTTTAGTCTTCTTTTGTGTTTTCCAGTTCTTAAGTAATTCATCCATGTCCATGTCTTCGTTTACTCGATGCTCTTCAATAGTTGATGTTGCTTCAGTCCTTTCATGTCGAGCATGCCTGGTCTCGTACCCACAGCGTGGAGGCTGTTGTGAAGGGTCATCAACTACAAAAACAAAAAATATTAAATTTATATGGCCAATTTTTAAATATCATTGAAGTAGTTCATTAATATTAAAAAAACCCTCTGCAATGTAATTATTTACCAGTTGGTCCACTAGTCGGCACCATTGGAATTGATGCCATGTTCTCCTGGTCATCTTCAGGTCGAAGAAGCTCAACTACGATATTCTTTGCCATTGAAACAACACAATTTATAAGGACAAAACCATAAATGTATAAGTAATAAAAATTAGAAGTACAAAATTTATAAGTACGAAATTATTAAGTAAATGATTAATATACAATCATTTTACCATCGTGGGCCTCAGTCATAGAAACTTATTAGGGTTGCACCCCACTGGGATGGGGTTGCTAGGGAGCACCATGATCTTTTGTCCACTCTGCACTATCAACAATTTGTTGTCCATTGTTAATGGTTTCATCGATAGGGTTGCTCCCCTAATTAAAACAAAGTAAGACATTAAAGTTATGGACGATATCAAACATTTACGTATTTTATAAGTAATGAAAGGTTAATGTAGACTAATTTTTATTTACCTTATCTCGCAAACTAGATCTTGGGGTCTGCCCCATGCTTTTCCTATGATCAACCACGGATTTATAAATGTACTTGTAACTAAGTTGGAGGTATTCCTCTGTGGTTTTAGTTTCGAAGTCATCGCCCTGCATTGCATAAGAGAATGTTTTTTTAATGTTTTCGGTTGCAATAAACTGAAAGTTGTAAGGTGATACAAATCATATTATTAAGATGTTTGGGTACTTACAATTCGTGTCTGTAACCTCGAGTAGACACCCTGACCTAGCTTATGTTGGCCATTTTTGGAAATATTGGCTTTGGTTGCCTTTGAAGTGTCAGGAAACCTATCATCAAAATTTTCAAGTATGTTATATACAACACTTTTATTTAGATATAAAGAAAATTAAAGGTATTGAAATCAAAATATTGTAATTTACCTTGGGGTACCAGTTATTTTTTCTCCTAATTTTTTCAATATCTTTTCTTTGCATAATCAATGATTTCCTTCCACTCCCTCTCTGGAATTGAGGGAGGACGCTCATACCTAGAGTTTCATGTCTATAAACATCCCGCGTATGTTTTAAATATTCTCATGCTGCAGAGGTGACCGTTTTTTTATTGAACAGGTCTACTCCAAAGAGGCTTTCGAGATAATCCATAAGTTCTTTTTTGAGGTTGGAATTCTGGAATTCCACCTCATGTGTAAGGTTTCCCCAAAAATCAACAAGGCCTTGCTCTCCAGGTGCCTATAAAAATGGTAATTTCCTACACGCAAAAAGATATGATCATTAATTTAAAAATAATAATCTAGATGATTTTTTTATGAGATGGACAACATGAAACAATGAAAATATGAAAAACTACTTGGGAGTCTTATTTGTTTTAATGGAAGTCTGTTATCGTCGACCAAAATTGTGCATGAAAGGGTACCCGTGCTAGTCACACGTCTAGCTCTAGGAAATGAAACCATGTCAACCACATCATCAGCCTCATCTATGTCACCACCTCTAGAGTCTGACTGTTGTGTGGATGCCTAGCGGTGTGTGTCATGGCTCCTATCTAAATTAGGTGTGGAAATAAATTGTACTCTAGCAGTTGTATGACAGCTCGCGTTAGGACACTGTGGCGTCTCTACAGCGTCACTACTGCCAACACCAGGCTGAACAGGCTCCAAAAATATCTTTATAAAAAAGAAAATGTTTTTTTCGTGAGATAATGTAAAATTTAAAAAACAGAGTTTCATAATTGAACATATGAGTGCATTAAAAAAAACACTTTAAATTATGGTTATTACCTTATATGTGTTAAGTTGTGACATAAGGAGATTCATCCTTTCTAGGGCGTCGAGAGTTTGATCTGGACGGTCTAAAAAGCTATTAAGTTCCTTGTTCACTTTAATGATCTTTATTTTTATTAATACCATCGGATCAAGGGATGAATACAACCCCTCCTCGTCGATGGAATCATGATCAACATGGCTTTTAGACTACATATAATTTCAACATGAAAATCAATGTTATTTCAATGATATAAACAAATGAAATAATTGATCGCCACACAAATAAAATTATATAAATAAATAATAAAATTCATGTAAAATGAAAGTCGAATTTGATAATCAATTACTTGTTCCGTGGCTGGTCCTTTTCCATGATCATCCTGCCACATTATAATATAATATAATTAGAACCCCCAAATAGTGAGTATTCCATCCTCAATCTAGTTCCAATTTTTGAACTTTTTTTTCTATATTCAAAGTTCTAAATAATTTTTTTATATATTTAGTTTTGGATGCACAATTAGAGGGTGCAATTACCTAAATTAGTAGGGGCACTCATGCATGTGGATTCCCAACTTAGTGAAGGTTATGAATCTCTAGGTGGGTTCCCAATTAATCAATGTCTAGAGGGAGTGCCCAACTTGATGAAGTCAAAAGGGGTACCAAGTGGCAGATTTGACTATTTCCAGCCATGAAATAAGGATAAAGTAAAAATTAGATAAGGAGCACCCCATGTAAAAGGGCTTATAATAATTTCTTAGCACACGTTCTTGAGGAATTCCCTAGCTTAGGATAGGACACATGACAGATAAACCATAAGAACTTGGTTTAAAGGTCATCTTGAAAGGAATGCTCCACCTTATAAGGCAATATAAAATGATTGTATGGCATGAGCAAGGATTATGTATGAAAACAAAGAGGATTGCTCTACTATCTCGAGGTTTGAATTCTCATTTTAAGGAAGGAACATGTTAGAAGAGCATGGTTTGAGGAAGCACTTCAAAGGAGAGTGATGTGTGGCAGCAAAGACTTTGTCAAACCCTACTTTGAGCATATTTCCACCTTTATTGAGGAGTGTCCAACTTTGAGGGGGTTTTCTTGGATTTAATTATGGATCTTGAAGAAGTTTAATAATATTTTATTTTATTCTGATACATTGCACATATACTCCTCTTTATTTATATTTTACATATAATTTTTTATGTATATGATTGTTTTCCTTAATCATTTCGATGACTAGGAAAATGCCCTTGGTATTTGTCCTAATCATAGTTAAGGGACATCCTTGAAGAGGTTATTTATTCTTATTATGTGATCATGATACCAAAAGGGGGAAATAAGAATGTTCCTCTTCATTTGAGCCAACCCCTCTCCTATTGAATCGTTCGACTCCCTTATAGGCTTCAATAGCTTCACAATTGTGAAATTAAGAAAGGTGCAACTCTATGTTTATCTCAATAAACATCGAGGGAATGACTATGTTAAATATATAAGAGTAATCCCCATCAACAAACTTTCTATGCACAAAGGATCTTGAATCCAAAGACACTGATATGACCTCCTCATCCCTACGTTTCCTTGGATTTCCCACTAATATGACCTCCTCATCCCTACGTTTCCTTGGGCCGCCCACTGATATGATTTCTCCCTACCACTATTGTCTTCCTTCTCCCATAAGAAAATTAGGTTGGTGTGATCCATATTTTTAAAAGTTGGATCTCAATGAAAAAAATCATGTTGGGAAGGAAGGAATGATGACCTTCTTAAGATTGATAAAAATGGAATGCTTAAGGGGGTTGAGATTCTTGGTGAAGTAGATCATTCCTAAATGAATTAACATGATGGAATAATTCTCACTTTTCCTAACCATTATGCATGCTAACAACCACCCTCCTAAACACAAGTGAGCAAACATCATCAACTCGATTCATTGGATTTATTTACAATGTGAAGGTTTTCCAAATCAATTTGGACAATAATGAAAAGTGAATGATGGTAACATCCACCCACCATTCTCAAGGGTGATCATAGTGTTCCCTCTAGCTCGGTCTCATCTGCTCTCTATGACTTATGTCTCCTCCTCCGACGTGCCCTAGATCTCCTTCTTCGGTGTTCCCTCGCACAGATATCAGGGTTTGAGAAGCTACTTGTGGTGTTCTCTCCTTGGCTCTCCTTGAATCTCCTCTTCTGCTCTCCTTGACTATCCTCGTATGATCTCCTTGTGTGCTCTCCTCGCGCTCACGCATGTTTGAAATGTAATAGGTTTGAAATGTATTTTTTTTGTTTTTGGTTTGGATTATTATATATAATTAATATATATTATAATTATATATATTTAGTAATTAATATATTATATATTAATGATAGGGGTTAATGTCTTAATAATCACCTAATCTAGACCTTGAATCTACACCCCCTAACCTTCTAGATCATCGACCCATAACCCATAACCCTTCTAAATCATTGCGTTGCATGTCAAAGTGAAGAAATTCAACCAAGCGCAAGTAACTATGACTCTCTTAAGGTAGTCATATGCCTCGTCATCTAATTAGTGACGTGCATGAATAGATCATTAACGAGATTCCCCACTGTCTATCTACGAGCATAATGGTATAAAAATGAATAAGTTTCTCTTGGTTTCGGGAATAATTTATCCTCTACTGAACAAGGCCAACCACGTGAAGGTGGACGCTCATATGGACCCTCCCCTCCCCTCCCCCTCACATCACTCTCAATTCCCCAATACCCAATCTATAAAATAGAAAATAATCGAAAGCAATCTAGTAAGATTCATGCATAGAAACTACAAAAACAAAAATTAATAAAGGTAAATGAAATTATGTCTTTGTAAATGATATTGTTAATTTACCACGTACTTTAGTATATTGGTGAATATTTTCAGGTTTCACATAATAATTAAACAACATGTAACATAGGATATAAAAACGTCGCATAAAACTTAAAAACATGTAATTAACCCATGACATAAGTAAATTATTTTAAGAGAATAATTCATACAAATTAAAATATATAGTCACATACCTTATTCCAACTCAACATCTGTATAATCATCCTTATTCTATATCTTCTTATTCATCGAACTCAACATCTGTATCATCATCCATTTAAAAAATGGTGTTGAAAGGATCGACAATATCATCATTGTCATCAATGTCATTTTCGAGCATATTTTCATATACATCATCATCAAGAACTGCATTGTCTCCTACGCCCAGATCATGATCTTCTCCGCTTGTCGACCCTGCATGATCTTTCGGCTCTGTTTGATATGGTAAATCATCTTCTTCTTCAATATAATCTTCTTCCTGTACATGAGTATACTTAACTGGCCTTCCTCTTGGATCATATCTAACAACAAATGACCAATCCCTCTCACCTGGAACATTTGAGTAAAAAACTTGTTCATATTAGTTTGGAAAAACATAGCAATCATGTCCTCTTTCAAACACCGTTGTTTTAATCATCGGAAATCCATTGGCATGTTGAATAACATTTCTTTCCTCATCGCGTTCATGCATCCATAACCTATACCATTTGACGTCGAACATCACTAATTTGAACGAATTAAAGTCACACTCAAGTATATCATTCAAATACCCATAGTATCTATTTTCGGATTCTCGGGGATGTTTGTCACTCCTAGAGGAAACATTGGTGACCTGGAATATTGCAGTTATCCCACTATCATAAGTTTTCTTGGTTTCATCCAACTGTTTGATGCAAAATTTATGACCATTTCACCACATAGTCTTGTGGTGTTTCAACTGCAATATGGCATTTATGTAAAAGATGCATTATCAATTAATAAATTAACATATTTATATAACTTGGAAAGTACCCAAAAAATATATATGTACACATGCAGTCACATTAATATAATATAAAATAATTGAATAAAATGGGTGAATTTGCTTGCCTGACCATCTTTCAAACCATATTCTAAATCAATTTCCCTTTGCGTAACATTGGCAAATTCGTTACGATGAGCTTCTCTAACAAATGCAAACAGTCGTTTCCATGATAACATACCCCCATGATGTTGTTTACATATTTCAATCCATACATTCATCCAGTGAAGATTGTTTGCAATGTATAAATGCAATGCATCCCAATATTGAGCAACTAAATCAAAAAATCATAATTCACCAATATTAAATATTAGTTATAACATCCATGGTAAATATTGATAATTTATTAAATAACAAATATTAATATATTAATGAGTATGGTCATATACACAAAAAACAAAAATTTATATGTATTAATATAAATCTCCACAATTATTAATATATTACCTATCATTTTTTTCATTCTACCTTTCCCCAACAGGTGCTCCTGATCTTCAATTTTTTTGACGGAGTTCACATCCCAAATGCGATCCAATGCATTCATAGTTGGTGCTGCTAATTTAGGAAGATGTTGAATAATATACACCATGGATTAATATACCATATATCCATCCACCATAGAACCCTCGGGACTAGTGATTATTTGGGTTGGTTGTCATTGATGTCAACCCTTGAAGAAAGTTCGGTAGCAAATTTCGGTAGCACAAAGGTTTGGGTAATGAACCCAAGTTTGTTTGATGGATAATGGTATGAATTTTGATATATTTTCAGGTAAGAATATTCTATATGGATAGTACATGTCATGTTATTTCCAGTGGTATGTGTAACATCACATAACTCCTCACGGTTAGAGAGTTATGGCCATGTGAAGTTGGAAAACCCTCATGAGTCATCTAGAAGCCTCAAAAGGTCAAAGTAGTCAAAGTGGTTTAAGAGATTTTAGAAGGTAAATAATAAAGTGAAGTGATGAGTGTACTATAAGTCAAAGTGAATACAAAGGAAATTATTTAAATAATAAATTTAATTGAGAAATTACTAAGTTACAAGTGGTTAGAAGTGGGTTAAGATGGTTAAAAGGTAACCCCTTGAGGAAGCTACATGAAAGTATAAATAAGAGGCAAGGCTCTCTCATTTTAATCACACTTGAACATATTGAATATCTACAAGTGACTGAGGTAACCAAGGATATCTAAGCCGAATTTCAAAGGAAAGGTGAAGTAAAGAAGACCAAAATTCAAAGGAGGATAAATTATTTTGATGATGTTTTCTAAGGTATGTTATTTACAGGTCATCTCACCATTTTCACAATATTTTTTTTTATAAAATGATTTAGACCATGAAATTGGGAGGCCATTGAGGAAACATATCCAAGTAGTTGTGGTACAAATTTCAGCTTGTGGGTCGTATTTTTGGAGTTACACTCCGTGGAAAATAGGATTTGTAGTTAGCCCTGAAACTAGTCTAAAACAAGTGTTTCAGGTAAAAACGTCATAACTTCTTCATAACAGATCCAAATTCAGTAAGACCAAATGTATTGGTTAGAGTACAATCTACAATAGTCTTTGTATAATTTTCATATCCATACAATAAATATTACATTTGGGGCACGCTCTACAAGTTCACTCTCTAGAATAAGCCAGAATTCAACAAGGTATGTCATTTTGCTATAACTCCTTTTTTGAGAGGTTCCAAATAGTGACACCTGGAGGAATTGCATAAAACATAATGAAGAAAATTGTGTACTATTTGCATATCTTTATTCATTACAGGTACATAGTTATCATTATTTCAAGTTAGGGTTGTTGACTAATCCAAAACTAGTCATGTGAGACTAAAGTAAAGTTTGATGAAAATGCTAGTCTCTTGTTGTTAAAGTTAAGAGAGGCTTGCAACTATGTGATCATATACACTAGGTCTATTACAGAGTTACAAATCAGATTTGGATGATGAAATTGATGAGGGATTTTGATTGAGGTACATGTTGGGTACATGGTTGAGACAAGTAGTTGATGAGTTGGCACATATATGAGGTGTATAGTTGATGAATTGGCACATACATAAGGTGTATAGTTGATGATGTTGGTACATATTGATGATTCATAGTTGATGAGTAGTCGATACATGATTGGTACATACTTAGTACATGGTTGGATGCACTTGTTAGTAGTATTGTTGTCACATGGTTTATGGATGATGTAGCATACTTGTATTGGTATATTATTAGAAACGCATATTGATCTTGGTGATGATTATGAGTTGTTGTGTTATGTTTGGTTGATGCACATCTTTGAGAGTTGTCTTGTTGATTGATCTTGGTGAGTATATCGAATTTGGTTGATAAGATTGATGAGACGGGTTTTGTGATAGGTTGTTTGGACAGATTGTTGTGACATGTTATTTGTACAGGTTTGGTGCATGGTTGATGCATTTGTTCATGGTACAGGTTGAGGTACAGGTTGGTGCATGGTTGATGCATTTGTTCATGGTACAGGTTGAGGTACAGGTTGGTGCATGGTTGATGCACTTGTTTATGGTACAGGTTGATTACAGGTTGTTTGGTACAGGTTGGTGCATGGTTGATGCACTTGTTTATGGTACAGGTTGATTATAGGTTGAGGTACAAATTGATGCATGGTTTAGGTTATTGGTATATGTTGTTTGGTGCAGGTTGATTGGTACAGGTTTACAACAGTATATCTCACAGTGATAGTGTGATAGTGGTTTCATCATTCTACTTATATGTCAGGGCGGTTGGATGGGGAAAGGACAGGTGGTTGTAGCCACCTTACAGTTGTAGCCAGAGAACATAGGGGGTCGTAGCCTTCTTTTAATTGTAGCCAAAGAATTGGGGAGTTGGAGCTTCCCTCGGGTTGTAGCCTGAGAAACTAGGGGGTTGGAGCCTCCTTCCAGTTGCCGCTGGAAAACAAAAGAAGTTGGTGCTTCCAATGAATGTAATTCTTAACGACATATAAGAAAAAAAATTATGTGGTTTTCTCTTACTTTGGGTTTCCACGTAAAACACTGGTGTACTGTGTATGTGTGTGATTGCTCATTTGTTCATTGTTTATTTAGTCTGCAACTATTGGATGATAATGCTACATTGATATAACACTTGCATTTTATGGCGAAAAATGATTAAATTGTTCTATTACTGATTCACCCCCCCTCTCAGTAATCCAACAATTGGTATCAGAGAAGGTTCCTTTAGAAACCAGTTTAACCACTGAAAGGTAGATCATGGAGAGAAACAACATGTATAAAAATGGAATATCACAGTTTGATGGACATAAGTATGCATTTTGGAGCAGAAGGATGAAAACATATATACAGGCACAAAAATTTGAAATTTGGCAATCTGTTGTAGATGGATACAAAGAACCACCAGTTTCGTCGACAAATGAAAGAGCAACAAAACTTGGGCAAAATAATTCCAAAGCCACAAATGCACTTTTGAATGGTCTTTGTGAATTAGTATACACCAAAGTTATACATTGTAAATCCGATAAAGAGATTTGGGACAAGCTTCAAAATATTTATGAAGGAGATTCAAAAGTCAAAGCAGCGAAGCTTCAAACTTACAGAGGTCAGTTCGAACAACTAAAGATGAAGGAAGACAAGAATATTGCAACTTATTTCTTACGAGTCGACGAAATAGTAAATGCAATCATAGGATTGGGAGAAGAAATTAAAGAGTTTGTAATTGTTCAAAAGGTACTAAGATCGTTTCCTATGAGATTTGATCCTAAGATATCAACACTAGAAGAAAGAGCAGATCTAGAATCAATAAGCATGGATGAACTACATGGAATATTCACAGCATATGAAATGAGAACTGAATAGGAAAATCCAGATATGAAAGAAGCAACTTTCAAAGCATCCAAAAGGGAAAAGAACATAGCAACAGCAATGAAATCTCAAAAGATGATGAAGAAATGGCCAACTTTGTCAAAAGATTGAAGGAACCAACGACAAATATAAAGGTAAGTTTCCATTGATTTGTTTTAATTGTGATGGTATTGGTCATTTTGTTAACAAATGTCCTCATAAAAAAAAAAGAGGAATGATGAAGATTACTCAAATAACAAACAAACATATAAAGTCAAAAGAACCACAAAGAAATCTCTCAAGAAAAGCTTATGCACCAAAGAAGACATATCCTCATCAGATGAAGTCAGTGACAGTGAGACAGAAAGATTTCTATTCATGGCAATAGAAGACTCTGATAAAGAAGACACCGAAGAAGAATATGAAGAGGCAAAAGTTGACTACCGAGAAGAATTGTTGTGTGTCATAGAAGTTATAAGAAAAGAAAAGAAGAAAAACAAGAAGCTACAAGTGAAACTAGACAAGAAAGAAGACACTCGGGAACTAGAACAAATGATCACAAATTTGAATGTTCAAATAGAAGAAGATAAAAGAATTGAAGTACTCAAAGAACAACTAGAATAAAGAGATGGGATCATTGGAAATTTGGAAGGAGAGATTGTCACATTAAGAAAGGATCTTCAAGAGAAAAATATGCAGAACAACTCAAAAGTTTTCGATAACATTATCAACAGTCAAAAACCTCATCATGGCAAGTCTGGACTTGGATACAATCAGACAGAAAAGAGATCAAGCTCCAAAACAACAGAACAAGAAACATATCCAAAATGTTATGTAGAAACAATCAAAGGGGATCTGAAGACCTACAAAGAAGATTATAGGGACACTCATCCACCGAGAAGATTCAAATTTCAGAATCAATGACCGACAGATAGGCCTCGAGAAGAAAAAGGATTTGGAAGAGCAACTCCTTTCAAAAGATCTTGAACTCTCATGTATCAAACTATCTTTTTTGGTTTATGTTATGCATGTAATAATTTTGGACATAAAGTTATGAATTACAGAGCTAACAACAGGAACATAAACAACTTTGAAATTCATACCCAAAAGGGTTATCTAAGAAGGCCAAGTGAAACACAGAGAATAAGTTACAACAGGTTTGAATCATTGAGCACTGAAGTGGAATGCTACAAGTGTAACAACTTTGGACACATGGCCAAAAATTGCAGAATGACAGTTCCTCCCAGAGAACCACAACAAAACAAAAACAGTCACAGACAATCACCTCAGAAGAGAACATGGATAAGAAAGCATAATCAGTATAGCAATGAATAATGCACACTCACTCTACAAGCTAAGCAGAAGAAACGTGGTTGGTATGTTGACAATGGTTGTTCAAAACACATGACAGGTGATAAATACAAGTTTCTTACATTAAGAAAGGAAAGAGATGGATTAGTCTTCTTCGGAAATGATGATTCAGCTAAAATCATTGCAAAAGGCACAGTCAGAATTGGAAACAAGAATATCAAGGCAGAAAATGTTCTACTAGTAGAAGATATGAAACATAATCTTCTAAGTGTGAGTCAAATGTGTGACCAAGGTCATAAAGTTACTTTCGATTCACAAAAGTGTGAGATAAGAAAAGAAGGTTAGGGAAAATTGATTGCAACAGCTGCAAGAACTTCAAGCAACATATATGTATTAAGTGAAATTGGAAATGAAAAGTGTTGTCTAGGAAAGGAAGATGAAAGTTGGCTATGACACTGAAGAATGGGTCACACACACTTTGATAACTTTGTCAAAGTCAACAAAAAGGAAGCAATTAGAGAAATGCCCCAGATTACGAAACCAACCAACACTTTATGCAAGCATTGTTAACAAGGAAAACAAACAAAGACCAGGTTTAAATCAAATGAGTATTCAACAATAAGAGCACTGAAAATTGTGCATATTGATCTAGTTGGACCAACTACAACTAAAGGTTTAAAAGGTGAGAAATATTTTATGTTATTAGTTGATGATTATACAAGAATGACTGCAGTTTGCTTTCTCAGGAATAAGTCAGAAACTTTTGAAAACTTCAAGGTCTACAAGGAAATGTTTGAAAATGAAATGGATTCAAAAATCAAATGTTTGAGATCTAATAATGGAGGAGAGTTCACTTCAAAGGAATTTATGGACTACTGCAGCAGGCATGGAATAAAAAGACAATTCTCTGTTGCTAGGACACCTCAACATAATGGAGTTGTTGAAAGAAAGAACAGGACAGTACAGAAAATGAATCGAACAATGTTAATGGATTTCAAATTGATAGATATATTTTGGACACATGTAGTGCATACAATGGTTCACATTCAAAACAGAGTAATGCTCAGAAACAACACTAATAAAAATCCCTACGAGCTATGGAAAGGAAGACCAACAAATGAGAAGCACTTCAGAGTATTTGGAAGCAAATGCTACATCAAAAGAGAAGATGGCAGAATTGGAAAGTTTGACTCCCGTGTGGACAAAGGAGTACTTGTTGGTTACTCAAGTACAAGGAAAGCATACAAGTCTTACAATCTAAGGTTGAAAAAAGTTGCGGAAGGCATCAATGTAACAATTGATGAAACAGGTGGACGAGAATTAAAGGAAGAAGAAAATGAATCAATGGAACAACTTTACAAAGAAGAAGTAGAAGATGAAGAAGAAGTAGAAGGGGAAGATGAAGAGAACCAGACAGAAGTAGAAGAGCAAGTTCATCAAGTTCCTCCAAAGACACCTATCAAACGAGTACAAAAGAATCATCATTCAGATCAGATTATCATAAACAAATATGGAGGAGTTGAGACTAGAAGAAAAATCTGTTCACCAGAACAAACGCACCTAGCACTCTCATCTACGATTGAACCAAACAGTTTTGAAGAGGCCAAAAAGGATGAATTTTGGAATAAGTCCATGGATGAAGAATTGGATCAAATAGAGAAGAATGACACTTGGGAATTGGTTCCAAGGCCAAAAAATAAGAATGTCATTGGCACAAAGTGGGTATTCATAAATAAATTGAATGAAGATGGACAGATTACAAGGAACAAAGCTAGATTGGTATGTAAAGGATATGCATAGGTTGAAGGAATCGACTTTGAAGAGACATTTGCCCCAGTTGCCAGAATGGAGGCAATCTGATTGCTTTTAGCTTATGCTTGCTCCAAGAATATTAAAGTATATCAGATGGATGTAAAATAATATTTTCTGAATGGGGAACTTGAAGAAGAAGTCTACATTGAACAACTAGAAGGATTTCATTTGTCAGAGAACACAGATTATGTGTGTAAATTGAAGAAGGCCTTGTATGGTTTAAAATGGGATCCTAGAGCATAATACTCTAGACTAGATAAATATCTACAACATACAGGGTTTAGAAAAGGAAGTGAAGACAACAACTTCTACATCAAGGTAACTCAAGATAGTATTTTATTAATGGAAGTTTATGTTGATGATATTATTTTTGGAAGCAATGATGACAGGTTAAGCCAGAAATTTGCAAAAGATATGCAGAATGAATTTGAAATGTCATTACTCGGAGAATTATCATTATTTCTGGGTCTTTATATACGTCAAATCAACCAAGGAATTTTTATTTCTCAAACTAAGTATATCATAGAAATGCTAAAGAGGTTTGGAAAGGAAGATTTCAAACCAGTTACCACTCCTATGCAAACCAATTGCAAGTTGAGCAAAGATGATGATTTAAAGTCTACAGACAAGAGGCAATATAGGTCAATGATTGGCAACTCACTATATGTGACAACATCCAGACTATATGTAATGCAGGCAGTTGGACAAGTGGCACGATTTCAAGCAGCACCAAAGGAAACATGTGTCGTAGTAGTGAAGAGGATTTTCAGATATCTCAAAGGAACAGAAGAGTTTGGATTATGGTATCCAAAAGGAAAGGATCTATCACTTATTTCCTACATAGATACAGATTGGGAAGGTTGCATTGATGACTGACGAAGCATCAGTGGAGCAGTGTTCTACTTGGGTGAGTGTTTAGTATCATGGCTAAGCAAGAAACAATCATAAATATCCTTATCTACAACAGAGGTAGAGTATATTGCAGTAGCAACATGTTGTACACGGGTTCTATGGATGAAATAAACTCTGACAAATATACAGGTTGAGTATGATGAGCCTATTCCAATCTATTGTGATAATACAAGCACCATTAGTATCTCAAAGAACCTAGTGATGCACTCCAAGATGAAGCGCATTCCAATCAAGTATCACTTTCTATGGGAACAGGTTGCAGAAAAAAACATCAAAGTTGAATATGTGAGCACAAAAGAACAAGTGGCAGATATCTTTACAAAATCGCTTCCAAGGGAAGCCGTTGAGTATTTTCGCCAAAGACTCGAAGTAATTTCTACTCCAAAATGAATCTTTTTGAATGTTTATCTTATATGTCTTGGATTTACATGAGGAAGCACCATAAAAAGGACAGTTCAGGTTGGGGGACAAGTTTCAGGAAGAGTTCGATCCAGGTGGATATTGGTGGCCACCCACCTATTCCATTTGAACCCCCACCACTGTTTCTTTCAGTTTTTCAGTTTTCGCACAATTTACTATTTTTAGCAGTTTTTTCGGGTCCTGAACTTCCAGGGCCATTTTGAGGCCCTAAACGATGTTTTTTTGGGTATGTTGCTGTCGCAAAATAGCATCTAATGATGCTATTTTGTCTCGAGCATTGTAGGCCTCGGATAGATTTTTCCAACGAGCTATCATACGCTTAAAACGGAGATCGTATGCAAAAGTTACGACCCCGAGAAGTTGATGCACCAACTTACCCAAACGAGGCCCACATGACTTTTGGCGCTTCATCTCCCAGGGTTAGGTTTTTGGATGTTTAGGACTTTTGGCATTCTCATTTATTGTAAAAGGGCCTTCAGAGCCTCATTGTAATCATCTTCTCACGGATGCGAGTAGCGGCCACATCTCTTCTCAGAGATAAGCTACCAATGCCCTAGCTAGTTTATTTCCATTCTGTCTGTAAGCATATTTCAGTCATTTGTTGTTAATGAAATGAAGTCTTATTTCCGCTGCATCTCTATGTTTATGTGTATTTCTGTATTTCATTGTGTTCCTACAT
>JASDQU010101947.1:341334-370907 GCA_032191745.1 Picea mariana
AGTTCACCAATACCTTCCATACCTTGCGCACCAAGATGGGTATCAAATACTCCGAGTGACATTTGGTTCTGAAATACCGTGGGGCTCTACACAGATACATCCAGACTGAAATGGATTTTCTGGACATCTCATCACTCGGTAATCATTGTAATCATCTTCTTGCGAATGCGAGTAGCCGTCACATCTCTTCTCAGAGATAAGCTGCCACCATTGTAGCGAGTCTTTCACTCTGTATTTTTACAGTCTCTGTACATTTCTCTGATTAATAGAAATCATGTATTACTGTATATCTGTGTTTATGGTTGCGTCTCTGATACATTTTTGTTATATTATTGAATATTTGCAATATCTCTGTACATTTCTTTATTATATCTCCACTCTCATTTCATGCCGAAAATAATCCGGATCACTAATAGAAGAAGCGACATGGCAAGCTGATTTCTTCATGAAGAAACATTTGCACCTAGTAAAGTGTTGAAGGAAACACGTGTTTGAAGGAGAGGGACATGTTAAGACCCTAAACAAATCCCCATGTAAATCCTTAGATATTGAGTTGTTGTATTTCTATTGTTATATTAGTATTGTCATCTATATCTTTTAGTTGTAATTTCACACACACACACACACACACACACACACACACACACACACCAAGGAGACTTAGTTTTAGGGTCATCTCATCTTGTACATTTATTCATTGTAAAAGGAGGTTGCCCCCTCCAAGAGGGTTGACATTCATTATTCTCTTTTTATCAAGGTGTCAAGTTACTTCTCCCTCTCTTTTTATGATATTTTGGTTGTTTGGTGCATAAAATATTTTGAGATGCTTGTATGAAGGATCTTCCTCCAAGACCTTTGTTTACAAAATGATCATAAGTGATATTTTTGTATTTAATTACCATAACCTTTTTTTATAAATGTTAACAATCATTGGAGTGTAAATCATTGAGGATTCTTAGTTGCTTGTTGAGATCATAGGGACTTCTCACCATAAGAACAATATCATCAATGTAAATATGAAATATCATGCATATAATAGTAATAGTTGAGCCAACACAACCTAATAATTCCAAGCAACATTCTCACTTGTCTTTATATATGCTAAAATGGGTAAGGGACATGGGAAAACCTTTCTTGACTTCTACATTAAAGTCAATTTCTTCCAACCAGCCCTCATCGTTCCTAAACTTGGAAATAACATTCTTGTACAACCTTATAAAACAAATTCTCAACTCTAAAGGAACTTTTATCTCTTCTAAGTTATTCCAAAGGCTAGTCCTAGGCATCGTGTCAAAATATTTTCTAAAGTCAATAAAACAACATAAGAGATTCTTTTTGTTATTTTGACACTTCTTTTTAATGATCCTAATCATAACAAGGTGGTCCATATTTGAATGGTAGCTCCTAAATCTAGCCTGGCCTTTAGTTATTTCTATGCACGGGGGATTCATCTTGTTGACCAATATCTTATCACGTTCATTCATAAAGGGGGGTTTAAAATTGTGAAAAATATGTCAATATATTGTAGGTATTGGGTGTTGATTAAGGTTAGTTGTCATTGATGTCAATCCTTGAAGAAAACCCAACAACACAAAGGTTTGGGTAATGGACCCAAGTTTGTTTGATGTAAAGATGACTCATTATTGTATGGTCATGGTTGATAATAAGTACATATGGATGAAATCCAAAGTGGTCCCCTTATGGTGAAATCCCTCCTGGGAAGACGCTTTGCGGATTGAGTTATCCTAGAAGTATGGTTAGAGAACCCATGCTCATTTATGGAATAATGAGATGAAGGTCAGTGAATTTGTCAGTGAAACTATCCTAGATGGATAGTGCTTGTCATTCCATTTCTGGTGGTATGTGGAACATCACATAACTCCTCACGGTTTGAGAGTTATGGCCTTACGAAGTTGGAGGACCCTCATATGTCATCTAGAAGCCCCAAAAGGTCAAAGTAGTCAAAATGGTTTAAGAGATTTTAAAAGGTAAATAATAAAGTGAAGTAATGAGTGTACTATAATTCAAAGTGAATACAAAATAAATTATTTCAATAATAAATTTAATGGAGAAATTAGAAGTGGGTTAACCGTAAAATAAGGAAAGTGGGCAAAGTGACCTAGAAGATGTTTTTAGGGAAGCTACTTGGAGAGTATAAATAAGAGGCAAATCTCTCTCATTTTATACACACTTGAGCATATTGAATACCTATAGGTGTCTGAGGTAACCAAAGGATATCTAAGCCTAATTTCTGAGGGAAGGTGAAGAAAAGAAGGCCAGAATTCAAGGAAGGATAAATTCTTTTGATGATGCTTTCTAAGGTATGTTATTTACAGGTCATCTCACCATTTTCGCAATAATTTTTTTTCTATAATGATTCAGACTGTGTAATTGATATGCCATTGAGGAAACATGTCCTATTATCTGTGGTAAAAAATTCAGCTTGTGGGTCGTTGTATTTTTGGATTTACACTCCATGGAAAATAGGGTTTGTGGCTAGTCCTGAAACTAGTCAAAAACAGGTGTTTCGGGTAAAAAAGTCATAACTTATTCATAAAATATCCAAATTTAGTGACACCAAATGTGTTGTTTAGAGTATAGTCTTTAGTATTCTGTGTAACTGTCTTAGATCGATTCAACAAATATTTCATGTGGGGCACTCTTTACAAGGTCGATCTCTAGAATAAGCCAGAATTCAACAAGGTATGCCATTTTTGCTATAACTCGTTTTCTGAGAGGTTCCAAGTAGTGACACCTGGAGGAATTTCATAAAACACACGGAATAACATTTTGTATTAGTTTCATATCTTTATTCATTACAGGTACAAAGTTATGATTATTTCAAGTTTGGGTTGTTGACTAATCTAAAACTAGTCATGTGAGACTAAAGAAAAGTTTGATGAAAATGCTAGTCTCTTGGTGTTTAAATTTAAGGAAGGTTTGCAGGTATGTGATAATATACACCAGGTCTATTACAAAGTTACAAATCATATTTTGATGATGAAATTGATGAGGGCTTTTGGTTGAGGTACAAGTTGGGTACATGGTTGAGACAAGTAGTTGATGAGTTGACACATACATGAGGTGTATAGTTGATGATGTTGGTACATATTGATGAGTCATAGTTGATGAGTAATTGGCACACACATGATTGGTACATACTTGGTGCATGGTTGATGCACTTTTTTATGGTACAGGTTGGTGCACTTGTTTATGGTACAGGTTGATTATAGGTTGAAGCATGGTTGATGCATGGTTCAGGTTTATTGGTACAAGTTTACAATGATATATCTCACAGTGATAGTGTGAAAGTGGTTCCATCATTCTACTTCTACTTCAGGGCGATTGGACAGGGAAATGATAGATGGTTGTAGCCACCTTCTGGTTGTAGCCGTAGAACATAGGGGGTTGTAGCCTCCTTCTGGTTGTAGCCAGAGAATTGGGGAGTTGGAGCTTCCCTAAGGTTGTAGCCTGAGAAACTAGGGGGTTGGAGCCTCCTTCCATTTGTAGCTGGAAAACAAAGGAAGTTGGTGCTTCCAATGAATGTAGTTCTTCAAGACATATAAGAAAAATCATTCCATGGTTTTCTCCCGATTTGGGTTTCCACGTAAAACACTGGTGTACTGTGTATGTGTGTGATCGTTCATTTCTTATTGCTCATTATTGGATAATAATTCTGCATTGATATAACACTTGGATTATTTGGATAAAAAGAATTATAATTACACTATTACTGATTCACCCCCCTCTCAGTAATCCAACAATTGATTTCAGAGCAGGTTCCTTCAGAAATCAGTTTAACCACTGAAAGGTAGATCATGGAGAGTACCAACATGTATAAAAATGAAATACCATAGTTTGATGGACATAAGTATGCTTTTTGGAGCATAAGGATGAAGACATATATACAAGCATAGGGATTTCAAGTTTGGCAATCAATTGTAGATCAATACACATCACCAACAGTTCCACCAACAAATGACAAAGCAGTGAAACTCGGTGAGAATAATTCCAAAGCCACAAATGCACTTTTGAATGGCCTCAGTGATACAATATTCACCAAATTTGCACATTGTAAATCCGCTAAAGAGATTTGGGACAAGCTTCGAAATATTTATGAAGGAGATACAAAAGTCAAAGAAGAAAAGCTTCAAAATTACAGAGGACAGTTCAGAAAACTAAAAATGAAGGAAGATGAGAATATTGCAGCCTACTTCTTACGAATCGATGAAACAATGAATGCAATCATAGGACTGGGAGAAGAAATTGAAGAATCTGTAATTGTTCAAAAGATACTAAGATCTCTTCCTATGACATTTAACACTAAGATATCAGAACTAGAAGAAAGATCGGATCTAAACTCAATAAGCATGGACGAATTCCATGGAATCTTCACAGCATATGAAATGAGAACTGAACAGGAAAATCCATATGTAAAAGAAACAACCTTCAAAGTATCCAAAAGATCAAAGAAAAAGAAAAATTAACAAGAAGAATATAGCAACAACAATGACGTCTTGGAAGATGATGAAGAAGTGGCCGACTTCATCAAAAGACTGAAGAAGGGAACCAACAATAGGTATAGAGGAAAGCTTCCTTTAATTTGTTTTAATTGTGATGATATTGGTCATTTTTCTAACAAATGTCCTCATAATAAAAAGAGAAATGATGAAGGTTACTCAAAAGAGAAACATACATATAAAGGAAAAAGGACTACAAAGAAAGTTTTCAAGAAAAGCTTATGCACCAAAGAAGACATCTCATCATTAGATGAAGATGAAGTTAGTGATAGTGAGACATGAAGACTTCTATTCATGGCAGTAAAATAATCTGACAAAGAAGACTCCGAAGAAGAATATGAAGAAGCCGAAAAAGAATGTGAAGAAGTTGAAGAAGAAATTGAAGAGGAAGAAGTTGACTTTCGAGAAGAATTAATGTGTGCCATAGAAGTTATCAGAAGAGAAAAGAAGAAGAACAAGAAACTACAAGCATAACTAGACAAAAAATAAGACACTAAAGAACTAGAACAAATGATCACAAAATTGAAGGTTCAAATAGAAGAAGTTAAAAGAACTGAATAAGCACTCAAAGAACAACTAGAAGAAAAGGACAAGATCATTGGAAACTTGGAAGCAGAGATTGTCACATTAAGAAAGGATATTCAAAAGAAAAATATGCAAAATAGCTCAAAAGTTTTGAATGATATTATCAGTAGTCAAAAATCTCATTTTGACAAGACCTGACTTGGATACAATCAGACAGAAAAGGGATCAAGCTCCAAAACAACAAAGCAAGAAACATATCCAAAAAGCTATGCAGAAACAATCAAAGGGGATAGGAAGATATACAGGGAAGATTACAAGGACACTCCTCCACTAAGAAGATTCATATTTTAGAATCAACAACCGACAGATAGGCCTCAAGAAGAAGAAGGATTCACAAGAGCACCTCCTTTTAGAAGATCCTCAACTCCTAGGTATCAAACTATATTTTTTGGTTTATGTTATGCATGTAATAATTTTGGACATAAGGCTGTGAATTGCAGAGCTAACAAAAAGAACAATAACTACTTTGAAAATAATACACAAAGGGGTTATCCAAGAAGGCCTAGTGAAACACAGAGAAGAAGTTACAACAGGTTTGAATCTTTGAGAACTGAAGTGGAATGTTACAAATGTAACAATTTTGGACATATGGCCAAAGACTGTAGAATGACAGTCCCTCCTAAAGAACCGCAACAGAATAACAACAATCACAGACAGGAACCTCAGAAAAGAACATGGATAAGAAAGCAGGATCAATATAGAAATGAAGAATGCACACTCGCCCTATAAGCTAAGCAGAAGAAACATGGTTGGTATGTTGACAGTGGATGTTAAGAACACATGACAGGTGATAGAGACAAGTTTCTTACATTACTAAAGGAAAGAGATGGATCAGTCTCCTTCAGAAATGATGATTCAGCCAAAATCATTGGAAAAGGCACAATCCGAATTGAGAAAAAGAATGAAAAGGCAAAAAATGTTCTACTAGTAGAAGATATGAAACATAATCTTCTAAGTGTGAGTCAAATGTGTGACGAAGTTCATAAAGTTACTTTTGATTCACAAAAGTGTGAGATAAGAATAGAAGGTTCAGGGAAATTGGTCGCTACAGCTACAAGAATTTCAAGCAACATATATGTGTTAAGTGAAATTGGAAATGAAAAGTGTTGTTTAGGAAAGGAAGATGAAAGTTGGCTATGGCACAAAAGAATGGGTCACATACATTTTGATAACCTTGTCAAAGTCAACAAAAGAGAAGCGGTTGGAGAAATGCCCCAGATCACAAAACCAACCAACACTTTATGCAAGCATTTTCAACAAGGAAAGCAAACAAAGACCAGGTTCAAATCAACGGAATATTCAACGACAAGACCACTGGAAATTGTGCATACTGATCTAGTTGGACCAACTAAAACAAAGGGATTAAAAGGTGAGAAATACTTTATGTTATTAGTTGATGATTATACAAGAATGAATGCAATTTTCTTTCTCAAGAATAAGTCAGAAGCTTTTGAAAAATTCAAGATCTACAAGGAAATGGTTGAAAATGAAATGGATTCAAAAATCAAATGCTTGAGATCTGATAATGGAGGAGAGTTCACCTCAAAGGAATTTATGGACTACTGTAGCAATCATGGAATAAAAAGACAATTCTCCATTGCTAGGACACCTCAACAGAATGAAGTTGTTGAAAGAAAGAATAGGACAGTACAGGAAATTGCTCGAACAATGCTAATGGATTCAAAATTGACAGATATTTTTTGGACACAGGTAATGCATACAATAGTTCACATTCAGAACAGATTAATGCTCAGAAAAAACACTGACAAAAATCCTTTAAAACTATGGAAAGGAAGACCAACAAATGTAAATCACTTCAAAGTCTTTGGAAGCAAATGCTATATCAAAAGAGAAGATTGCGGAATGAAAAAGTTTGACTCTCGTGTGGAAAAAGGAGTACTTGTTGGTTACTCAAGTACAAGGAAATCATACAAATGTTACAATCTAAGATTGAATAAAGTTGTGGAAAGTATCGACGTAACAATTGATGAAACAGGCAGAACAAAATCAAAGGAAGAAGAAAATAGATCAATGAAACAACCCTTAGAAGAAGAAGCATAATATGAAAAAGAAGTAGAAGAGGAAGATGAAGAGAATCTGAAAAAAACATAAGAGAAAGTTCAACAAGTGTCTCCAAAGACACCTAGCAGATGAGTATAGAAGAAGCATCCTTCAGATCAGATTATCGGAAACAAAGATGCAGGAGTTGAGACTAGAAGAAAAATCCATTCACTAGAACAAACACACCTAGCACTCTTATCTACAATTGAACCAAACTGTTTCAAAGAAGGGAGAAAGGATGAATTTTGGAATAAGGCCATAGATGAAGAATTAGATCAAATAGAGAAAATGACACTTGGGAAGTGGTTTCAAGTCCAAAGAATAAGAATGTGATTGGCACAAAGTGGGTCTTCATAAATAAATTGAATGAAAATGGAAAAGTTACAAGGAACAAAGCTAGATTGGTATGTAAAGGATATGCACAAGTTGAAGGAATCGACTTTGAAGAGACATTTTCCCCACTTGCCAGAATGGAAGCAATCCATTTTCTTTTAGCTTATGCATACTCCAAAAATATTAAAATGTATCAGATGGATGTAAAATAAACATTTATGAATGGGGAACTTGAAGAATAATTCTACATTGAACAACCAGAAGGATTTCAGTTGTCAGAGAATGCAGATTATGTGTGCAAATTAAAGAAGGCTTTCTATGGTCTAAAACATGCTCCTAGAGCATGGTACTCTAGATTGGATAAATATCTACAACAAATAGGGTTCAGAAAGGGAAGTGCAGACAACAACCTCTACATCAAGGTAAGTCAAGGTAATATTTTATTAATTGAAGTTTATGTTGATGATATTATTTTTGGTAGTGACAATGACATGTTAAGCCATAAATTTGCAAAGGATATGCAGAATGAATTTGAAATGTCATTACTTGGAGAACTATCCTTCTTTCTGGGACTTCAGATACGTCAAAGCAACCAAGGAATTTTTATTTCTCAAACCAAGTATATCAGAGAAATGCTAAAGAGGTTTGGAATGGAAGATTGCAAACCATTTATCATTCCCATGCAAACTAGTTACAAATTGAGCAAAGATGATGATTCGAAGTCTACAGATCAGAGGCAATACATGTCAATGATTGGTAGAATACTATATGTGACAACATCTAGACCAGATGTAATGAAGGTAGTCAGACAAGTGGCACAATTTCAAGCAGCACCAAATGAATCACATGTATTAGCAGTAAGGAGGATTTTCAGATATCTCAAAGGAACATAAGAGTTTGGATTATGGTATCCAAAAGGAAATGATCTATCACTTGTTTCCTACACAGATGTAGATTGGGAAGGTTGTATTGATTACCGACGAAGCACTAGTGGAGAAACATTCTACTTGGGTGAGTGTTTAGTATCATGGCTAAGCAAGAAATAATCATCAATATCCTTGTCTACAGCCGAGGCAGAGTATATTGCAACAACATCATGTTGTACACAGGTTCTTTGGATGAAACAAACTCTGACATATATACAGGTTCAGTATGATGAGCCCATTCCAATATATTGTGATAATACAAGCACCATCCGTATCTCAAAGAACCCGGTGATGCACTCCAAGATGAAGCACATTCCAATCAAGTATCACTTTCTACAAGAGCAGGTTGCAGAAAAGAACATCAAAGTTGAGTATGTGGGCACAAAAGAACAAGTGGCAGACATATTTACAAAACCACTTCTACGTGAAGCCTTTGAATATCTTCGCTAGAGACTTGGAGTTATTTCTACTCCAAAATGAATGCTTTTTGAATTCTTATCTTATATGTACATGAGGAAGGGCCATAAGAGGACAGTTCAGTAAGGGGGAGCAGCCCTGGATGTAAAGATACCTTTTCCATTGATGACAAAGGGGGGGAGATTTATCATATGCAGAGGACAGATGCATGGTTCTAGGGGGAGCATGAGATAGAGGCATGGTTCTAGGGGCAGCATGAGTGATATGATTTTAGTATTTCATCAGAGTGTTGCCATCAATGCCAAAGGGGGACATTGTTGATTAAGGTGAGTTGTCATTGATGTCAACCCTCGAAGAAAGCCCAGTAGCACAAAGGTTTGGGTAATGGACCCACATTTGTTTGATGTAAACATGACTCATTACTGTCTGGTCATGATTGATAATAATTAGAGATGGATGAAATCCAAAGTGGTCCCCATATGGTGAAATCCGTCACGGGAAGACGCTTTATGGATTGAGTTATCCTAGAAGTATGGTTAGAGAACCGATGCTCATTTGTGGAATAATGAGATGAAGGTAAGTGAATTTGTCAGTGAAACTATCCTAGATGGATATTTCTTGTCATTCCATTTCTGGTGGTATGTGGAACGTCACATAAATCCTCACTGTTTGAGAGTTATGGCCTTACGAAGTTGGAGGACCCTCATATGTCATCTAGAAGCCCCAAAAGGTCAAAGTAGTCAAAGTGGTTTAAGAGATTTTAAAAGGTAAATAATAAAGTGAAGTGATGAGTGTACTATAATTCAAAGTGAATACAAAATAAATTATTTCAATAATAATTTTAATGGAGAAATTAGAAGTGGGTTAACCCTAAAATAGGGAAAGTGGACAACGTGACCTAGAAGATGTTTTTAAGGAAGCTACTTGGAGAGTATAAATAAGAGGCAAAGCTCTCTCATTTTAGACACACTTGAGAATATTGAATACCTATAGGTGTATGAGGTAATCAAATTATATCTAAGCCAAATTTCTGAGGGAAGGTGAAGAAAATAAGGCTGAAATTCAAGGAAGGATAAATTCTTTTGATGATGCTTTCTAAGGTATGTTATTTACAGGTCATCTCACCATTTTCGCAATAACTTTTTTTCTAGAAGGATTTAGACCGTAAAATTGTTATTCCATTGCGAAAAAATATCCAAGTATATGTGGTAAAACATTCATCTTGTAGGTCATTGTATTTTTGGAGTTACACTCCATGGAAAATAGGGTTTGTGGCTAGTCCTGAAACTAGTCAAAAACAGGTGTTTCAGGTAAAAACATCATAACTTCTTCATAACAGATCCAAATTCAGTGATACCAAATGTGTTGGTTAGAGTACAATATTTATTATTCTTTGTAACAGTTTCAGATTGATTCAACAAATATTTAGTGCGGGGCACTCTCTACAAGGCCTCTCTCTAGAATAAGCCAGAATTCAACAAGGTATGCCATTTTTGCTATAAATCCTTTTCTGAGAGGTTACATGTAGTGACACCTGGAGGAATTGCATAAAACACACTGAAGGACATTTTGTATCAGTTTCATATCTTTATTCATTACAGGTACAAAGTTATGATTATTTCAAGTTAGGGTTGTTGACTAATCCAAAACTAGTCATGTGAGACTAAAGAAAAGTTTGATGAAAATGCTAGTCTCTTGTTGTTTAAAGTTAAGGAAGCTTTGCAAGTATGTGATCATATACACCAGGTCTATTACAGAGTTACAAATCATATTTGGATTATGAAATTGATGAGGGCTTTTGGTTGAGGTACAAGTTGGGTACATGGTTGAGACAAGTAGTTGATGAGTTGGCACATACATGAGGTGTATAGTTGATGATGTTGGTACATATTGATGAGTAATAGTTGATGCGTACTTGAAACATGATTGGAACATACTTGGTTCATGGTTGATGCACTTGTTTATGATACAGGTTGGTGCATGGTTGATGCATGGTTGATGCACTTGTTTATGGTACAGGTTGATGCATAGTTCGGGTTTATTGGTACAAGTTTACAACGATATATCTCACATTGATAGTGTGAAAGTGGTTCCATCATTCTACTTCTACTTCAGGTTGGTTGGACAGGGCAAGGACAGGTGGTTGTAGCCACCTGCTGGTTGTATCTGGAGAACATAGGGGGTTGTAGCCTCCTTTTGGTTGTAGCCAGAGAATTGGGGAGTTGGAGCTTCCCTCAAGTTGTAGCCTGAGAAACTAGGGGGTTGGAGCCTCCTTCCATTTGCAAATGAAAAACAAAGGAAGTTGGTGCTTCTAATGAATGTAATTCTTCAAGACATATAAGAAAAATCATTCTGTGGTTTTCTCCCGATTTGGGTTTCCACGTAAAACACTGGTGTACTATGTATGTGTGTGATTGTTCATTATTAGATAATAATTATGCATTGATATAATACTTGGATTATTTGGAGAAAAAGGATTATAATTACACTATTACTGATTCACCCCCCCTCTCAGTAATCCAACATTGGGGGTGAGGGAGAGAGATGCAGGGGAGCATAGATAGGGGATATTAAGGGGCTTATAGGTATTGGGTGGTATAAAATATGGTCTCTAGTTTTAATGGTTTTTTTTTATTGGAGATAAGTATTCACAGGGGAGTTCAACAAAAGGATTTTGGGAGGTATTTATCAATATCTTCTGAAATTAGGGGTATCCTTTAATATCCCATAAACATATGTGCTATGACTCAAGTTCACTAAGTGGAGATCCCATGTTTCTATGTGGCTTTCTATCCATACAATAATCATTTTTTCCAAAGTAATTCCATATAAATTGGTTAAAATAGGGTCAATCATAATGTTCCTATAACTAGATGGATTTCATCCCCACTTTTAAAAATAAGTGTACAATGAGGCTTTGATTATAGGGTTTACAAAATCCCTACTTGAGTACTAAATTAAAGAGATTGTGTCTGTGTGAAGTATGAGGATAGGCCATTTCATTTTGGTATCCTTTGATGTCCCTAGCTTTCCCTTTTGCAAGCCACTTAACCCTATGTAGAAAGATTTGGAATGTTGTCCATGCCATTAGGGGATTTGTAAATATTTGTATGATAGGAATTCCAATTCTTCAAGGGACTCATATTGTTTTTTGTTTTTGTTTTACAAGTTAGAATTTGCCTCTAATTTTTTCTAAGATCTAGCTTAAAAATAAGACCAAAAGCTTCTCTTACTTTCTATTTATATCATATTTTTTTTCCTTTTAATTAGGGCTCTGTATCTATTTATCTTATTGGATTTTAAAGAGTCATTACAAGCATCCCCAATGGATTTTATAGAAATTTTACACTCGTTATCATACCAATGGTTGGTTGTTCTATTTTTATTTTAACATGACACCTCCATAGAGAACTTGTTAATGGAAGTAGGGAAGGTTGTCATAAAATTATGATAAGAGTCTTCAATATTGTTCTTACTTGATAGGAGATTTAATTCACTATTTAAATTATTTAAAAAAGATCAACTCTTTTTTTTTCGAAAGCAAGTGCTTTTGACTATTAAAATTATGTTCAATGGGTCTTTTCTACATGAAAAAGTTTAGATATATGGTTAAATGTCTATGATCAGAGTAGGGCTCATGGTGTTTTAAGAGATCAAAATTTACTATTTGGTTGTATATGAGGATATCCAATATCAAATAATCCATAACACTGCTACTAAACCCATGAATACAAGTCATCGAGTTGAATTTCAAACATTTTGTTAGACTCTTGAAAATTATTTGATCCTAAGAACTACAGAGCTTGATTAGCTCACTACCAAGAAAACTCTTGGCCAAGTCTTCAAAGTTTCTTCTGTATATGTTAGCTAAAATGAGGTTCTCATCTAGCCAAAGAGGATGGAGGTTAAAATTATTACTTAAAATAATAGCTTGATTCGTTTCATTTCTAAAATTAAAGTCTCCAAGCAGGAGGATATTTCCTTCATTTCTTAGAGTATAAATATCTTGTTCTAAGTTATTGTAAATACTTTTTTTTTTATCTAGACTAACATGTTTTTCATGTGAAGACTAATGTGGGGATAGATTTTCTTTTTTATGTACCAAGCTATGCCTTCCTTGTGAAGACTATTGTGAGGATAGATTTACATTTTTATGTACCAAGCTATGCCTCCAATTCCTTTGTTGTAACATTTCTTTATTCTATATCAACCACAAGATAAATCCTTTTGGACCTTAGATTATTCACATTTCCAAATTTCAAGTAAAAATATAGTATCACAATCACTTAGAATCCAACTTAACATAGGCCCTTTGCTCCATGGAAAGCCACAACAATTCCAAGAAAGGATAGAGAGTGTCCTAAATTCCTATTTATTGTTATCTTTTTGGTCTCTATCCCCAATACTATCTTTTAGATTCCTAATTATTGTCTATTTTCTTTCCTTCCTAATTTCTTTTACCTTTTAAACTTTCTTCATTAACTCAAATTTTTATTTTAAATGAGGTCTTCATTTCTAAATATTCCTAACCCTTTTAAGTTTGAATTTTTACTATATAAATAATGATATAGTAAACAACAAATTAGATAATAATATAAGTATTCAGATAATAATTACATATTCACTTTCTCAATAATTATAAATAAATGTATATAATAATATAATAAAATATACTTCCCGGATGGGGTGCCACGTAGCAACGGGAGGCCACGTAGCCTACCCTAGACCCAAGCCATAAATATGGTAGGCCGCTTCCCTTCACCTCAGTCTTGAATAAAGGGCGGTCATTACTGCCTGTTGAGAAGGGGAGGAAAACTCCCTCTTGTGAAGATTATGGTGGCACCAAGGTGTAATTGCAGTGGAGGGATCAATATAGTGGTCATGTTGGGCATGGGATTATCTCTCCTGCTCGGACAAGGTTGGATCCATTTATCTCTCACGCTCCACCACCCTAGCTGCTTCGAGAACGAGACTTGCGTGCTGCGGATTTTTATTGAGATTACCCAGAGAATTATCAGTCCTCCTGTCCTAGCCATGCCAAGGGAGAGGGGAAAGACGAGGCGTGACCCAACCTGGTATAGTCTAGCAGGCCAACAGAGGCAAGTGCAGTGGTTGGAACACACCCTATCCATATCTCAGACTCAGCGCTGGGAGAAACCAAGAACATTGCCAATGGCATATGTCGAGGAGGATATTTCGGAGGAACCCATCCAGGTTTCTCCAGAATCTCTCCTCTTCATAGTTTCAAACGATTTTTAGTCCCCCAACCATAACCCAGCAAGAATAAGTACCCAAGCTTCCATGGAGGGAGCCACTTGTATATTTGAGGAGGAATTCCCAGGGGAATTCCTCCATTTGTATTCTTTTACCTCAATTCAAGACATTGACATCCAAGTTGTAAAAATGACAGAGTAGGTCAAGGTGGTGGAGGTCATGGACACTGTGCAGGAGGACTTAGGCGTTGCGGTGGAGGGACAACGAGTCTTGGTGCCTCCACCACTCACTGCTCTCCCTGATTTATGCCCGCTCCACCACCTTTCTTCAACCTGGAGTAGCTCAAGATCATCTTCAAGCTAAGGAGCCAAATGGTAGACCAGATACATTGGGACACCCTCATGCATCAACGAATTGACATGCTTTATGGTGCATTCTCGAATGCACCGACAACTCAGCACTGCCTGACCCGTGCGACCTTTCGTGCTCCAACCTAGGGATGACCCTTTCACCAGAGCTYCGGACGACATTCCCCTAGGTGMTAATGTGTAATTTCTTTGCTATGGATACCTCACACATTATTTTCCCAACTCTCTGTTACACCTTAGAATTACTCACTTCGATAGTGTCGCAAGTGTCATCATTACAAGTKTTGTAAGTGTCACATCTTGTCCACAAGTGTCGCATATTGACCACAAGTGTTATAAGTGTTTCTAACATCATACTTCCTTCTTTACTATGTCATKCCTCCAACGACATGACAGGGACACTTAGGACACCTCAAAGACTAGTTTTGAAGAGGAGGAATCAGTCTATTAGAAGTACAAGCCTTTTTCTACTGAAATAACCACTCAAAAATGGGTTTTGGAGGGGAGTGCTCCCCTATACACTGTCAGGGAGCACTGGTGCTCCCTGGCCTTCTTTGGGGGAGTGTTAGAATGCTCCAGTGCCCCTTTTGGGGGAGCACTACCTTTTCTGGGTGAAATTTGGTTTGTTGAGAAGAATTAGGGAAAGATCCCCTCAATATCTAAAGGTGGTTGGATTCAAATATGATCTCAAGGCATGATCTTAGGGAAGATCCTCAACTGAAGGAGAGAAATCCTCAACTTATCCCAAATATTTCTCAAGTGGTTGGGTCTTTGCAAGATTATATAAAGAGGCCTTCTCATGGTGAAAGGAAAGGAAAGATTGGAGGTATGAAACCTAGATCTCATAGGCAACATACAGTACAGGAAGAGAGACATTACAATAACATCTAACTTATGATCTCATGAGGGATATGTCATTTGAAGCATCAACATCTTGTATGTGGGTTATTTGAGCAAGGGTATGGACAAGGAGAGCTTGGTGAAGCTGCTGCACTACATCCATGGCTGTAAGTAACACTTTATTCTCATTAATACAATCAATGCTTGGCATGTTTCTTTCAAACTTGTACTTGTTCCATATAAGTTTGTCTACAGTAGATGGATCTATGTTTGAGATAATCTCAGTAGAGTAGGAAGTTTTTTGTACCTTTGTTTGTTTTACAGGACCTATCAAGGAGCTCAAGATCGAAGCTCAGCCTGGACTTTGCAAGGACAAACGTTGTTCATAAGGTACACATCTTTCTCTTTCTCTTTCATTCATTAGCATGATTAGATATAAAAGGAAGTCAGTGTCCATGTTAAACACTTTTTGTCTTGGTCTTAAGAGTATAGGGACCTCGAGAGAATCCACTTGTCCACAGGGGGATTTCTCTTCAACACTCTCTACACTACGATGATGCAGTTTTATATTTTTGTCCTCTTTTTTTAGTTAGTAGTTTATCTTAGATGCATAGAACAATTCAGTAAGAAAATGAATCTGCCACCTGCTATGGTTTCCATTTAGCAGGGCAGATGGCAGATAACTATTTTTTCTAAAAGTATCACAATCTACCACCTGTTCTGGTTTCCGCTAATTTGGCAGAACAGGTGGCAGACTGATGACATTTGGTATATTTTTACTATAAAAGAACAATAATAGGAAACACATTTTTTTTTATATAAAAAATATAATAAAATATACTATTTTAATAATAATAATAATAACATTTTTTAAAGATAATTAATTAATAATAATGGTTTCTATAATATAATAAAATATATCATTTTGATTGGTAAAAGTAGAGATGATGTAAAACTCTGAGGGACAGAGCCAACCCGATCTGGTGAATGCGTGAATAAATACTTCTGGAGTATGAGTCTGCAATGCGTGAGAACATGGATTCTATGGAGCACATGTAGAACATGTGCATGAGTGCATGAGAACATGGATTCTATGGAGCACATGTAGAACATGTGCATGAGTGCATGAGAACATGGATTCTATGGAGCACCTGGAGAACATGTTCATGAGAACATGGAGTCTATTGTGCGTGAATACTTATGCGATGCGATAAAACTCTAGGGTTTTTCTAGTTCCTCTTTGTGGAGTAGAGGAGGGCAATCTATGTTTGGTTGGAAAGGGAGATCAACTGTAGGCTAAGGAATTTTTTTGAACCCTCTCATTGGATTTGCGGAAACACTAATTTTGATTGTCTTGGCTGTGGGAACCCTACCAAACTTCATCTTGAGAAGTATTAAATATGAAAGAATGGGGTGATTGTACAAATTATTTATGGATCGTTGAACTCTAAGTCTGGTTCATAACCATCTCAAAAATTTCTTAGAGGATGAATAAATTCCAAACCTAACTTTGTTTAAGTGTTATATGATATATCGAAAATCTATGCTATATGATCCAAAGAAAAATTAATTGATGTGCACACGTAATGTTAATCAAGGAGGTGTTGAGATAAGAGAGATATCATAATAGTGAGTGTTCCAAAATAGATCTGGCCACATAATTTTACTAAGATCTTCTTACATTCGTCTAATTGAAATCGGGAGGTGAAAGTGCATTTAACTATAATAAAGAATTGGCCATCAATGGTTCACACTATTCAAGAAACCTTAGCAAATAATGTTTCGATAAAAATATGGGTTTGTTGATCCATTGGCTAGTGACCCTAGAGAGAGCACTGGCTACATCAAAGTATGTAATCAAAGTATGTATGTGATGAGCTACAAGAAGAATAATAAGCCATGACGATTTCCAACAATTTTTTTCCCAAAAAGGTTAACTAAATATTCCGTGTCGTTAGATATAAATGGTGAAGAGAGAAGAAGTTCAAGCATGGATATGAATATTTTAGGGATTTTTGTAGGACTAGGGTTTTCTTAAGAGTATGGAGAGGATGAACTTGTATATTTCTCTGAATATTCACTGAAGGGCCGTGATTTCTTAAGACAATAGTCATATGGCACAATTTCCAACTTGCAGGGACCATGCAACATGATGCCATAGAATCTATTAAGCTATCAAGTCTAACTGTAGGGATATCCTGGAAGGTGCATAGTGTAGGATTTGAAAGGTAGATATTGATGAGATTTCATACTCACCACAAATATCCTACCAAAATTCATTAGACTTTCCAATGGCGACCCATTATACTTTCTTCTAGGCTCCACACTATCTTCATCTCTCAGAAAGGAGGTTTATGTTGGTGGACTACTCAAGAAGGGTTTCATTGGAGGTATGATCACATGATATTTGATGAGTAGAATCCCCACCTCTAAACCCTTGGCATCCAACTAGAAGTTTTTGAGTTGAGGGAAAGCCAGGAAGAGGTCAAAGTGCATTAAACTAAAGGTTGAGGTGATAAAATTGCATTTAGGAGAAAATATCAAAATAAATGAAGTTATGGAGTTCAAGGACTTATCCATTATGAGCTACAAAAATTATGAATGGGGAATCCCTAATTAAATTTTGTATGCAAGAGACATTTGTTGCTACATGAGTTGGATAATTTGTATCCTTAGTGCTTTAGGGAAAAATCCACCTAGTCACGGTCTAATGGCTAGACAGAGCGATGAATCCTTAAAAGACAAAAATTGACCTATTCTTATCCAATATCACAAACCCTAATGATTTCTTTTAAAAAAGGGAGACAGGAAAAAGACGAATAATGACACCTTGTATCCTTTCGTTCATAGTAGATAACTTTTGTTTGTTCCTTGCTCCTAAGTTGCAGATCTCCTCCCAAAGATGACTTGAAACAACACAAAAAACAATCTACAAGAGCATATATGAAATCATTATTAACATAAACATGTACCAATTCTCATAAAATAAGATATAAACATTCAAAATTATTCACAAGAATAGAGAGGCATGAATTGGGAAATGAAATATCTCTTTTATTGAAAAAGTATAAGGAAGATTACAACCAGAATCTTTAATGTTGACACCGCTCTACGAACCTCACCTGGGTTCCTCCAATAATACTCCAAATGCATTAATCCCACAATCACTAGCAAATCCTCACAATCAACATGAAAAACTAAGGGGTTTGATGGATTGTATAAAAAGGATGAGAGAATGAGATTGTTGAGGATGGATACTAAGAACTAGATGCATAACTTCAAAGAGAAAGAAGGAGAAATTTGGGCAGAGTTTCTTTCCTTCTTCATTCTATCTTGCGAAATGACCCTCCTTAGGGCCCTTTTTATATGGAAATTAGATGGTTATTTGGTTCTGAGAAGGGCTACATGAGGTAAAAATGGTTGTGCAACCCAACATAGCCCATAAACCCCATCAGGAAGTGAGTAATTTTTATTTTTTACAACTTTTGAGAGTAAATGCAGGTTCTATTTGTATTAGATAGCGTATGTACGACGACTGTATGTATCTCAGGTCATGTACATATTGAAAAATTGAGTTTTTAAGAAGGAAACTCAACAAAAGTGGCATAAAAGTGTATTAGTGTCTATAACAAAGCTAAAAAATGCACAAGGGTGTTATTTTAGAGATATAATAGATGCCCCCTAATGTGTGAGGTCATAAGAGAAACTGATGACCAAAATACATTACAATATCTTAGGGAAAGCACTAAGTAAAGTGAGCCTATACGAGTTTTTGTGAGCGTGTCATCTGCAATAAGATCAATATCTCTGAGGCATGAATACCCATGCTTGAGACTAACTAAGCATGGCTTCTAATCAAGTACACCATAGATCTATGTCAACATAGATGATAGCCATGAACAGTACACAGTGGAGCTATGTATCAAAATCATCGGAAGATATAAGAGTACAATAACATATACAAGTTGATCTTCAGGAAGTATCAATGTCTATAGCTGGAGATGATAGCTTCATAACTCGAGCAATAACTTCAAGATATTCAAAACTCAGGTAGGAGTATAATAAGAGTGTAAGACTCACTACCCTGAGGTATTCAACAGGTCGTTGCGAAAAGACTCGAGGATCTCTAACATCAAGAACAAAAATTCATTGATTCTGAATGTGGACTTGATAGGACTCTTAGGATGGATGACTTACGAAGGCCAATAGATTGACTATATAATGGCCGACTCAGGTTGTAAAACTTCCATTAGACAAAAGCATGAAATATAAAGTGATGCATGCATCATGTTATTGACATAAGTCCCTGACACATGAGGAATCACAAACTCTTTATATGTTTGGAAGAGTAATCAAACAGAGGAGGACACAACTCTATGTAATGAGAAAAACTTCCCAAGGTCATGCTAAATACGAAAAATGAGTAATAGAATCAAGGATGTGCTTTGTCCAAGGGTGGCAAGATAGCTGCCAATAAAAAAGATAATGCATCCCTTTCCCCTCTTTTTTTGAAATATTTGATTTTTTTTTGTGTTTTTCATGTATTTAACAAGATTGAAAAAGAATTAAAGAATGATATGTTACAAAGGATGAAATGAGTGTTGCGGGCAAGAAAAATAGTTCCAAGTGCATGGAACATATTGATGCCCAGTGCAAGAAGACATGTGCAGGATAAGGACACTCGAGAAAATTCCTCCATGGGTCAGGGTGTCAGATCGCAAAGGAAAAAATGTTGCAAGGATTTCACCTAAGGAATTCTATAAAGGTTCATCAACAGAGATATGGATTCAACATTAGGCCAAAGACGCAAGTGGTAAGATGCAATGCGGTTATGGAATGACACAGATAATGATGGAAGCTCCTTCAATGTAAAGTTTTACGAGCCCAAAGAAGGTAATCTCAATGGTTTTCCACTTTTAGAGAGTTTGAAAAGTGCTAAAAGAATACTCCAAAGTGTTCTTTTTCGTACATTTAGACCCCCAAGCCCGAAAAAGGATAAAACATACTTGGAAATACTCTCATGGTGAGACATGCCTCCTGAGGTGCACCTTTTTCGTAAGTTGAGTCTTCGAGGTCCATAAAAGGTTTAAACTTATACCAAGGAGAATTATGGTTCCTTTTTTCATAAGTTAAGTTCCCTAGGCCTGAAAAAGGGATAAAAAATTACCTGGGAAAAATTGCCTAGTGGGACATGTCCCCCGAGGTATTTAATTTTCCTCATTAATATATTTTCCAAAAAAAGGGGTAAACTTGTACCAAATAGATGTTCTTTCTATATCAATGAAAGAGTGTGAAAGAAACAAGGTCACTCGAAGATATTTTCCTATTTAGGGAGTCTGAAAAGGGCTTAAATAAGACTCCAGGAGTTTCCTTTTTTTATAAATAATCTCCAAAGTCCAAAAAAGATATTAAAAATACCCAGGGAGAATGGCCCTTTTTTCAAAAATTTAGTCCCTCAGACCTGGAAAAGGGATAAATGTATACCTGAGAATACTCTCCTAGCGAACCGTAGTTCCTAGGGTGTACCGTTTTCATAAAATGATCTAGCCGGACCTCAAAGAGTTGAAACTATTTTCAGATAGATGTCTCTTTCATAATTTAAGTGAGCTTGAAAGAAGACAAAACATGCTCTAGGGGAGTCCCATGGAAAAGGCCAAAAATGATGACTAGGGAGAAGAATGAGGCTTCCAACACAAATTCATGATAGGACTAAGAGGACTCCTGATGCTATGTATAACTATAGCATGGGCGCCAAAGTGAAAAAACAGGTTCTATCTAGGGCACCCATGGAAGGAAGTCTCTACCATTGAATTACGACACTTAGGTCAAAGGTGGATGATAATAAAATTCTTGAGGAAAGATGGCATTGGGGCTCACAATATCCCTTTAAAACTTATGAATGGGGAATCCCTAAAATTTTGTATGCAAGAGGTATTTGTTGCAGTACTTGGTTAGTCCCCTGGCTACATGGTATTGGTCAAAGTTGGATGATTTGGATCCTTAGGTCAAAGGTGGATGATAATAAAATTATTTAGTAAAGATGGCATTTGGGCTCACAATATATCTTTTTTAAGATGTGGTTTCCTCGAATTTGATGCCAACTCAACCCATATGGATTATTTTCTAATATGGGTTAGACTACCAGGGATACCTTTGATCCTATGGTCGATCATCTACTATCAACCCTTAGACTATGAGGGAATTCCATTCAAATGTGGAATATGTCATTTACATGGGCATTTGGAAAAGGAATATGTTTTTCCCAACAAATAGAATATGTGGGTTCTAAAGGAGTTGCAATAGTGAAAGAGTATCCCTTAGAGCCCTCGAAACATGGCACAAGTTGGTGACCTCCTTTCCAACTTATCTAGAATCAAAGGATCCATAACCCCCACCCTCATTCCCCTTTATGTTTAGGGAGGGCCACCTCCTTAGTCTATCAAACCTCCTATAACTCTCCTAATATGTCACTTGATAAGGAGACACATAGTGGCTCTCAAACCTATGATACTTTTATATAAAATATCGGGTCTAGATCAAGAGGAGCCCCTTTTTTTGGAGGAATAGTAGGAGGACTTGACCATGGAAATAATTGATCCAAACCCTCCCAAAGAGGTCGAAAATGCCTCATTTTCGTGGCACAAAAGTGAGCTAACTCAAAAATAATAAGTGGAAGACAATTTTCCTTAAGAGATCCCTTAGAGAAATTTCCTCCGGGATATCCTCAAATTATTCTTCTAACCCTAAATTGTGTAGGAGTGGTCATTTCCTCAAAACATTGGGCCCTTGAGATATTAATTGTAGTTCAAAACATATCTATCATATTATTGTAAGAGATTATGAAAATTGGGGAGAAGGTTGTTAACGCCTTGACAAGAATGTTAAAGGGTTGGGATTTCTGCTTTATTGATGCTTTAGGAATATATGGGGGGAATATCACAAGATGGAATAAATTATCATTCACTCTAAGTAACTCATAGGTTTCATATCAATGCTGTGATGTACCCTTTTCTCCATGGAAATGAAAAAATAAATCGCTTGTATAAACATTTACGGGCCTTATTATGATATGTTGGAATAATGGGAAGCCTTTTTTAGTAGAGACTAGACTAAACAAGGTCTAATGATCATTGGTGTATACCTAAATTTCTCCCTGGGAGATTCTAAGGTGGGAAACAGTAGCTTAGGTGGATAACCTCTTGGGATTCTTCATAAATAAATTGGAACAAGAAAGGATCCTTCATATAGAGCCTGCAACTTTAACCCCAACCTAGAGAAGTAAGAGGATAGGAGAAGAAAGAATAGAAAAAAGATTAGATTGATTCTTAATCTCAAAATGAAGTTGTAATACTACGTCAATGGGTTTCCTCAGGTGGTGACTCTGACCACATTCATGTGCTCTTGGAGGTGGTCCTAGCACAAACCTCCTAGTTCATCCAAACTAAATCTTAAATGGTTAAAGGATGAAAAAACCTTTCACTATTGGTTTGGTCTCACTGGTGCAATATCCACCCTAGCTAAATGAGAGGGGAATCCATCCAGGATTTCCATTAGAGATTTATCTCTTAAATTTTTCTTCATTCTATTAGTGGGTCAATTTGATTGGGAGGATTGTGAGATTGCTTGGAGAGCCGATTTATTTGTTTGTAGTGACCATGGAGGATCTTGGCATGTTTGGAGGCTGAGAGGGTTTATTGAGAGTCAAAATAATTCTCAGAAGAATCAAGAGGGGTTGTGAAGGTTATGTAGGCAGGTTTCAAAGGAAAGAGGAATCCATGAGTTGCTTGGGAAAGGATGTGGGCAAAGAAGTCACACAAGAAGATTGTTAGGGAGTTGGGCCCTTGTTTTAGCAGGCCATGAGGAAGAGAGAGGTCATGAGGGTCCCTTTTAGGGCCGATAGCCCTTTTTGATAGATCTTAGGAATATAGGAATGGTCGCAGGGTCCTTCAGAGAGGTCACTAGGGCCCTAGAACATGTCAGAAGGTATAAGAAAGGTGGAAAGGTCTTCTGTAGGCTGAGGAGAATAGGAGGAGAGTCGTGGGCTCTTGGACACTAATAAATGAAGGGACATATAAGGGGTTGAGTGTCATATTGTCTAAACATAGGAGGTTGGGAGGATCAACAAGCTCATTGTTGATTCATTTAATAGTGGAAAACAATCATTAGGGAGACAGTGGCATCTATTTTAGGCTTTGGTTATTATTGTGTGTTTAATTAAGTTATTTCAGTTGTTGTAGAAACCATTAGTAATTGTATTATGCTTCCATAATAAAATATGCCTACATTATATCTTCTATTCCATGAACACATTGGATGTATGTCATATGTTTGATGGAATATCTCTTGTTATAATATTTGCAAATGGTTTTTGTAAAGTGGTAAACCAATTTATGTTATTAAAATCATATGTAAGACAATTGTTTGAGAAAACCACGCAACTAGAGAAAACATCAATTGGGAAACAATCACAATAATCTAGCACAAAAAGTATTAGGGATATTACAATGGTATTAGAGCTCGAGATATTGCAAGCCTAAGGGGAAATAGTGGGAAGGAAATCATTGTGTACATACATGTGTAAGAAAGGATTGTAGCATCGTTTGCACTCATGTGGTTAAGTGATATGGAGAGAGATCAGAAGCTCATGGCTGAAATCTCAAGAAGGCTAGCAACAATTAAAAACATGTCTTTCCACTACTAGGAGTATCTAACATTAAGTGAGGAGATTTGTTCAACTTTTCCCTTTAAAATATATTTCTCCCTCAAGTACGGATGTTATCCCAAGAATGTGGGTGAGGATTCCTTTAAAGGCACATGGAAGAAATTGATGAGAGGTGAGCATGTGAAGGAACATGCATCTAGCCATGAGGAGGATGTATGCATAGAGGAAGAACAAACAATAACCTATGATACATCATCAAAGCTAACCTATAAGGCTGATGACACTAGTGTGTTGGATGGGTATACCTTTGATGATTCAACAAAAGATGAGGATACAACATCGTAACATGACTATGAGGAAATGTTCCAATCAACCAATGTCGAGGATCCAACATATTTTAGTGAGTATGATGCTTATAATGAGGGTAGTTCAAGCATGATATCAGCTATGGATGATAATGATTGAACACTCTATGTCATGTATGATGTTTATGATGGTAATGTTCCCCAAGTAATGGATATTCTCTTTGTAAAAAGAACACTTACTCAACTTGGCATACAACTGATGTTCCCTCAACAATTTCAATACCAATCTTAGGTGATGTTCATGCTCTTCTTCTGAATTAGAATAGACAAGTATGTCATCCAAGAATACTATGAAAAACTTATCCAAATAATCTCTGAATATGCCATTCCTTAAGAACATAAAGACAGTTAGTGCATTGGACAATCCAAATGGCACCACTACATTATTTTACAAAGAAGTGATGGGATGAGCAATCTTAGAGAACTCTGTTATAAATATTTTTTAGTAACCATATAACCCCATAAAATATATGACTTCTGAAACATTCCTGGGTGCTAGCCATCCTCTAATGGCTTCAATCTTCTCTAGATCTATTGCTATACCTTGTTATGAAATAATGTTCCCCAAGTAATGGATCTGCTCTTTGTAAAAAGAGCACTTACTCAACTTGACATACAACTGATGTTCCCTCAGCAATTGCAATACCAATCTTAGGTGATGTTCATGCTCTTCTTACGACTTAGAATAGATAAGTATGTCGTCCAAGAATACTATGACAAACTTATCCAAATAATCTATGAATATGCCATTCATTAAGCACATAAAAACAATTGGTGCATTGGACAATCCAAATGGCACCACTACAAATTCATAATGCCCATACTTGGTTCTAAAGGTTGTCTTATTGATGTCTTATTCCTTGATTCTTACCTGATGATACCCTGATGACCTCTTTTCTTCTCTTAGATGATCAAAGAGGTCATCAATTATGGGTAGAGGGTATTGTTATTTACAATGGATTTGTTCAACTATCGAAAGTAAATACACAGTGTTGGCTCACAAATTTGACATATTTTACATCATCAATTGGTCTCTTTTAAACCATTTCACCCTATCCTCACACCCATTTATTATTCCTAATGTCGTATTTTCCCACGCTTATGAAGTTGATATGTTTAACAAGCTTAATGTTGTTAATTATTATAATTTCCTTTGTTTTTAATGATTTAGAAATCGTTTAGACTAATATTTCTAATGAATGTTTGTGACAGTTCCATTCCTGCATGTAGCACACCCACGATGGGGCATAAAAACTTTTCAATTTTCTTAAAGGATAGATTCTCCATCCATGGTTTCTAATTTGGAAAGTTGGGGAACCGGCCTGAGCTCCCGGTCAAGGATCTCCGATTCTGGAGACAAACGACTCTTTGAGACCTTGATGGTCTCATTCTGTAATAAAACACATATCCTTTTGACTTCCTAGTGCAAGTATAATGATACCCACAAACTTCTCTTTGCACTTGCAGAATCTCTGAGTTTGGGCGCTAGCCCCTTTTTTGATAAGCCCCTCCTTGAGGTGACCTTGGACAATAACCTCATGCAAACACACAATTGTGGGCGTGGCCAAATGTGGTTTGAAACCAAACTACCTTTCAGCCCACAATTCTCCTCGAGCCTCCATGTGTCCTTTCTTCAAAAATGTGGTTTGGATTGCGGCCTGCCTTCAACTTTTAAAGTTCGCACACCTCTGATCCCTACAATGCTACAGGACCATCGATCTCATGATCTTGATGGTGCCTCTGAACTGTCGGCTCAGATTTATCCCTTCCAAAGTTGTGGATCATATCTCACCTCTTTCAAATCAACCATTGTGATTTGTTTCGGAATTCCAGACTTCAGAATTCTCAAGTCTCAAACTTTCCTTTCTTCCGTACGTCAATCTTCCAGAGTAGACAATTTGCAGACACCTGTCCTTCTCAATCAATAGCTCTACCTCTAGTGCTTCAGGGGTTTGACCTTTCAACTAGATCAATGGTCCTGTGACCTTTTTCTCGATCAACGGTCGAGATTTCCTTTCGGTCTCTAGACTTATGAGATCTCAAATCTCAAATTTCACTTCCCCTCAAAGTAAGTGGATTCTTGCTACGCGTTCACTTGAATCAGACGATTGAGGCTTGCTTCGGGTATTTACCTGAAATCTACATATTTATGCCACCTGTCCTCTTGATCTGATGGCTATGAATTACTTCAGGACTTTACCTAGAATCCTCCAATCTACGCCACATGTCTTCTAGATCACATGGTCTAGATTCACCTCAGACGATCCGATGCTTGAGATTTACTTTAGACGATATGATGATTGAGATCTACTTCAGATGATCGGACGATTGAGATTTAATTTGGCTCTCTGGCTCTCCTGACTTTGGGAGTCTCAAATCTCAGATCAAACTCTCGAGCATATTTCTCCAGAGTCCACGATCTGTCACCATGCATCTACTCTTATCAATGGTTGATATCCTTTCTCCACAAACAGAAATCTCTGGAGTGAATCCCTCTGGAGTATCGGATCTTCTGACACTTGTCCTCCCCAAATCAACAACCCTGGTCCTCTTCGGGACTTCGACACTTTTCAACCAAGACCAGATCAATGGTCCTTGGACCTCCTCCTCAATCAACGATCAAGATCTCCTTCATGATTTCGATGCTTTCACCCTCTGCTTTCCTTCGGAGTGCCTCATACCTGGAGTTCTAGATCTGGTGCCACACATCCACTTTCAAATCAACGGTTGTCATCCTCTTCGGGACTTTGGCCTTTGGCAATTTCAAATCTCAGTTTCTCCATGCTCTGCTTCTCCCAGAGCATTTTATTCAGAGTCTACGATCTAATGACATGTGTCCTCTCACAGATCAATGAATCCCAGCTACTTCGAATATTTGGGGTTCAACTATTTCTAAATTTACTCCTTTGTTTTCTCCCAGAGTAATTTCACCCGGAGTTCATGATATTTTGCCAGGTACCCTCTAGATCTGACGGTCTAGATTCTCTTCGGTTCTTCAGCTCTTTGGGCTTCGGGATTTTCATACTCCTATGCACTTGTTTCTCCTAGAGTGATTTCACCCAAACTTCATGGATTTATGCCATGTGTCCCTCTGCAATGGACGGTTGTGATCTTCTTCGGCCTTCGATACTTCAAGAGTTTGTCACACTCCTCACTTGGAAACCTCCAAAGTAGTTTTCCCCAAAGAATTCAATCTATTGACATGTATCTCTTGCCAGCCGACGGAAAAGATCTACTTCGGGTATTTACCCAGAGTCCACAAACTTATGCCACCTGTCCTCTGGATCCAACAACTGACGTTTGCTTCGGACGATCCGAAAGTTGATGTTTACTTCCGACCTTTAACCAGAGTCTATAGACTTATGCCACTGTCACTCCTCCTCCTGAGCTTCTTGATCTCTTTCGACTTAGAATATTTTCTAAGTGTTTAAAGGCCTCGACCTTTGATCCTCCTAATATTCTGTCTCTTGGACTTCGTCTACATGCCTGAAAGTGCTATTTCTTCTAAGATTGATCCCATTGAAGATTTCTCCTTCCCACACATTCTTTGCACTTCAGGGATCTCGTCAAACTCATATCGAAGGTCAACGACGATCGACGGTTCATAGAAATTGCGGGGCTCCAACATGCGTTCTCTTTATCAAAGAGTTTGACCTCCGCAATGTGGAAAGTGCTCTTTCAACTTGGTCTTAATCAGAGTCGTTGATATTCCATCCCAATGAGAGAAATGACATTGGTAAATTGCGGGTCATGAACTAGCGCGTCCGCTACTTTTACCTTCACGCTCCACAATGATTCCCCACCCTCGATCTCCATTCATAGATTGACAATTCATAGTGATTGCAAGGTCCCACCTCCACAATCTGTGAAGTGATCACTCGACTCTAGTCTAATCCTAGTTGTTGATATTCCATTCCCGACATGATCAATAACGTAGGTTGATCGTGGCCATGAGCTAACATGTCCACTATCATGTTCTTAAGTCATGGGTAGTTCTGGTAACTTGACTATCGTCTACCTCCCAAATCTGGTGGTCGAGACGATTCCCAGGCAACCTCAGATCTAAGGTTCAGAGTTAACCTCAGGACTTCATAACTTCATGTATTTTACCTCCCTCATGACGAATTCTCTTAGTTCGCTGAACTCGCGAAGTCCAAATGACTCCAGGGTTAACTCCCACACTATTTCCCTTATCCAATGATCACATCAGACCGTGGCTCTTTCCGAACAGATTTCGTCCGTTCATCTTCCAAACAAAGGGACCTTCCCTTATTTGGATACTTCAACCTTGTTGTTCTTTTTGAGATTTGTTAGCTCTGAAAGGCTTAAGAGCTTTGCGCTCTATCTCTTGAACTTAACGCTTGGAAGAATCCTTCCACACACCCCTTACGCTCATTCCCTAACTCTATAACTTAAGGGATTCTCGATCTCTGCCTGCCTCACAGAGAGCCTGTGCATACATGCACTATCTCTCCTRATCTTTAACAAAATCCCTCCTCCAAGGGACTCAAAAGGACTAGGAGTGTTGACATGCGTACATGAAACTGTGCCCAAGGTTGACGAACTCACAGTTCATGGATCTAGCTTAAGCCACCATAGGGCACAAGCATTTACAAATAAAAAATATGTCCWATCCATACTTTCTTAAATACACAATTTAAACAAGAAAAAAGAGATACCGTATAAGCATTAAGCAAACATACACATCCTTGGGTCATTCACAGTATATACCATTTCATTACATAATTACAGCTTAATTTCACAGGGTATGAGAATACTTATCTATTACAAGTTGCATCCAACCAACTGACTGTGGGTGTGCACTTTTTCACCCAACCATAGGCTTAGAGGCATTCATTCTTAGCACTCTGTCCACCCCCATGCCAAGACATGATATCACTAGGGAATTTACTCATCTCTCAGAAAAACTCTCTCTGTCACAATGACCCTGTGAGGTTTATCAAATTCTTCCTCAGCATCAAGCTTGTGTTCGGGTCCTTCAGGATTTGTTCTCTTCACTTCCTTTGGGTTCACACATCTCCCTTACGATATTGTGCTTTCATCCTGTGTCTCCTCTCTTTCTATCTCTATATGTATCTTACCTTCCCTCCTCTGGAAGTTTTCCGACCTGTCCTGTTCCTTCCGTCAGAAGGAAGCTCAAGTATGCAAGTCTCTGTGGTACTTAGAGCTGACATCCTGTAGCTAGACCATGCTTCCATTCATGGGGGTGGTTGATGATTCAACCACTGGTCCTTTCTTTATTAATTGATTTCTTTCCTCTA
>JASDQU010101947.1:384263-408934 GCA_032191745.1 Picea mariana
AACAATAACTATTGATTATTTCTCATATATTGTGCATGGTGTATTGTGGTGTATTGGTGTAACTCTTATACTATTGTTCATTGCTCATTGGATATAATTGAATGGTTTAAGTATAAGTTGAAAAATGTTTTAAATTGTACTTGATACTGATTCACCCCCCTCTCAGTATCAACAAGTATAACCATTAAGAAAACATACACATCCCTGGGTCATTCACAGTATATCCCATTTCATTACATAATTATAGATTAATTTCACAGGGTATGAGAATACTTATCTATTACAAGTTGAATCCAACCAAATGACTATGGGTGTGCACCTTTCCACCCAACCTTAGGATTATAGGCATTCATTCTTAGCACTCTAGCCACCCCTGTGCCAAGGCATGATATCACTAGGGAATTTACACCATTTCTCAGAGAAACTCTCTCTATCACAATGACCCTGCGAGGTTTATCAGATGCTTCCTCATCATCAAGCCCACGTTCGGGTCCTTCAAGCTGTGTTCTCGACACTTCCTTTGGGTTCACACATCTCCCTTACGATATTGTGCTCTCGTCTCATGTCTCCTCTCTTGTTGTCTTTGTATGTATCTTACCTTCCCTCCTCTAGAAGGTTTTCGACCTATCCTGTTCCTTATGTCATAAGGAAGCTCGCGTTTGCAGGTATCTGTTGTACTTTGAGCTGACATTCTACGGCTAAACCATGCTTCCATTCATGGGGGTGGTTGATGATTCAACCACTGCTCCTTTATTTATTAACTAATTTCTTTCATTTAGAGATATCATGGCTCGTAATTCAAGGCTTCACCCCCCAACAGTCATTTATGGGCAGTTTAACAATAATAAATTTACATTGTCCACATGCCTTAGCATGGTAATCCTATTTTATGATTAATTACAAGCTTGGGGAAACAAGGGTGTTACACTGCAACAAACCTCCATGTTTAGCATATACGCACACTTTTGGGGCCAAAATGAAAAGATGGATTTTGTTAGAAATACCTCCAACATACTTTGGTGTTCATTATTTCACACCCAGGTCACATGTGTGGACCTCTAGCACGTGGTCAAAGGACGGGTCAAAATTGTGCCAGATTAGCAGTAATAGACTTCAGGATCTATTCCCGAGAAAATGAAGATGAATCTAGAAATTATAGGACATGGGTTTTTTGCAGAATGCGTCCATTTAGCTGAATTGCGATAAAATTTCCAAAATCATGAATGATCAGGGAGATATCTGTGTTTTTCCAATCTGGGTTTGTCCAGATTTACTGTTGCGCCTGCATTCTCCAATCTTCTAGATGAATGGGTGCATCCTGGAAACAAGGGAGACTAAATCAAGCTATTCTCATCATTTTTATGTCATGTAAAATCATTTGTAATCATTTCTTGGTTATCTTTGCAAACCAAGATCAACTATAAAGAAGAAACCAAATATCTTGTAAGCTAATTATGCTTAGACTAGGTTGATTTGAGGGAATTAGTTTTGATCCATTCCCTTGCTCTTTTTTGTATATATATATACAACCATGGAGTAAAGGGGAAAATTAGTATTGATGTAGGAGGGAATTAGTATTGGATAACCATGCTTGAACATTTGTAATCCTTCATTTCATTCAATAAAAATCAACTGCTGATATTCTACCCATGTTTCAAGTACTCATTTAGTTTGTAAGATTTTTCACATCGCGTGTTAGGTTTGCAGGGACCCCATTCTATACATATGCTATGATACTTTTACTTTATTTTAATTAGATATTTCTTCGATAGATCTAATTCCTTAGAATACACTACAACTTGTTTCCTTTGTTTTCATTCATTGCTTAGTGATTTATTTCCTGTTGTTTGTTAGCATAAGCTAGAATTGGATTTCATTCCGTATTTCTTGTGCTTGCATCTCAAAGATTACGAGCCCCAGGTTGATGATTTGATGTCTGGAATTTATACATATATTTCCACCAACATTTTTGGTGCCATTATCAGGGAGGTGCTATAAAGCGATTAAAGTCTAGTTAGATAGGTTGCCTTTAATTTACATAGCTTGGGGGAGGAGAAATAATAAGACAGGAGGTAAGAACCTACATGGTAACTATTGTGAGTTTCTCCAAAGACTTGATTATTCCTTTCATGAAAGCGTGTTTATTTTCATTCAAGTGGGTTGTCTTTAAATTACACATATTAGGGGAGGGGAAGTAGTAAGAAGGGAGGAAAGAACCTACGCGGTCACTATTGGGAGTTTCCCCAAAGCCTTGATTGTTCCTTTCATGAAAGTGTGTTTCCTTTCATACAAGTGTGGTGTGTAATATTTCATTTATCTCCTTGAAGTTTTGGTTTTCAGCTTGTAAGAATCACATGTATTACTCCATGTGCGAGACAAAGATTAGCAGATAAACCAAAAGAATGTAACGATGCTCAGGCATTTATTGAGCAAAGGAGGACATACTCCTGTGAGGATCTTTTCAAATCCTTGCTCACACTCTAGATTTTCTACCAGGGATGAGTTCTCCTTTCAAGAAGCAGCAGAGGAACCATAGATCTATGAACATATTCCACATGAGTAGGATCTAGAAGTTTCTTCCAGTAGCCCTTATGAGCAGATAGAGGAAATCGAAGAATTATGGACTACATCAGATGAAGAGAAAACACTAGAGACAGAGATCAAGGAATTCTTGGCATGTTTGTCAACATACCCTTTGTGCATCATAGATTGTGAAGACCAGTTCTCAGAAGAGCCTCGTGATCTTTCAGCCAGAGAAATCCAAGGAAACAAAGACTACATTGAATCTTGGTTCCAAACCGTCATTAGGCCACATTACTCCTCCATACTTCAACATTTCTTGGCATCATCTCCACAAGAAAAATTGGTTTCTCATGTCTGGATAGCCATTGAGGTATATTTTTCATATTTGGATATGAGTATTCTTATAAATCTGTTACGCACATGGATTCACTGGAAATATTCCTACACTTGAGAAAATGTTTCCTTTATCAAGTAGGGTAGGATAATAGATCAATAAATTTTAATAACTATTGCATATAGTTAGTGGTTCATCTCTAATTAGAGTGCAACAACCTTTTTATGTTCTTGAATAAGCAAGGAATGTCAATAGTTGACAAGGCATCTTGAGGGAGATCTTTGTTCTCATAAGTAGGATTATATTGAGATTGTTGGATATTTTCAAAGATGACTTGATGGTTCTCTACAAATTTAAAGTTTGCATATAGTTTGCATCCAACAAAAATCTTAAGACGACAACAATTTTTTCCAACAACAAAATTCTTGTCCTATGGTATCAGAATTGCATGGTGGATGCCAAAGATATGCAGATATGTTTTGTTTCTTTCATCAATTGGACCAGTCTGTAGGAGACTGGATACCTTCTCCAATTCCAATTCATGTTTGTAGCAACTCCAAGGGTGACTTGAGGTAAGCAATTTTCTGATCTTTTTGATTTATTGAAAATGAAGGAAATTTATCGTAAAGACAACATTTCAAGCTTGTTATTCTATCCTACCACTTGTCCTTGCCACTTCTTTTTGTAATCCCACCAATACCCACTTATAACCCCACATGTGTCCCTTTTGTTTTTAAATTTGCTTCCATAAAACCCTTAACCATTCTATCTTTTTCTCAACTCATGGTTGTGAAGTGTTGAAGAAGTGCACCCTTCTCCCTGCTCTGGAAACTTGTAAGTTGTGTATGGAGGGATATATGGATATATGGGATCAAGTTTCCTATCCTTTTTGTAGATAATAATGAAAATCCTAGAGAAATTGACATACTTTTGGAACATCATACAGTGCATTTATAGTCTATTGGTTTGCAGGAGCAATACATACATTTTGGGATCCCACTTGCAACCTCATAAATCCAATTTTTTGTAATGTTGTCATCAACCATGAATTGGAAACAAAGTTGCCAAGATTGTTGTTTCTCAAATGTTGGAACTATTAATGTATTCAATAAATGCTTTTCTATGTGCCTATGTGATTTTGGATATCATCTTGAGATATGGTAAGATAATTTGCACAACTTGCATTTCAGATCCTCATGGAACTTGCGACCTCGTTCCCTTGTTTTTTCTCCATAGAAAATAAATTTCACACCGTATTTGTTATTCTCAGCTTGTTTCTACTCAATAGTAATTGAGTCTAATAAACTTGAGATGATAGAAAATGCACCAGTAGTACGTTTCATTACAACAAACTCATATATTGTTTGATCTGCCCAATCCGATGCTATTTATAGGTGGTCATGTGATCTAATTACACAGAAGATTCTTTGACAGGTGGAATGGTACGATTCATTAGCTTGAATGTATAACAATGACGCATTTGTTTATCACTCTATGAAAGGGGCATTCTTTTGTTTATAAATTGATTGTGACATAGACTTGGAACTTAATGCTACAAAAATGGATATTTAGTTGTTGTGAAATGTTATGATGGGTAAACATTTTTTCACAATTATGGGAATTTTGACAAGGTACATTTTCTGAGTGGATTATCTATTGCTGGAAAGGCAGCTGAAATGATTCTTCCATTGAAGCCTCAAATTCAAGAGAGCGTCAATAGTTGATGGAAAAATATACAAATTCTATTTTTTTGATATATATGGCCTGGTTTTTGTTGACAATTGCAGTCAATCACTATCTTTATAGAAAAGGGAAAGACTGATTTTGATATTTCTGGGAATGTGAATGTTGCAGGGTTTTGTTGAATAAGCTATGAGTTTACATCTTTGCAGAAGTTTTGAGGATGGATTTGCATGAGGACATGCAAATACACCAGTGGGGGGAATATGTTCCATGACTTATTTATACCATATCCAGATTCTATTTGAAATTGTTGAATTTTTGGGGCAGCGTGTTGTCAACACTTATTGACCAGAATGGTATATCAATTGGTGCATTATTTAGTTTATTGGCAGCAATTCTTTCAGAGCTTATTACTTGGACAATTTACGACAGTAATTTTGCAACACTACTTTCCATTATTGTCTCAAACTTGGATTTTAGGTTACTACCACCATTTTCGTAAGAAAATAAGCTCAGAGAATTCAAAAATTTTGAGCATGTATGAAGGATGAATTTTCAACAACATGTATGTTCCAAAACGACATCCTACAGGAAATTCAGAGTAGGTATGGGAATCCCAGAGTAAGTACGGGAATGATGATGTAGTTTCATTTTTATAAAAAAAATTATAGAGTAGAAATTGATTTTTCAATATCTCCCAAACCGTGCACCTTTTGGCCATGAAATTTGGAACATATATGCATCAAGGCATGACAAATAAATACACCAAATTCCAATCAATTCCAGTTTGTATTCTTCAAGAAATTGGCCATTGAAATCTTCAACAATTTTTCCTTTTTCTTGAAATTTGTGCACCTGTTGGCTTTGGTTTTTTGTGAGTAGGAGCATAAGAATGATTTGAACAACCTCACAAAATTTTATGGAAACTCGTTTGTAGTTTGACAGATAAATCAATAGAAGTGACTGCAAATTTTATATTTTATTGCCTTTATCAATGTTGTTACAATCCCACTATGAGGGAAAAAATATTTTCTTGATTTTCTAAAGGAAAATCTGTTGGGCGATCATTTATGGAAAATATTATGTGAGGTTAGCTTGGGCATGCATGGAGTTTTATTCTCAAGAATTCTTATGAAGCGATCTGGTTGTAGCGGTATTTAGAATGTGACTGCTAGTTTAAGATGTATATACATAGATTATATATCCATAATTGTTGAAGATGTTACATGCACATGCACACAGGTGTTATTAAGTTAGCATGCTTGTTGTCCACAAATGAATTCTATACTTTCATAATGGAATAAGAAAGCAAGCTCACACATTTTTATCTTTACTTGCTATGAAGTATAGGGGCATAGCCTTCTTGAGTTAATTGATGAAAATCACTGCTTGAAATTGAATATGTATGATGTAGCTTAGTTGCATGTTGCCTAGATTTCACATGGCTATCCATATTTTGTATCACATGTAGTTTGAAGTTGATGTCTACCAACAAAGTTTCCTTTCACCCATTTGACTTAAAGTTTGAGTAGGGAGACATAATGAAAGTTATAAATGGATCTATTTTCACGAGAGGAAATGAAAAACAACAATTTATATGGTGGGCTTGATCAGTGCCTACTTCCTTTGGCATGAGAACATGCTAATCCTTAGGTGTGGGGGAGAAGTTGGCTCACCAATTTGACATATTTTACATCATCAGTTGGTCTCTTTTAAACCATTTCATCCTATCCTCACACCGTTTATTATGCCTATTGTTGTATTTTCCCACACTTCTAAAGTTGATATGTTTAACAAGCTTAATGTTGTTAATTATTACAATTTTCATTGTTTTTAATGATTTATAAGTGGTTTAGACTAATCTTTCCAATGAAGGTTTGTGAGAGTTTTGTTCCTGCACCAGACCTCCATGTTTAGCATATACGCACACCTTTGGGGCCAAAATGAAGAAATGGGTTTTGTTATAAATACCTCCAACATACTTTGGTGTTCATTATTTCACACCCAGGTCACACGTGTGGACCTCTAGCACGTGGTCAAAGGACGGGTCAAAATCATGCCAGATTAGCAGTAGTAGACTTCAGGCTCTATTATTGAAAAAATGAAGAAGAATCTAGAAATTATAGAACATGGGTTTTTTGCAGAATGTGCCCATTTAGATGACATGCGGTTAGATTTTCAAAATTATGAACGATCAGGGAGATATCTTTGTTTTTCCAATCTGGGTTTGTCCAGATTTACAGTTGTGCCTGCCTTCTCCAATCTTCTAGATGAATGGGTGCATCCAACCAACAAGGGAGATTGAATCAAGATATTCTCAGAATTTTTATTTCATGTAAAATCATTTGTAATCATTTCTTGGTTATCTTTTCAAACCAAGATCAACTATAAAGAGGAAACCAAATATCTTGTAAGCTAATTATGCTTAGACCAGGCTGATTTGAGGTAATTAGTTTTGATCCATTCCCTTGCTCGTTTTTGTATATATATACAATCATGGAGTAGCGGGGAAAAATAGTATTGATATAGGAGGGAATTAGTATTGGAGAACCATGCTTGAACATTTGTAATCCTTCATTTCATTCAATAAAAATCAACTGCTGATAGTCTACCCGTCTTTGAAGTACTCATTTAGTCTGTAAGATTTTTCACAGCACGTGTTAGGTTTGCAAGGGACCCCATTCTCTACATATGCTTTGATACTTTTATTTTATTTTAATTAGATAGTTCTTCTATAGATCTAATTCCTTAGAATACATTGAAACTTGTTTCCTTTCTTTCCATTCAGTTCTTAGTGATTCATTTCCTGCAATTTGTTAGCATAAGCTATAATTGGCTTTCATTCCACATTTCCTGTGCTTGCATCTCAAAGCTTATGAGCCCCGGGTTGATGATTTGATGTCTAGAATTTATACATATATTTCCACCAACACACAACCTCAAAGTTCCATCCTTCTTTTTGACAAAAAGTACTGGTGCTCCCCAAGGTGAAACACTTGTACATATGTACCCTTTCTTAAAAAATTATTCCAACTGCATTTGTAATTCTTTTAATTCTGGTGTGCTCATTCTATAAGGTGTTTTTGACACTGGGGCATTTCCTGGAACTAACAATAGAAAAATTTATCTCCCTTTTTGGTTGCAACCCTGTTATTTCTTGGAATACATCTTCAAATTATTGTAGTACCGAGAATTCTTCAAGGCTTGGCTACTTTATCATTTCTGGTCCCTCCACATGGGTTGCATATAATTGACATCCTTTTCTGAAACACCTCTTTAGGTATAAGGCTGAAATATCCCTTATAGAGATGGGTCTTGGAACCTCTTTCACAATGCTCTATTTTTCATCTCCATCAAGACATGTAAATGTCTTGCTATGACAATCTAGGACAGCATGATGCTTGTCTAACCAATCCATTCCAATTAGGATATCATAATACCCCAATGGTATAATGTTTAGATAAACATTAGTATTCACACCATTAAGACTTATGGAACAATATTTGACCATATCATGGATTATCCTTTTGTCTCTAGCGGCTAGATGAACTAAACTTGATTTTCCAAGATTAATTTTCTCCAAATGTAATCATTCCACTATTTCAGGATCAATGTAACAATGACTTGCTCCTGAATCAATTAAAATATAAACAGGTTGATTTATGATCTTACCTTCCACCTCGATCTTATTGGATTGGTACTCTGATTGTCAATCATCTAAGGTTGCATAAATCCTTCCCATGTCTTCTACTATTGTAGTCTCTTGGATGTTGTGCATGGTATTCACTTTGTCCTTTCTATGAGGAAAATCCTTCTACAGGAAATATTCTTTGCATCCCCAACATTGGATTGGTGGTCTTCCTCTTTTTCCCAAGGAGTCTTCTCTCTTGGAATCATCCTTAGAATACTGGTCTTGATGATTTTTATTAAGATCATTTCTGTCAAAAGGAGGTTTGAATCCATTCTTCCTCTGACCAGACTTTTTCTTTTTATCATTCCAATAATTTTGCATGGACTCTCTTCCACGGACTTAATCATATATGTATTTATCCTTCCTGATGGTCTTAGTTAAAGACCTAGATTCATCATACTGAATATTATCTTTATAAAAGGATGGCATTCCACTCAATATGGAAATCATATTTTATAAACCCCACATACTTTAACAACCCCAATAACTTCTTCTCATACTATTCCATGGTTGCACTTCCCAGCCTAAGTTCAAAGAAATCATGTATTTTCTTGTCATATAAGTTCTCTGAGAGGTACTCCTTATGAAAATACTTCTTGAAATGCTTCCAAGTGATCCCATTCTCATCAATGTACTCAACCTGCTTCAGCTGGTCCCACCACATTGTATCTTTCCCATGCAAATGGTATGTGGCAATTATGGCTTATAGGTTTGATGAATAGTTATGCAATTGAAAATATCTCTTGATTCCAAGAAAGCACGCCTCAACATCATCTTCCCTTTCACTTTGACCATCAAAGGATGGTGGCTTAAGCTTCCTCAGATCTCCTTGCAAACTGTCCACTTCATGCCTTCTTCTTTGGTACCTAATAGGAGAAACCTTTGGACTACTTATGGAGTCTTCATATGCATAATAATTTCTTTCTAAGTAAGGAGGTGAGTGGTGTCTATGAGTTCTAGTAGCACTTATTGAATAATGATCTTTCCTGTGGTTATCTCTTCTTTCATGATATTTTCCTTCTTCCTCTTTTTTTGAGGTTGATCCCCTCTTTGTTTGCTTATGCAACTGATTTAAGATCTACATCACTTGAGCATTTATCTGATTTTTTTCTCTCATCATCCTCTCATTGTCTTCTTTGTAACTATGTACTTCTAATTTCAGGCTTCTCACAGTCTCTATCAGGGTTTCTTGCTCCCCTATGCCCTTATGTCTATTGGATTTTGTCTCTGCATTACCAACTACGACATTCTAACCTTTGGCCTCTTTATCATGGATGGAAGCTCCCTCTCCTTATTCTATTTCTAGAATCTTCATTATTATACTGAACTGATACGTTTACATCCCCTAATTATGTAAAATGTGCAAGCGACCATTTTGTCAGAATTAAGAATATGATAAATAAACTTTTCCAAAAAATGCTACAGGTCCTTTTTCTTCTCAATTCATGAAGAATATATGATCATTCTACATATTATAACAATTCCATGTTATCCTTTAGCTGGTACAAAATTCAAATTCTACACAGGTGCTTCTTTCAACCCACGCCCCCAGGTGACCATGACTCGAAACTGCGGCTTAATCTTTCCTTAGCACCTTGATCTGTTCTCTTCCATAGAGAAGCTTGCAAGAACAACATAACCAAGGGTTGGTTTACCTCCCAGGACCTTTTTACCTTATCATGAGACCGACACTGGGACCAAATCCTCCAGACTTCGACCTTCGGCTGTTCTCCATTGTCAACTTCCAATTTTCGGTGGAGCTACACTTCGTCTAAGTCTTCACTAACTCCGCCAGCAAAAATCAAACAATCGAGACTTGATATCCCATTGAATGGACGAACCCTCCCTCATCTAGAGGCTTCAAAGGAAATAAAAAATTGTGAATTAATCAAATGTTTATACAAACAACTCTCAACCAATTCGGAAATTCGGTGCTCCGGGGCTTCGGGATATTTTCATTCCCTGGTCTTCCACTTCCTCAGAGTGACAATCCTCTAAAGTGATTACCCTATTCATCCACTAATTAATCGTATGATCAAGATTTAATCAAGCATTTGGATGGATAGTCTTCACACACTTCAGAGACTCGATGCTCCGGGGCTCCAGGATAATTCCATTCCCGATTCTACCACTTTCCCGGAGTGAAAATCCTCCGAAGTACTTACCCTGTTATTCCACGGCTTAATCCAATGGTCGAGAAAGGTCCTAAGGGGATTTGAGATCGACAGTTTGTGTGCCTTCATGACTTTGGGATTTGACACTTTTCATTGGTATAAATACGTAAACCCTCGGAGTCACATACTCTTGGAGATGACATGACAAGCTGATGTCACCTAGGGTGACGTGGACCCATGGGATGTGTGCCATGTGTCACTCAAAAAAGAATATATTAGGGTCCAAAAGGTACCAATTCTGGGTGACACATGCCCCCCCACATCACCCTTTCCACGTGGAAAAATCCATGTCATCACCACATGGATGATCGACCATCACTGCTCTGGATCCAATGGTCCTCATGACATCATGGATTTACACTTTCATGTATTTGACACTTTGGGGATCTGACGCTTCAAGGTTTTGATCTGCAACATACTTAGTAATAATTGGAGTGGATAAGTTATGAAGTGTGAACTTCATTATCCTTCCACCTCTGTTATATTTGATGACCCGAAACACTCTTGAAGTCCTTCCCTCGATCTAACGATCAACGAAAATTTCAGGACTTCGGTGCTTCAGGGCTCTAGGTTGTAGCAGTTCAACAAGGTTTAAAAATCCCGAAGTGGTCAACGTCGGGTGACCAGGATCAATGGAGGAGTTCCCTCCACACCTCCCATCAGATCAAATGATTTACAAGACTTTGAGACTTTGGCCTTCGACAGTTCAGGCTTCGCCTACCTACCATGATTGTTGAAGAGGCGAAGTTCCAAAATCTTACCATTTGCACTTGGCCTCGATCGAAGATTGACGATCAATAATCTAGATCTAACGATGGGGACTTAAAATTTCCTAACCTCTGGTTTCTCCTTTATCCGATGACCCTTGTTCACCTTCCCTCCGATCCAAGGATCTAGACTTTCCTTGATACCACGGTGGTGATCTCTCCTGGATTCAAAAGGGATGGTCATGATCCCATGGTCCCTTACAAAAGAACTCTGATGTTTTGGATTCTGCATGGACTCTACAACGCCATTCCTCCTGAGATTTACGATTTCAAGGTCATAAATCAATCTCAACCACAAGACTCATACCAATAGACCTGGCCCGATTTTCAACCAGAAAATCTGATAGCAATTTGTAACGTATCCAACCACCGATAGGCTGAGCTATGCCACTTAATATGACTACAACACACCCAGACACTCACAGGCGAGGCATGCTGTAGTCTAGGAACTCACTTCACAAAGACTTATCTCATTCTGAATCACTTCTAAGTTAATTAAGAGACACGAAAAACACATGCGGAAATAAAGATTCATCCCATAACATAAACTAAGCCATACATAACGATAACCAACAAGCATGCATATTTTAAATATTAAATTCAAAGATAAATAAATAATCAATGGAATAAATCATACACAGGTAAATAACCATAATAGAGAGAACTTATATTTTCTGAAAAAAAGACACCAATTGGTTGCAAACCAAGAACGTTCCACCCTACCGTAGCCCCTTAATCCCCCTTTCTTGTGGAATCATATCCCCCTATAACTGTTGTCCTTGTATTTCTAGCAACCAATGATGTGTTTTATATTAATAATTATCAAACATTACATTTCCTAGGCACACATGCCTCTTAATAATTGTTTATGCACTATGTCCTTTCATAACTAAAAAAAATACAATATTTAATACAGGCTCAAAACCTAGGGTGTTACAACCCCAATTCAGAATTTTATTCATAAAATAATGGGAGAAGAAAGATCATCGATGTAGACCCCACTGCTACTATCACAACCACAACAATTCAACCCGAAGAACCAGTAAATCCTGAAGAGGGGGAGTGCCTCTTCCATTCACATATGTGGGTGAAGGAGAACCCATTGCATTTCATTGTTGATAGCGGAATCCATAAGAACCTTATCTCAACAGAGGTCATCAAACAGTTGGGAGTGTCAACAACACCACACCCACAACCATACAACATTGGGTGGCTTCGCTAGGGACAAGATCTTTGTGTCAATCAACAATGTCGATTTTCATACGACATCCAACCCTTCAAGGATGAGGTATTATGTGATGTTCCCCCACTGGATGTTTGTGATGTTCTATTGGGCCAACGATATATGTGGAAACACCATGATATTTACGAGTATCGACCCCATAATATCATTGTTACCCTTGGGGGTCATCTCTATAGGATACTAGAGGTAGTTCCAACTAATTTCCCACCTAAACAGTACCACAAGGTAGTATCTCATACTAAAAAAATCATCTTCTTCACAGTCCATTCAAAAGGTGTACAAAAGAACACCGAAACCACTGCAGCCTCAGTCCAAGCACGTTTTGTCCAATAGAAGCAGGTCGACAAGATTGAAGCAAAGTGCAAGGATTATTTCTACACAGAATCATCTCATGTATCCATACTAGTTAAAAATGTCCAACCCTTCTAGCCATAGGTTCGTGACAGCCTTCAACAAGCTAAGCAATGCAACTTCTCCAGAAAGAAAAGAAACTCATCAAGATGCAGATTCAACAAACACTTTCCCCTCTCCCCCATTCAATCAATGCAATGGAGAACATTTCCTCCTAAGGAGGGAGTATTGAACCAGGTGTATATCGGTGGCCACCCACCTATTCCAACTGGCTCAAAACGTTCTTCTGGCAATTTACTATTTTTAGCATTTTTTCGGTTCCTAAACTATTGGGGATATTTTGAGGGCCTAAATGAAGTTTTTTTGGGATTGAGCACCTCAACGATATCCCCCAAAATGAATATCCTCGTTGATACCTTTCCAACAAGCTATTGTGCGCCCCAAACACAGATCGTATGCCAAATTTATGCCCTCGAAAAATTGATACACCAAACTACCCAAAACGGGGTCCACAAAATTGTTGGCTTTTCATCTTCTGGGGTTAGAGTTTTAGATTTTATTTATGTTAAAAAAGGCCTTTGGAGCCTCATTGTAACAATCATCTTCTTGCGAATGTGAGTAGCCATCACATCTTTTCTCAGAGATAAGCTGCCACCATTCTAGCGAGTCTTTCACTCTGTATTTCTACAATTTTGTACATTTTTCTCATTAATAGAAATTGTGTATTACTGTATATTTGTGCCTCTTGTTATATATCTGATATATCTATGTTATATTATTGGCTCTCTTGCAATATCTATGTACATTTCTGTGTTATATATCCGCTCTCATTTCGTGCCGAAAATAATTCGGATCAATTTATGTTGTTGGATTTTACTATTTAATAATAATAACAATATTATTAATATGTATGCAGACTTATGGTATTTTCTATAGTTACAATAATAGTTCAGTCCATGGGAAGTTGACCTCATATTTTGGGTTACCTATTTCCATGCTAGACATTATTCTATCGCTAGTACTTCCTGTGCGGGTTCATCGCCACCCAACCCTAGTATATTTCTTATTCAATGAATCCTCAGTGGATGCACCCACATGACACCCATCAACACCGCCTCTTCCCTCTCATCAATCCATAGTGGATGCCAACATATCCCACCCACCCCCCCCTTACCCCCCCCTTTTCCATACATGTCATCCAATGAGGCTACCATAGTATATATTTCCTCGAATTAGGTTGTACAACGGAGCATTCCACTTGCCAATAACTCTCCATCAATTCCCGAGATATTCACGGTGAGATAATGTGTTGATGCATATTTTTTTTGTATCAAGAATGTAATTGATTTTATGTATATTTGTTTAAATTTCATGATTTTATCCTTGTAACTAACGAGGGGTGGCATCATTGATATTAGAGTCAAGGAGGAGGGTAACACCCTCATGATTGTCACTACAATATATGGTGAGTTGTCTTATGTTGAATTACAAAGTATCATTTTGTATGTCTGTTAGCGTCAGAAGTCACCCTTGGATTGCAGCAGGAGAAGAGCCCGATGCCCATCAGTTTATGTCATGATTTGTTTATAAAAGAGGTGATCAAATGGAAGCTATCTCAGCACCATATTGTTCTAACTCCGAAACTAGGCCAGGTAGGCATGGGCTGGTGAGGTCTTAATCAAACTTTAGACAGTGAATTGTAGTAAGGGTGAGTAGGAGGAAGACTTGTATCAGAGATATGCAAAGGTCTATCGTAAACATCAGGTTTCTAACAAACTGTAGAAGAAGTCATCTAAATGCAAGATCTTCTTACATTCAAATGAAGAAAACCAAAGAATACAATGATGCCACAATAAATCCTTTATCATAACATAATTGCAATAATTTGTGCGAATCTGTCGATCATGAACTCTCTTAGTATGAAATTAAAATTAGATGGAGTAAGAAAGACTGTCTGTCATAAAACAAGAAATCTCACATATAGATGCATAACCAGAAAGCTAGAATATYTGTTAAAACTTTACAGTCAGGAGCTTTGCTCTACCATCGATACCTTACAAAATACAAAGACTGAGTTTATATATTCAGAGAAATTCACCTAACATCGGCGTGCTCAATCATCCAAGGCTTGGTGTCCCTTCAGCCAAATTTAGACTGGTATTCTTTGTCAGACGCCACCTKAACTGCGCGTGGCTCCTGCAAGGGGAGTAGCTGAGCCATTAAGTGTCGAGCTAGCATGTGTAGACCTCCTATAGCTAGTCGAGAACTCGGCATGGCTTCTTTGGAAAAATGGGTACACAGGAACCTCTCGAGTAGAAYGCTTGCCAGAACCTCCATACCTCACACTTAATGAATGAAGAGAGGTTTCAACCACCCCTTCTTGCCTTCATTTACTCCAAGCGAAGACCAGGATCGAGGTCGAATCCGATGGCACCTGGTGATCGTGGTGATCCCCTCTGTGAACAAACTCGAAGCATGTGGCCCCTCTTGTATAGCCCTTTCTACTCCCTCAAATGACCATGGGCCGTGACCCTACGCCTATCCTCAAAGGTGCTTTCGACATTTTAGGGTTTGTGGATAGGAAGGAGTAGGTCTTTTCTTTTCAAAATCACGAAGGGCGAAAAGGTGAAGAGCCTAATCGCGTGCCATGTGTCCCTCTGGGATGAACGGCTCAGATTGCTCTCGACACTTTGGGACCCGTTTCACCAAATGGAAAACCTTAGCACCCCTCCTCCAGGCCTGCTCCTTTGTGACCAGGCGCCAATACCTGGGCTCACCTTTGGGCGCTTTCGGTGTTTCGGGATTCGAGGTTTCGAGATGTGAAATGACGAGGAGCACTTACCCCTCGAATTCCCGAATGTCGACATGGCACGGATGTGCGCTGCGTGTCCTTAAGATGAATGACCAAGGTATAATTCGTTATTTAAAAGGAGGCGACATTCATTCGTAGGCTTGCTTGATGTGACCTGGCGCTAGGATCATGGGCTCGGCTCCAAAGGTGCTTTCGGAATTTCACCGATCGACAATTTCAGCTGTAATGAATGGGAGGCTCTTTGTCTTCCGAAACACCGATCCCCGATACGCCGACTGGATGCCACCTGTCCCAATTGGATCGGACGACCCAAATTTGTCTTGAAATATGGGAGATAGATTTTGAGCCAAATCCCGGGCAACTTGGCACCCCCAAAATCCCGATGACCGTCGATCAGCTTTGTATATGAATCTCAGCTGCTGACAACAAAACTTCACCCGCTCGCTTGACTCGTAGCCGGAAAAGAGACTCTCCCGTGATGCGCTTGGGTGCTTCCCGTGCAACCTGCAGACCTGGGTACTTTTGTGCCCAAGATGAAAATTATCACTAACATTTAGGATCCATGGGGGATAGAGTCGTCCCTGTGATGCTCTAAGAACTCATTCTGCAGCTTCAATGCCTTGCCATTGGGCTATGGAGTCATTTACTAAGCCGAAAATACGTAAAAATAAAAAGAACAAAGAACCAAAGGATAATATTTACAAACAAAGGAGCCGTCTAAGGTTCAAACAAAACATTTCTTCAGAAAATGCCCATTTACTGGGCTGTTGAAAACTTCTTCACCCTCCAGATCTTGCAACCTGTACGTGTTGTTTGAGAAAAACTCAGAGATTTTGAAGGGGCCGATCCAAAGGGCGTCAAACTTGCTGTGTTTTCCCTTATCCTATCTGGGTGCATCCCACTTAAGTACCAAATCCGCGATCTCGAACTCCTTCTTCCTGACCTTCCTGTCAAAAGCATGTTTGACCTTTTGCTGATGACTATGAGCTGCGTCCCTCACTTGTTCCCTGATCTGTTGTACTTCCATTATCTCATAAATCCTTCTGATCATATGATTTGGCTCTCCTTCATAATCTTGAAATAACTTCACCACAGGTAAGGCAAGTTGAGTAGGAAAAACCGCCTCTGCTCCGTAGACCAGCTGGAAAGGTGAGGTGCCCAAGGATTTCTTCATTGTCACTCGATCAGCCCATAGAGAAAATTTCAACTTTGAATCCCAGGCCCTTTTGTTGTCCTCCAATAGTCTTTTGATGATCCTTATCAGGATTTTGGTGGAGGACTCTGCTAAACCATTGCCCTGGGGATAGTAGGGGGTGGAGTGAATTAGCGAGATATGGAACTGCTCACAGAACTTAATTAGGGGATCTGATTTGAAAGAAGCAGTATTATCAGTGACAATCCTGCTGGGACAGCCAACTATGATATCTTCCAGGAAGCTGATGATTACTTTGTGTGATGCACTTCTGGTGGGGACAACTTCTATCCACTTGGTGAAAGAATCTGTTGCAGTCAGGATCCATCTGTGTTGGCCACTTGAGGGAGGATGGATTTCCCCGATGAAGTCTAGTCCCCACTACTGAAAAGGTGATAAATTTATTACAGGCTTCAGTGGTAGTGGTCTAAGTTGCTGCTTCCCTAAGAACCTTTGGCATTTGATGCAGGCTCTAATCTCTCTACTGACATCAATGAATAAAGTGGGCTAGTAGTACCCAACCCTGAGGATTTTGTGAGCTGTGGTCTTCCAAAAATGATGCCCCCCACAAAGGCCTCTATGGAAATCAAACATAACTTTCTGGGCTTTTGGTGGGTTCAAACATCTCAGCAGCACCCCTAAAGGGTCTCTCCAGTACAAGACTTGCCCAATGAGGCAATATCTGACCACCTTGAGCTTTAAAGCTCTTGCCTTACTTTTACCCATTCCATTCGGGGGCTTCAACTCCTACAGAAAGTACAAAATGTCATGATACCAGGCACATTTTGCAAATGATAAGCCGTCCTGAGAGTGTTGGCTGAGAAACTCAGCTTGTTGATTTCCTGAGCAAGTATTGATGAAACTAACCCCCAAGGCTTCGCAATTAGATTCAGCCAGTAGCTTGGCTAAACCTTTCCCCTTAACCAACTTGGTGGGCTTTATCTCCAAGTCAAATTCTAGGATTCTAGCGATCCATCTGCCTCTTCTCCCATCTATATCGGGCTGTACAAGGATGTCCTTCACAGAAGCAGAAGGAACGTATGCGGTTACCTTCGAGTGCAAGACATAGACCCTGAAATATTTGAAAGATTTCACCAAGGCATAGGCCTGTTTCTCCATGATTTCATACCTAATCTCTGCATCTCTTAATGCCCTGCTGAAGAAGGCAATGGGTTTCTCTCACCCTTCCTCATTTTTCTGCAATAACACCGCTACTACCGTATCGAAAGAAGCAAAAGAAAAAACTAGGAAGGGTTTGGAGTAATCAGGACTAACCAGCACAGGTGCCTCAGTTAGTGCCCTTTTTATTTGGACAAAATATTCCCTGGGTTCAGTGGTCCATTTCACTTCGTTTCCCTTTCTGAGCATGGTTGTGATGTGTTTCACCAGTTCAACAAAATTTGAGACGAATCTCCTCAGGAAGTTAATCTTTCCTAAAAAGGCCTAGACTTCTTTTTTAGACCTCGGAAGCGACAGGGTTTGAATTGCCTCCACTCTGCTGGGATCAATTCTCACTCCTTCTGCCAATACTATATGGCCTAACAGTGTGCCCTCCATCATAGCAAACAAGGATTTCTTGGGATTTAGGGAAAGACCAAACCTCTGGCACTTCGAGAAAACTTTCCTTAAGTGATGGCAGTGCTCTTTATCAGACCTGGATTAGACTATGATGTCGTCTAAGTAGATCACTACAAACTGGTCTTTCTCCCCGATGAAGGCTATATCCATGGCTCGCTAAAATGTGGCTCCTGCATTCATTAGTCCAAATGGCATTTTGGCATACATGAATGTCCCCCAAGGAGTGGTGAAGGCTGTCTTTTCCCTGTGTTCATGCATGACCGATATCTGATTATAGCCGGAAAACCCATCGATCATGGATATCATGGACGCGCCAGTTACCCTTTGCAGTATGTGTTCCATCTTAGGTAGGGCGTAATTGTCTTTCTTTGAGCTCCTGTTCAGGTTCTTGAAATTGACACAAAGCCTGATTTCACCACTTTTCTTCCTCACCGGGACCAAATTGGCCACCCATTCGGAATATCTCAAGAGAATGATGATCTGGGCCTCTAACAACTTCTTCACTTCTTTCTCCATGACAGGCAGCAACATGGGGTTTATCTGTCTTAGCTTCTGCCTAAATGGCTTAGCCTCTTCCTTCAGTGGGATCTTGTGTTCAATGACGGATGTGTCATATGTCTTGAGGTCTTCGTAGGTCCATGCAAACACGTCAGCAAACTCTCTCAACAACTCAGTATATTCAACCCTCTGTTCTCTAGTCAAACTCTTTGACAACTTGATGAACTTAGGCTCCTTCAGTGTGCAAATGTTGCACTCGACTGTGTCAGCATCTTCATCTGAAACCCTGCCCTTTACTGCCACATCATTCCTATCAAACAATATTTCTAATGGGACTAGTCCCCTTGGAATGTGATTGCTAGGTAGCTGAATAATCTGGTGGTTAGCAATTTTATTTAAAAACACCTCTGGGTGAGGGTCACCTTCCAGGTCAGGATCCTCATAAATGTGCAACGCAGAAAATTCATCAACAGATTGTAGAATTTTTTTGATTTCTAGATCATCTTCAAATACCTTCTAATGCTTGACATTGTCTGGCACAGAAGGCCTATATTTTATTTCAACATTAGATTTGACCATAGGCGACAGAGGAACCTTGAGTAGACTAGCTGAGACAGCCAAAGAATTGGCTGAAGTATTTTCCCCCCTTGGAATGAAAGAAATGTTAAAAGCCAATAAGAAATTATCCATCAGGTCCCATACCTCATTTTTGTAATTTTTGAGCCGGGGATTATTAGCACGATAGGCATTCCTGACTTGCTGGATAATAAACTTAGCATCTCCAAATATGGCTATCTTTTTAATTCCCATTTCCTTTGCATCCCTCATACCCAGAACAAGAGCTTCATACTCTGCCACATTGTTGGTGGTTTCAAATTACAGTTTGTATGATAGGGATATGGTCTCTTGAGAAGGTGACGTGAAAACCACTCGAGCGCCAGCGCCTTCGCTAGAAGAAGCTCCGTCAAAAAACATCTTCCAGACAAAGGGGGTTGGAGGGGGAATCGGATAATTAAGACTGGGCTGTTTTTTTTCTTGGAAAGGGTCTTCAGGAGCATCAATGAGCTGCAATAAACTAGACCCCAAATCAGTGTCAAGTGCAAAGATGGGGTGATTGGTGGGGTTTGCTTCATCACTAACGATGTAGGCCAGCTGATCTTCCCTATATAACCTCCTTTGTTCCCCTCTGAAGAATGAAATGGTGGCATACGAGAGATCCATCTGTAATGTTCCTCCAAGCTTTTTAATCCAAGATCTTGACAACAGCATGCCAAACTTGGGGGGGACATCAGCTACCACAATATCCATGACCACACTCTTCATGGGCAACTGAAACAAGGAAACCACTAGGTATTTGATGACTCCCAGACACTGCACTCTCCTTGAATCGAAAGAGTACAAATCATGATAAGTTTTCATCACCTCCAGTCCAAATTATTCCATTACTATTTTAGGCATAAGGTTATGGGAAGCCCCTGAATCCATGAGGCAGTTATGCAACACTTTATCATGTATGTTCAGGAATGTGTAGAAAAGGGGGGATGAGTCATCTCTATCTTCTACCATGGAGACTAGGACAACTGCTGGCTTTTCATCTTGGATATTTATGGAGTCTATGGGAAGGCATGATACCTCGGACTATAAAAGCTCTGAGAAGCATTTCTTGAACCCTTCATGTTTGATCAATTCGATCAGGGGCACAGGGATTCTGATCTTTTGAATTTCATGCTCGAAATTAAAAGAAGATGTGAGCTTCCGGATTTATCTCATTTCAAGAGCCTGACTCTGGCTTATGGGAGGGAGGGGTCAGTTCTTTTTACCTTCATGACTGTTTGCTACTTCATTAGTAGGCTTCTCTGTTCTAGTGAACTGCTCAGGAACATTAGGCGTCACTGTCTTTTTCTTGGACCTCAGGTCATACCTGCCTCGGCTGCCAGTAGCCTTGTCTCCCTTTCTCAGTTCATTTAGCTGGCTATCCATGAGAGACTCCTCCTATGTTGATTGAGTGAGATGAGGAAAAGGAGGAGTGTCTCCGAAGCAATGGATTTTAGGATCAAGATCATCTGTTTCCCCTCCTTCCTCTTTGGACACAATTGTTTTGAAAAGGGGCCTGAATTTTCTGGTCTTCTCTGTCTCTTCCCCTCTCTCTTTGCATAGTCGAGGAAGCAACATGGTTTGGCCTCCTGAAACCCCCTTTGTTTTCTGTGTTTGGAGGGCCTTTGTATGTTTGCCTCCCCTCCACCTTCATTCTTTCCATCTCTACAGACAGAGACTTCACCATCTTGGTCAGTTCATCCACTTGAGGGTGGGGCACTGATGGGGTAGAAGTTGAGGTTTCTGATCTTCCCTTTCTTCTATCTGGGTCGGCCTTGTTCCTTAGTCTATCATCTGCCAATACGTTGGATTCCACTTCTATGGCCGCATATTTCATTTGAGCTAAGGAGATGGCTCTTCTTTCTCTCAATAAAAGACAGAAATCGGGGCCAAATGCACTAGCATAAGAAATCTTGGCCGAGGCTTCTGAGGGTTTTATTTCGGCAGAAATTTTATTATACATCTTATTGAATCTTTTGGAGAAATCAGAGACAGACTCTCCTTCCATCTTCTTCAAAGACCCAAACTCTGTTATGTAATACATGAAATCCTTCCTATCTCCTCACTGCCTCAGGAAAGCACTATCTAGGGCTTTGATCCCAGCAATAGATCCGGGGGCCAATCCTCTAAACCACTTACTCACCTCACCATATAGGCTCTGGATGAAGACTCTCATCCAGACATCTTCATTTTCAATGTTCAGGTTGTTTGCATAATTGTAGAAATAAGCTAGGTGCTCTTCCGTAGTTATGTCCCCTTCCCCAGTGAACTTGGGAATATACTTCAAGTAATCTCCAGCAGGGAGAGGATTCATAGGATGGGGTAGGATTAAGGGGGAATATCTGGCAGTGACTATGATGTCCATTCTATTTAGAGGGGGATTAGCACCAGCCATAGGAATATTAGGTGGAGGAGAACTTGGAGGAGGAGGAGTTCACAAAGGGGCTACTAGGAATGAGTCTCGAAGTGGAATGGGAAACAAAAGAGGATTTAAGGAGAAGGCTAAAGGGATCAAGTCAGTAGGTGCTCCTCCTTGTACAGGAGTGGTGAAGATAGAAGTGGGGAAACCTTCTGCGGTCCTGGGTCTATGCCAAAGTACAGCTTCAGAGGAGAGGGGAGTGACAAGGATTTCTCCCTCCAATCCCAGACCAGGAGGGGAAAACTCGACAGGAACACTCCCGAAATTCAAGGAATGGGAAACCTCAGAAAAAGGTCTGTTAAGAAACTGAGGAGGAGAAAATGGAGTTCCTACAGGAGGAGATGGCGGATTACCTGGTTCGGTGGTGGAGGCTCTGCCTTTAGAGTCCTTTCCCTTTCTGAGAACCACCTTCGGGTCAATTTTTGGTGTAGACAGAGGCAACTGAGGATGGGATCCCGTGTGTCTGCCTCTGAAAGCCACAATTAACACGGCAGGTTCACCACAGTGGAGTCGTCACAATGGAGTCGCCAGGTGCATAGTAGCAATCTTCAAAGGCTCTGATACCTGATGCACCTTCAGAATCAGAGGCTCAATGTCGTTCAATCCTGGGGAAAATCTTCAACTTCGTCCCCGACAATGGCACCAAAAATGTTAGCGTCAGAAGTCACCCTTGGATTGCAGAAGGAGTAGAGCCCGATGCCCATCAGTTTATGTCATGATTTGTTTATAAAAGACGTGATCAAATGGAAGCTATCTCAGCGCCATATTGTTCTAACTCCGAAACTAGGCCAAGTAGGCATGGGCTGGTGAGGTCTTAATCAAACTTCAGACGGTGAATTGTAGTAAGGGTGAGTAGGAGGAAGACTTGTATCAGATGTATGCAAAGGTCTGTTGTAAACATCAGGTTTCTAACAAACTATAGAAGAAGGCATCTAAACGCAAGATCTTCTTACATTCAAACGCAGAAAACCAGAGAATACAATGATGCCACAATAAATCCTTTATCATAACATAATTGCAATAATTTGTGTGAATCCGTCGATCACGAACTCTCTCAGTATGAGATGAAAATTAGATGGAGTAAGAAAGACAGTCTGTCATAACGTAAGAAATCTCACATACAGATGCATAACCAGAAAGCTAGAATATCTGTTAAAACTTTATAGTCAGGAGCTTCACTCTACCATTGATACCTTACAAAATACAAAGACTGAGTTTATATATTCAGAGAAATTCACCTAACACCGACGTGCTCAGTCATCCAAGGCTTGGTGTCCCTTTATCCAAATTCGGACGGGTATTCTTTGTCAGACGCCACCTTAACTGCGCGTGGCTCCTGCAAGGGGAGTAGCTGAGCCATTAAGTGTCGAGCTAGCGTGTGCAGACCTCCTCCTACTAGTCGAGAACTCGGCATGGCTTCTTTGGAAAAATGGGTACACAGGACCCTCTCGAGCAGACCGCTTGCCAGACCCTCCATGCCTCACACTTAATGAATGAGGAGAGGTTTCAACCACCCCTTCTTGCCTTCATTTACTCCAAGAAAAGACCAAGATCGAGGTCGAATCCGATGGCACCTGGTGATTGCGGTGATCCCCTCTGTGAACAAACTCGACGCCTGTGGCCCCTCTTGTACAACCCTTTCTACTCCCTCAAATGACCACAGGCCGTGACCCTACGCCTATCCTCAAATGTTCTTTCGACATTTCAGGGTTTGTGGATAGGAAGGAGTAGGTCTTTTCTTTTCAAAATCGCGAAGGGAGAAAAGGTGAAGAGCCTAATCGTGTGCCATGTGTTCCTCCGGGATGAACGAATTAGATCGCTCTCAGTGCTTTTGGACCCGTTTCACCAAATGGCAAACCTTAGCGCCCCTCCTCTAGGATTTCTCCTTTGTGACCAGGCGCCAATCCCTGGGCCCACCTTTGGGCGCTTTCGTTGTTTCAGGATTCGAGGTTTCGAGATGTGAAATGACGAGGAGTGCTTACCCCTCGAATTCCTGAATGATGACATGGCACAGATGTGCACCGCGTGTCCTTAAGATGAACGACCAAGGTAGCGTTCGTTATTTAAAAGGAGGCCGCCTTCATCCACAGGCTCGCTTGACGTGACCTGGCGCTAGGATCGTGGGCTCGGCTCCAAAGGTGCTTTTGGCATTTTGCCGATCAACAATTTCAGCTGTAATGAATGGGAGGCTCTTTGTCTCCCAAAACARCGATCCCCGATACGCCGACTGGCTGCCACCTGTCCCAATTGGATCAGACGACCTAAATTTGTCTTGAAATATGGGAGCTAGCTTTTGAGCCAAATCCCGGGAAACTTGGCACCTTCGAAATCCCGATGACCGTCGATCAGCTTTGTAGATGAATATCGACTGCTGACAACAAAACTTCACCCGCTCGCTTGACTCGTAGCCAGAAAAGAGACTCTCCCGTGCTGTGCTTGGGTGCTTCCCGTGCAACCTGTAGACCTGGGTACTTTTGTGCCCAAGATGAAAATTATCGCTAACAACGTCTTTTAATTCATTATGTAAAAAAACATATAACAATGTTTTTTCTTTGTGGAGTCTCCAGAGCAAAGAACCACACTTAGGCGCAAAACCACTCAAGGTGCTTCTTTGAGCAAGAGAATAAATATCAATTTATGGTATGCTCCTAAGGGTATAAAGGGTGGAAGTGTTGAATGAGTGACCAATGACTGCCAATTTGTATCTAGGCCAACATATGTTTTTTTTTTTTTAAGGCACTTGTTGTCGTTTTGTATATTGGGCACAATGTGCCATTTTGTTAAAAAATATACAATTTATACAATGTTGAAT
>JASDQU010101947.1:409173-425338 GCA_032191745.1 Picea mariana
ATATATATATATATATATATATATATATATATATATATATATATATATATATATATATATATATATATATATATATATATCATGGAACATTTTTTATGAATCTTAATGTTTCTTCATTATATGTTGATGAATGTATGAATTTCAAAGTGTTTGAATTGCGAAGTGTATGAATCTTATGTGTATGAATGTATGAATTTATTTAATTTGATTAATTACTTTTTAAAGTGTTTAGGAAGTCTATGTAAGTAAGAATAATTCATTTTTTATAAAGCAATTATAAATACTTGTGTTGTGCATTAACAAATCTCTTATAGTGGAAAAGGTTGCTAAATTCTAAATCCATACGCAATTAATGGTTCTCAAGGATCTAAATTTGACAAAAGACTGAAGTCCCATCCTAGCTAAGACTCTAGGAACCAATAACAAGAATCATGTAGGATGACATAATTATAATAGAAATAAGAGAGTTGAAACCTCACATTACTCTATCCAAAATGAAACATGGTTCATTATAATGGAAATCACAACATGTTACAAGGGTTTCTTAATACAAAATCAACACATAAAATATTAGTGCACAATAAAGCCTCACATCAAATGAAAATATACCTCAAATTCTCCATTAATCTTTCCAAAATTTTCTACAATGTAGCCCAAGAGGAGAGCTCAATACCCAAATTATCCACCCTTTACAATGGAGAGAGAGAACTCTTCTTTATATAGTGAGTCTCTTCTCTCATAAAACAAAATATTATTATTTTCTAACTAAGTCCATGACAAGTCAAATAAATATTATAATAATGAATTAGTTAGATCTCTCCTCAATCCATGGTTGACCATGTTACAACATGTGGACATTAGCCTCTCCAAAGAAATTCTCCCTCATCCAAAAATAGTAATATTATGCACCAAATAATGCTCATGAAGGGGACACACCACCAAAAATAGGCATCAAGCCAATTCAAATGCCAAGTGTCCACTTGGAATGTTCCCTCCCAGAATGTGTATGCATGCAACCACTCCACATGTGTGAATTCCAAGGTATCCAACTCCATGGATGAACATGCAAGATGCCAAGTGGCTGGGGTGTCCACAATAATGTATGTGATCAATTCCAAATCTTTCATTTCCTTTCATTTTCTTACCTTACTTTTCTATCATTTCCTTGCCTTGCATTCACTTACCCCGCCTTACCTTTCCTTGTCTTTCCTTTCCTTTCCATTCCATGCCATGACTTTCCTTGAATTTCCATGCCATGGCTTACGTTGCCATGCCATGCCTTTCCTTTCCTTGAATTTCCATGTCATTCCTTTACTTTCCATGCCTTTCCTTCCCTTGCCATGCCTTGCATTTTCTTTCTTTCCCTTTCCTATACCTAGACCTATACCTAGACCTAGACCTATACCTAGAAATTTCATATACCTAGACCTTTCCTTGCCATGCATTTCCTTTCCTTTCTTTGTCTAGCCTTTCCTTGCCTTGCATTGACCTTCCTTGCCTTGACTTTCCATGCCTTTCCTTTCCTTCCCATGTCTATCCTTGGCTTGCAATTCCATACCTTGCCATGCATTTCTTTTCCATGCAATGCCATTCCATTCCACTCCTTTCCTTTCCATGCCATGCCTTTCCTTGCCTTCACCCCTTATGACATTCTATGTGTTTCCTTTCCTTTAGTTGTCATGCCATGACTTTCCATTGCATGCCTTGCCTTTTCATGCCATGCCTTGCCATGACTTGCCTTTCATGTCTTTCCTTTCCTTTCCTTGCCATTCCATGCCATTCCATTCCATTCCATGTCTTTCCTTTCCTTCACTTTCTATTCCATGCCATGGAATTCCTTTCCATTCCATGCATTTCCTTTCCATGACATTCCTTGCCATGCCTTTTATTTCCATGCCATGCCATGCATTTCCATGCCTTTCCTTTCCTTGTCTTTCCATGCCATGCCATGCCTTTCCATGCCATGCCTTTCCTTGCTATTCCATGCCATGCCATGTCGTGCCTTTCCTTGCCATGCAATGCCATTCCTTTCATTTCCATGCCATTACTTTCCTTGTCATGTCTTGCCATTCCATGCCATGACATGCCATGCCATGCCATTCCATTCCATGCCTTGCCTTGTCATGCCAAGCCTTGCCATTGCTTTCCTTTCCTTTCCATGCCATGCCTTTAAATGACTTTCCTTTCCTTGCCTTGTCATGCCATGTTATTCTTTTCCATGCCTTTCCTTGCCTTTCCATGCCATTACATGCCTTGCCTTGCTATTGCATGCCATGTTATACCATGCCATGACTTTCTTTGGCATGACATTCCTTGCCTTTCCATGCCATGCCTTGCCTTTTCATGTCTTTCCATGCCATGTCATTCCTTACCTTGCATTTCCATTCCATGCCTTTCCTTGCCATGCCATGCCTTTCCTTTCCATGCCATTCCTTGTCATGCCTTGCCTTTCCATGGAATACCTTGCCTTGCCATTCCATGTCATGCCTTGCCTTGCCATGCCATGCCTTGCATTTACTTTCCTTGACATGTCATGCCATGCCATGCATTTCCTTGCCATGTCATGCCATGCCTTGCCTTGCCTTTCCATTCCATTCCTTGCCTTGCCACGCCATGTGATGCCATGCATTTCCTTGCCATTCCATCCCTTGTCTTTCCATTCCTTGCATTTAATTTCCTTGTCATTCCATGCCTTTCCTTGCCAAGCCATGCCTTTCCTTTCCATGCCATTCCTTGCCTTTCCATGCCATGCCTTGCCATTCCATGCCATGGAATTAATTTCCTTTCCATTCCATGCCTTGCCATGCCTTGCCATGCCTTTCATTTCCATGCCATGCCTTATCATGCCTTGCATTTACTTTACATTCAATGCCTTTCCTTTCCATGTCATGCCTTTCCTGGCCTTGACTTGCCATGCAATTCCTTGCCTTTCCATGCCATGCTATGCCTTTCCATGCCATGCCTTACCTTGCCTTGACTTACCATGCCATGCCTTGGTCACCTCAACTCTATATTCATTTGGATATTTGATAGCTTATATCCATGCATATACATATAAATTAAGAAACATGTTTTTATTAACATGATGTATTGCATCTATTATACATTCAAAACATAATTTTGAACTCTAGTATCCACATACCAAAGTTCAACATTTCAATTTGCATGTTTAAACAAATCACATAACTATCATCATCGTAAACATATAACAATAACAATAATATCCCGCAACACATAAATAGATCCATATATATACATATCAAATGTCTATATGATTCTAACTAAACCCAACAAATAGTAAGAATTGAATCGTTAAGATAAGTACAAATCAAATTTCTAACCTTCTAAGGCCAAAATATAGGTCATTACATTTAAAAATCCCTAGAACACCACTATGATCTAAAATATACTAATCTCTCCTTGCATGTATTTCCATGTAGCTTCCCATTTTAACTTATACAACAATAAATATATCTTTCCATAACATTATGCAAGGAAAAATTCAAATAAAAATGTGGATTGCAATGAAATAATAATCACAAAAAAGGAACTTTTCTCATCCCAAGAAACAAAAAACATTTTTTCTAAGGACATATGACTTAATTTTATATCATAAAATTTCTTTCCATCCAATGAAGTGTTTTTTCCTTTCCATGCCATGCCTTGCCTTGCCTTTCCATGCCATGCCTTGTCTTTCCTTTCCATGTCATGCCTTGCCTTGCCATGCTATGGCTTTCATTTTCATGTCATGCCTTTCCTTGACTTCACTTTCCATGCCATGCCATGCCTTGCCTTGACATACCATGTCATGCCATTCCTTCAACTTCCATTGCATGTCATGCCATGCATTTACTTTCCTTTTCAACCCATTCCTTTCCTTTCCATGCCATGCCTTTCCATTCCATGCCATGGCATTCCTTTCTATGCCATTTCATGCCTTATTATGCCTTGTCTTTCCATGCCATGCATTTCCTTGCATTCCCATGCCATGCCATGCCTTTCCATGCCATGCCATGCCATGCCATGCCTTTCCTTGCCATGTCATGTCATGTCATGCCATGCATTGTCTTTCCATTCCATGCGATGCATGTCTATGTCTTTCCTTTCCTTTCCATGTCGTTCCATGCCATACCATGCCATGCCTTGCATTTCCTTACCATGTCATTCCATGCCATGGCTTGCATTTCCTTTCCTTGCCATGCCATGTCTTGGATTTCCAATCCATTCCTTGCCATGTCATGCCTTTCCTTGCCATGCCATGACATGCCTTGCCTTGCATTTCCTTTCCATGCCATGCCATTCCTTTCCATGTTATTCCTTGCCTTGCCATGCCATTCCATGACTTGCCTTTCCATTCCTTTCCATGCCATGACATTCTTCTCCTTGCCATTCCATGCCTTACCTTTCCTTGACTTTCCATGACATGCCTTTCGTTGTCTTTCCTTTCCCTACCATGCCTTGCCTTGCCTTTCCTTTCCCTTTCATGCCATGCCTTTCCTTGCCTTGTATTTCCTTGCCATGCCATTCCATGCCATGCCTTTCCTTTCCAAGCTATTCCAAGACTTGAATTTCCATTCCATGCCTTCCCATGCCATGCTTTGTCTTTCCATGCCATGTCATGCCTTTCCTTGTCATACCATTCCTTGCCTTGCCTTGAATTTCCATGCCATGCCTTGCCTTGAATTATCATGCCTTCCCATGCCATGCTTTGCCTTGCCATGTCATGTCATACCTTGCCTTGTCATGCCATGCCTTTCCTTGCCTTGAATTTTCATGCCATGCCTTACCTTGACTTGCCATGCCATGCGTTGCATTGCCTTGCCTTGGCTAAACACAATTCATCTAAAAGATACTTTCTATACTTTCTTTAGTTATTTTCAATGTTATAGATAATTTCTCTGTAATCATAAACACCATTAAATTAGTTAATTAAATTATATTAAATTTGTTTTCAAGTTAATTTAATAAAAGATAATGGCATTCATGTATCATACCCTTTTTTTTCCTTAAAAGAAATAGTGCTTGTACTAAATGAACAAGTTTAATACTTAAATATTACAATCAAAGGATTCTTTAAGCATGTAATTCTACAACTTGTTATCCCATCTATCTTAGATAAAAATAATTGCATGAGAATTTCAATGTCATAACATAATCTCTCTTTATTCATATATCTTGTATATCTTCATAGTTGTGAAACATGGATTATCATAATTAATAGGATTTACATAGAAAGGGATATCACTAAATAGGTTTATGTTCCATTCTTATGGTGTATTTTCATTATACTATTGATCCATAATTTCTTTTGAATTACAGAAAACAAAATGTAACTTCAAGGCCTTATTTAAAATCAAAGAAATAAAAACTAATCTTTCAATTCAATAAATTTTCATAGGGGCTTGACCTTGTTGACCAATATCTTATCATGTTCATTCATAAAGGGGGTTTTTTAATTGTGAAAAATAAATTCAATATATTGCAGATATTGGGGGGTCTCAAAGGGATTATAGGTATTGGGGGGGTAGAAAAAGGGGTATCTAGTTAAAATAGGGGTTTATTTTATTGGAAAGATGTATTGGGAGGGAATTTCAACAAAATGATTTTGGGAGGTATTTATTAATATCTAGTGAAATTAGGGGCATTCTTTAATATCCCACGAATGCGGGAGTTATGGAATCGGTTCACTGAGTAAATACCTCGTGTAACCTTTATAACAAGATATAGCATGTAGACATAGACATATACCTATACCTAGACCTTTCCTTTCATTTCCATGTCTATCTTTTCTTATCCTTGTCATGTCTTACCTTGAATTTTCTTGTCTTGCCTTGCATTTCCATACCTACACCTAGAACAATACCTAGACATTGCCTTCCCATGCCTTTCCTTGTCACGAATTTCCTTGTCATGCCTTGTATTTCCATGGTATATGTCATGTTTTAGGTGTTACACACCAAAATGTCACACTTAGGTGTCTCATCTATTACACATCTTAAGTGTCTCAAGTGTCATAAAGTGTCATATGCACCTTACTAAGTGTCACATCAACTTTATCAAGTGTCGTATGCACCTTACTAAGTGTCACATGCACTTTATTGAGTGTTTCAACCTTGACATCAAGAAATAACATTTGTCACAATCCCTAGTGAGCGTGGAGGAGAAATTTATCATATTAGGGTCAAAATACTATGTGCACATGTATTATTCATTTTTATTTAAAAAAAAATTAATTTGGTGTGAGAATCCACTTCACATTTAGTTTCCTAATCTCAAGGAGAAGTTGAGAATCTCATGCATGGTTGAGAGAATTTCTTAAACCAATATCCTAATTTGATGGATCTTGAGAGATATTTCCTCATTAAAATCCTTGAGAGACATTTTATCCCTAAAATCCTTGAGAGATATTTTCTCCCTAAAAATCTTGGAGATCCCAATTTTGTGGATCTAGTGAGTGATATTCTCCACGGTAGTTAAGCCTCCAAATCCTATATAATGAGAGAATTCCAAGGTGAGAGAGGGGAGGATAAAGTGTGTATATGATACTTATTATCTTAAGAGAAACATCTTTAGAGTGCATTCAAGAACTAGATTGGAAGCTTGGAGGAACGCTAGCGCAACAAGGTTGTAAGTTCCCATGTTTTCATTAATATAACTTGTCCTATTTACTTAATAATTTTGTTTGCACATGTATGTCTATATAAATAGATCTGATATTGTCTAATGAGATATTTAGAAGCATAACATAATGTTCTATTTATTGCATACTCTCTTCATCTTGATCACAACTTGGACAATAAGAACAAAGAATGAAGAATAGCGAGGATAATCGTTAGAAAAGGAGTAAGTCACACTTATTTCTTCTATATTCTCTATCCTTAGACATTAAGAATAGATTTAAAGGAATGTTAGTGTCCATTTTTTTGTTTTTTTGGCTTGGTCAATAGGGGTCTAGATATCCAAGGGATATTTCACCTATCCATAGGGGAAATATTCCGTAACAGTAGGTCATGGTCTATGTGATGGTATAGGTCATGGTGATGGTGTAGGTTTAGGTATTGGTCTAGGTATAGGTATAGGTCATGGTTTAGGTCTAGCTCTCATGGTTTAGGTCTAGATATAGGTCTATTCCATGGTCATGGTTTAGGTCTAGGTCTATTTCCAACATGTCCTTGAATGGTTTGAGGAGGTGAGTTACAACTCGTGAAAAAACTCAAATCGAGACTTAGATGGATGAACCATCGGTTGCCATCTGAGTCACCGGATTTTAGCTAGTGGGCCCCCTCTGTTTTCATTCTGTTTCCCAAAAAAATGTTTGTTGGAGGATCATTGGGACTAGGGTTTTTATCAATGAGACATAGTATAATTCCTGAAAAATAGGTCGATTTTTAGGAACATTATGCCCAAAAATTGTGGGTAGTGTGGTCATGTGGACCTTGGATAAACAAATGCATAGGAGCTTACATAATTCCATTATTCTACTCGTTTTAGATTTTATACCCCCAAATCAAATTGCCAACATGTACCTAAATGGCTTGAGGAGACGAGTTGCAACTCATGATAAAACCCTAACCGAGACTTGAATGGATGAACCATCAATTGCATCAGATCCATGGCACTGATTTTCAAGTAGTGGGGCTCCTCTATTGTCATTATGTTTCCCAAAAAATATTTTGATGGAGGATATCTGGAACTAGGGTTTGGTTCAATGAGGGATGGTGCAATTTATGAAGAATAGGTCAATTTTCAAGAACATTATGTCTAGAATGTATGGGTAGCATGGTCATGTGGGCCTTGGAAAAATAGATGTGTGGGAGATGATGAAACTATGTTATGCTACTCTGTTTAGATTTTATGCCCCAAACAAAATTTCCAACATGTGCTTTAATGTCTTGAGGAGGCGAGTTGCAACTTGCAATAAAACTCAAAACGAGACTTAGATGGATGAATATTCAACTGCATTGGATCTAGGGCACTAGGTTTCAGCTATTTAGACCCCTTCATTAATTTTTTTTTTACCATAAAAGTGTTTGTTGGAGGATCACCATGACTATGGTTTTGATCGATGAGGCATAATGCAATTTCTAAACAAGAGGTTGATTTTCAAGAACATTGTGTCAGGTGTTTGAGGGTAGCATGGTCATGTGGAACTTGAGAAAAAAAACATGTGGGATCTTACATAACTCCATTATGCTGCTTGGTTTGGATTTTATGCCCCTAGACCAAATTTCCAACATGTCCCTGAATGGTTTGAGGAGGCGAGTTGCAACTCATGATAAAAATAATTTCAGGAATCAAATGGAAGAACCATAAGTTGCATTGGATCCGGGAAACTGATTTTTAGCCAATGGGGCCCCTCTACTATCATTATGTTTCTCGTAAACTAATTTGTTGGAGGACCACTAGGACTAGGGTTTTTCTCAATGAGGGATAGTGGAATTTTTGAACAAGAGGTCGATTTTCAAGAACATCGTGTCAGGCGATTGTGGGTAGGGTGGTCACATGGGCCTTGGCCAAATAGACTTGTGAGAGCTTACAAAAATCCATTATGCTGCTCGGTTTGAATTTTATGCCCCCATACCAAATTTCCAACATGTCCCTAAATGGCTCGAGGAGATGAGTTCCAACTCGTGATAAAAATGAAACTGAGACTCAGATGGATGAACCATAAATTGCATTGGATCTAGGGAACTGGGTTTCAACTAGTGGGGCCCGTCCACTATCATTGCATTTCCCAGAAAATAATTTGTTGGAGGATCTCCAAAACTTCGGTTTTTTTCAATGAGAAATAGTGCAATTTCTGAAGAAGAGGTAGATTTTCAAGAACACTTTGTCAGGTGATTGTGGGTAGCGTGGTCATATGGGCCTTTTCCAAATAGGCATTCAAGAGCTTACAAAACTCTGTTATGATTCTCAGTTTGGATTTTATGCCCCGGGACCAAATTGAGAACATTTACCTAAATGGCTTGAGTAGGCGAGTTACAACTTGCAATAAAACTCAAACCGGGAGTTAGATGGATGAACCATCAATTGCATTAGATTTGGGGCACTAGGTTTTATTTATTGGGGCCCCTCCACTATCATTCTGCTTCCTGAAAAAAAGTTTGTTGGAGGATCTCCATAATTAGGGTTTTTCTTGGTGCTTATTACATATGTTTAACAATTTAACACCTTGTAAGGCTAAACATGGCAGTAGTCAAACTTCTAGATTTTAACAAAGAAAAAAATAATTGACATTTAGTGACATCATATTTTGGTTCAAAATATTCTTTAATTATTTTATAAGAATGATAATGAATAGTATGGTCAAGTAACTTACCTTCAAGTGATGCTAGACCACTTTCATCCACCTGAATGTATTTAAGAGTTCTTCAATGTACACTTCTCAATCTAGGTAGGGACGGTGAATCCCTATTCTATAACTATTGACCTTCCTTCTATGGAGTTAACAACATTGCATTTATTTCCACTTCAATCACTAGTGGATCAATAAGAACTTCTTCACCATAATTTTGTGCATCAATTGCCTCTCTAATTTCATCCATTGTATAATAATATCCATGAAAATCCTCCATCATATGTTCATCCACAACAATTTTTCTTGATGAGATACTGATTGTATTGGTCTCTACTGAATTCCTGCACTTTTCTTGTGGTGATGGAGGAGAAACAACAACGACATCTATTCCGCTAGAAATTTGATTTCCCTCTTCTGAAATCCTACACTTTGAAAAACGTAACCTTTCCTTTTATCTTTCTTCTTATACCTTTTCAATATGTATTTATTTCCTTGATGAATTTTTATCTCAATCTCGTCGGTTCCCCATTTTTAAAGAGAAAAAATGGCTTCCAAGCACCCCACCACAAATTTGTCTTGTTATTACACAATAAGACACAATTAACAATTCCAATTCCAAGTGGAAAAATTTGTCTTGGTATTAGAAAAGAATACACAATTAAAAATTTCAATTCCAATTGGAAAAAATTGTATTTGTTACACAAGAAGACACAACTAACAATTCCAATTCCAATTGGACAAATTTTTCTTCATATTACAAAAGAATACACAACTAACAATCCAATTTCAATTGGAAACATTTGTCTTGGCATTACACAAGAAGACAAAACTAACAATTCCAATTGGACAAATTTGTCTTAGTATTACAAAAGAAGGCACAACTAACAGTTCCAATTGGAAAACAATTTCGTGGTATTACACAAGAAGACACAACCAACAATTCCAATTCCACTTAGACAAATTTGTCTTCCAATTCTTCCCACAATTGTCTTGCAATAACACCAAATTGTATATGAATTAAACAACAAGTAGAAAAGAAAAAAAAAACATATATGTTCTTGCTATTTTTGCATGAAGGTGTTGGGCTTGTTTAAGTTTTTTAGATAGATGAGGTTGAGGAGTGTGCTTGGCAAACAAAATTTCCCAATAGTAATGCATGTGCATTCCTATAACAGGTGCGCATTGTAGGAACATGCACATATTATAGGAATGCACATGCATTCTTGCTGGGCATGGATGTGTGCCAACCTCATGTATTTCAAGTCACAAGATCACATGCATGCTCTTAATGTAACATATATAGAATTTATTGTAGACAAAACATATTTATGAATAAATATGTATAGGGGTTTGGGGATAACTAGGACCCAAGGGCTCAGGATTGAAAGTTTTTTGAAGCATAGACTAATGGTTATACCATAAATATGTAGGTGAAAGGGTTGTGGGGCCTTTAACAAGAGGTATATGCATAGTGCACTTAGGGCTCGAGTGTGGAGGGGGTTAAGGGCCGAGTTTAGGTTATGCACATGCTTAGATGGAGCTAGGGGATTCTAGGTCATGGTCTAGGTCAAGCTCTAGGTCATGGTCTAGGTCATGGTCATGGTACAGGTCTAGGTCATGGTATAGGTCTAGGTCATGGTGTAAGTCTAAATATAGGTATATGTTTTGGTATAGGTCATTATATAGGTCTATCTCTAGATCTATGTCACAGTGTACATCATGGTCATATTATAGGTGATGATACTGAGAGGGGGGTGAATCAGTATCAAGTACAATTTAAAAACAAATTCAACTTATACTTCAACCAGATTATATATTCAATTATATCCAATGAGAAATGAACAATAGTAGAAGAGTTACATCAATACACCACAATACACCATGCACAATATATGAGAAATAACCAATAATTATTGTTTAAGGTAAGTAATGAGTTCCAAAGGTAGCTACAGATTCCAAATATAAAGGGAGGGATAAAACTCCAAAATGAAGATACAATCCTCCAATATCAAGAGAGGGTTGACCTCTCCATACTTGCCCCTTCCTTCCACCTAAGAATATATGAGAAATAATAAAACTTTACATTAAATTATCACCATCAACCAACCATCACATAGAACTTGATAATGCTTCCTGAGACTTGTTCAACTTCTGCAATTCTTCACTTCTTAGAATAATCTAATCTTGTAGATAATATAAATTAGTGTATTCCTTGAAACTCCTCCAAGTTTCACTCCTTGAATTCTCCTAGAAAAGGAGTTATAGAGAAAATGGTAGACCTTATTCAATTCTAGTTTATTTAGGAGAGCAAACTTGTACAACATGCCCCACACTCAATATTTAACATAAGATTCTGAAATTAGTACACATGATACTAAAGCTCGTACTCTTTCCAATGCAATTGGTATAACTTCATTTGGATTCTCTATGAATACATTATGATTGTTTTACCCCAAACACCTTAGAACACATCACCAAAAGACTTCATCCTCCCTTGAAATTTAGCCTTCTTTACTTCATATTTCCTCTAAAATTCGACTTATATCTCCTTATTCACTAAAAAAATCATGTGTATTTAAAATGAATGTATAATAATATGTATTTATAACCTTTATGTCACTTCCTTTTAACATTAGGACCGACATGTAGTTTCTTCTTCAATTCATGTTATCATCTTCAAAAATTCATTTCTTCTCAATTGTGAGGATCCACGTGACGTGCCACATACTATTGGAAGTGGCATGAATTATACTATCCATCCATGGGTGTTGTATATGCATGTGTAATTTCCTTCATGTCTATATACTTTGATCAAATGTGGGGTCCAAAATCCAATGGATATGGTTGACATCAATGACTACAACCAATGACTAGGGTTGACATCAATGACAACAACCAATCTTCCAACAATATCCCCCTTTGTCATTGACAACAACACTCATTCTCCCCCTATCCTCATGCTCCTAGTTTCTCTCCCATTTTGACATTAATGGAAAATGGTGGGGCTGCTCCCCCTGAGTTTAATGGAAAAAGGTAACTCTGTTCTTTGGGGTTGCTCGCCCTGAACATATAACACTTAACAATACTTCATTTTTATGGTCTCTTTCTTCCTTGGAGATTTTTTGTGGATCCAGTATGTATATGTTACTTGGTATTCTTGTTGTAGTTGCAACCAATCTTCATGAACCTTCTTCTTTGATTTTTCATCTTTGTGAGTCAAATGTGAGAGTATATCCTTGATCACACATTTTACTAACACTGAGTAGATTATGATTCAAGTCTTCAACCAATAGGACATTTACTGCTTTTACATTTTCACTTCCAAGATTTACAGTTCCTTTTCCAAGTATTTTGGTAGACAAGTCATCTCCAAATGCAACATTTCCACCCTTTTTCTTCAACATGACAAATTTTCTTTGATATTCATTCATATGAGATGAGCACCCACTGTCTATGAACCATTCATCTTCTTCTTTGCATTCTTTAGCGACCAATGCTATTCAACAATTTTCATTGTGTGGAATTTCTTTCCTTTTCCATGTTGTAGTTGGTATAGGGACATTTGGCATAGGATTATCTTCCTTCATCTCTTTTCAATCTTGTGCTTTGTGACCGATATTATTTCACTTGTAGGATACAATATTTTGATACATTAATGGGTCAAATGGATTATAATTTTTTTTGACAGGTCTATGAACATTTCCATATCTACTATTTGCACCGTTCGTGTATCTTTCATAGTTATTCATTTCATTGATTCTAAAATTGATTGCCTTGTGTTCAAAATTTCCACAAGTATAACAATGTCCAAGAATTTTTTTTTGATATCTGGGTGTAAGTGAACTTCTTTTTGTTGTAGTCCATCTGGGTTCACGATCTATTCTTATGTAGTTTCCTTTATAATGATTGCTTTAATACATGATGGGAAAGGATATTATTGATGTCTCATTCCTTCTGAATTCTAGTCTTCTTTCTTGTTGTTCAACTTGCTCTGGAGTGTTGGTTTCATCCTTTTCATCTTCCTTCTCTTGTTTTGTTGTCTTCAAACTGTCATTGTTTCCTAGTCCTATCTTGTCATTTGGAGATATTTGACTGATAAGTATCTCATCTAATTTTTCAGTGCTTTTTTCGAACTTCTTCAACTTTTCTATTGTCAATAGTAGCTGCCATTTTGTGTGATCCAATTCTTCTTTCAATTTATCATAATATTCTAATTGTTCTTTCAATATACCGATGGTCTTTTCAAGCCTATAATTCTCTTCTTCACAACTACTAAATTCACCTTTTAGTATTATGTTTGTGTTTTTAATCTTGTTATTTTTAGTTTCAACATGTTTCAAATTTTCAAGATTCTCATCTTCTTGTTCACTCTCTACATTGTCTTTGTATCCCCAAAAGGAATCAAGGTTGGTTTGTTCATCTGAATCTTCTTCAGAAATGATTTCTTCTTCTTTAGAACTCTTGTGATTATCATCCTGGGTTTCTTGGGTTATGAAGAGGACTTCTCCTCCATCATTATATTCTTCATCACTCTCATTTGAGGAGATGTCATCATCATTGGATTAGAAGCTCTTTTTATTGTTGAGACTTCTCTTTTTATAGTAGCAGTTTTCAACAATATGTCATATTCTACCACAGTTAAAGCATTTGAGAAGCGACTTACCTTTGCATCTTCCAGTTCCCTTCTGGAACCTTCTTACGAAATTTTCTATTTCTTCATCAAGGTCATTATCCTTGTCTTTTGTCTTCTTTATGGCTTTAAAGGTTGCTTCATTGTTTGGATGGTCTCTTTTTGTTATTATTCTCATTTCATATGCTATAAGAGACCCATGCAATTCATCCATTGTCATTTTGGTCAAGTCCCTAGTTTCTTCAATGGAGGAAACCATAGAATCATACTTCAAGAGAAGTGATCTCAACACTTTTTGTACAAACAAGGATTAATTGAGCTCTTCACCTAATCCTCTGATAGAATTAACAACTTCATCAACTCAAAGAAAATAGGTTGCAATATCTTCCTTTTCATCCATCTTCAAATTTTCAAATTTTTCTCTATGTCGTTCAAGCTTGACCTACTTAACTTTTGGATCACCTTCATAGATACTCTTGAGTTTGTCCCATACCTATTTAGAAGTGTTGCATCCCATCACTTTGCTGGAAATGTTTGGTGCCAATGATCCTAGAATAACATGTCTGGATTTTGAATTACAACTCATAAGCTTATTCTCATTCAGATCGGTTCAAACATTATTTGGTATTACATAGTAATTTACAACTAAGTACCAAATGTCTACTCCCAAAGATTAGGTAAGTATTCACTCTATCAGTCCAGTATGCATAAAATATTCCATCAAATCATTGAATCCCATTTGGAATGTACTCATGGTCATCCATCTCTACTCAGGATTTTCCTTCCAGTGGTTAAATTGTTTTGAAGGCAACCGACTCTGATACCAATTGATGATACTGAGAGGGGGGTGAATCAGTATCAAGTACAATTTAATTTTTTTTTCAACTTATACTTCAACCAGATTATATATTCAATTATATCCAATGAGAAATTAACAATAGTATAAGAGTTACACCAATACACCACAATACACCAAGCACAATATATGATAAATAACCAATAGTTGTTGTTCAAGGGAAGTAATGACTTCCAAAGGTAACTACAACTTCCAAATATAAAGGGAGGGATAAACATCCAAAAGGAAGATACAATCCTCCAATATCAAGAGAGGGTTGACCTATCCATCCTTTCCCCTTACTTCCACCCAATAATATATGAGAGATAATAAAAATTTACATTAAATTATCACCATCAACCAACCATCACATATAACCCGATAATGCTTCCTGAGACTTCTTCAACTTCTACAATTATTCACTTCATAGAATACTCTGATCATGTGGATAATATAACTCAATATATTCTCTGAAACTCCTCCAAGTTTCACTCCTTGAATCCTCCCAGAAAAGGAGTTATAGAGAAATGGGTAGACTTTATTCAATTCTGGTTTATTCAGGAGAGCGAACTTGTACAACATGCCCCACGCTCAATATTTAACATAAGATTCTGAAATTTGTACACATGAAACTAAATCCCGTACTATTTCCAATGCAATTGGTCTCACTTCATTTGGATTGTCTATGAAGACGTTATGATTTCTTTACCTGGAACAACTTAGAACACATCACCAAAAGACTTCATCCTCCCTTGAAATTAGGCCTTCTTTACTTCATATTTCCTCTGAAATTCAACTTATATCTCCTTGTTCATTAAGAAAATTGTGTGTATTTAAAATGAATTTATAATGAGATGTATTTATACCCTTTATGTCACTTTCTTTTAACATTAGGGATGACATGTAGTTTCTTCTTCAATTCACATTGTCATCTTCAAAAATTCAGTTCTCCTCAATCGTGAGGATCCATGTGATGTGCCACATACCGCCGAAAGTGGCATGAATTATACTATCCATCCATGGGTGTTGTATCTGCATGTATAATTTCCTTCATGTCTATCTACTTCGATCAATTGTGGGGTCCAAAACCCAATGGCTAGGGTTGACATCAATGACTACAACCAATGACTAGGGTTGACATCAATGACTACAACCAATGACTAGGGTTGACATCAATGACAACAACCAATCTTCCAAAAATAGGCTTAGTTCATGGTCTAGGTCTTTCCATGTATAGGTATTTATATGTCTAGGTTTAGGTCTAGGTCTTGCCATGTCTAGTTCAATGCCATTTCCTTCCTTTCAATTTAGAGAAGGGGGGTGGAGAGAGAGGAAGAAAGAGAGTGTGAGAGGGGGACATGGGAAGAAAAAGAGAGTATGTGAGAATGAGAGAGAGAGAGAG
>JASDQU010101947.1:437615-450636 GCA_032191745.1 Picea mariana
TTTGTTCCCATGAGGTTTTATTTCCTTCCTTGTCTAGTTCAGTGTATCTTTTGTATTTGGGTACCTAACATGGCCTCATAGCTGGGACCCATTCTTTATTTTCACCATAGTGATGTTCAGGGGGGGTGTTGGAGTTACTTCACACACACCTAGGATTTATTTTTCCTAAGATTTTTACTTGTTTATTAGTTATAATTAGTCTTTTTCTAGTCTCCTATATTTTAGGGGAGAATATTCCACCTGGAGAATATTCTCTTTCAGTTTACACTTCAGTTTGACTAGTTGAGTTGAGTTTAGATGTTGCATTGGTTTTGTCACCATGCAACATTGGGATCATCACCAACTCACTACTCTTTGTTCAGTCAGTTAACTGAAGACTAGGTGACTAGTTAACTCAGCTAGATGACATTTCACTCCCGTAACTACCTAAGAGACTAGACTAAGTGGCAATTTACTCTTGTAATTGTTGGTGTGTGTCCAATTCAATCTAGACCACCACTATGGCTAATTAGTTACTCATGTATCCTATATCTATTGTAAATTATTCACTCTTTGAGTGTGGAATACAATTAATGAGAATTCTTCCATTCTTTCTATCTTGCTTCTTCTTTCTCAATTTCTCTCTGCAAATGTGTGTAGTATTTTCTAGCTAGATCTATTTTGTGCATGTTCAACACATTTACACTTTTCAACCTTCTTATCTAGTTTACTCCTGTTTTCGTTTGGAACATGAACATATGAATCACAACCAAATACCTTGAAATGTGAGAGAGAAGGTTCTTTACCAGTCCATACCTCTTGTGGAGTCTTATCATTCAATGCTGATGAGGGTGATCTGTTGACCAGGTAACATGCAGTACCCATTGCCTCTGCCCATATATCTTTCCCTAACCCAACACCACTGAGCATGCACCTTTATTTTCCCATTAGCATCTTGTTCATCCTTTATACAACTCCATTATGCTGAGGTGTTAATGGAGTAGTCTTTTGCCTTGATATACTACACTTATTATATAATTCTTTAAATTCATTCCCATAGAACTATCTACCATTATCTGTCCTCAAAACCTTAATTCTTTTCTCTGTTTGATTCTCAACAAGAGACTTAAACTCTTTAAACCTGTCAAAGACTTTAGATTTATTCCCAAGGAAATATATCCAAGTATTCCTCGAGAAGTCATCTATAAATGAGACACAGTACTCAGATTTTCCCAATGATAGGACCGACACAGATCCAAAAACATCACTGTGAACTAGTTGTAAAATTCCTTCTACCCTCATTGTACTAGAGGGGNACTATCTACCATTATCTGTCCTCAAAACCTTAATTCTTTTCTCTGTTTGATTCTCAACAAGAGACTTAAACTCTTTAAACCTGTCAAAGACTTTAGATTTATTCCCAAGGAAATATATCCAAGTATTCCTCGAGAAGTCATCTATAAATGAGACACAGTACTCAAATTTTCCCAATGATAGGACCGACACAGATCCAAAAACATCACTGTGAACTAGTTGTAAAATTCCTTCTACCCTCATTGTACTAGAGGGGAATCTTACCTGATTCTGATTCCCATATAGAAAATGTTCACATAAATAAAAATCCAAAGATTTTTTAGGCATACCTTCAACCATACTTTTACCGTGTAGTAGTCGAAGGCCCTTCTCTCTGATATGCCCTAGTCTTTGATGCCACAACATAACCTTTTATCCAGAGACTTTAGGAGTTCTTTCTTCTTCAACTCCAATATCAGGAACAATGGAACTATTACACCCATCACTAATAGTGCTTGTTTGAAGCTTATACAGAGTTCCAAACCAAACTCCCTTTAGCAACACCATTGCTCCTCAAACCATCTTGTAGGTTTCCTTTTCAAATATTGTTTTTACACCTGCATCATCGATGTTGGTGCAAGTTTGATCAGACCAAGGTCCTTCTCAGGTTACCAACAAAAGGTATCAAGTAGTCTAGAACACTGGCATTTTCATCTCCTCTGAAGAGAAGAAGTCACATCCAAAGTGCTGCTGAGACAAATAGATAGGGAAGGGCAAGGAAAAGAATTAGGAGGATTCACAGAACCTTCAAGATTCATCCTGATCTTGCGCAGAACGTATAACTACTGAATAGATCTGAGCTCTTGTGTGCAAGAACTGAACCTACTTAGGTTGTGGGAAATCATTTAACCATAGAAACATCATGTAGAACTCATGAACCATAAAGAAGTACTGTAATGCATAAGTATAACACAGAAAGACACAACATATTTTGAAAATTTAGATCCTTCTTCATATTATCTTTAGGTCTTTCTTCATTTAAAAAATCAGAGATACATAATAGTGCTCTGTTATAGACTATTGGCTCTGGACTCATGTCGCAGATCTCTAACTCCCAAAATGGTGTACATATTACATTACAGACTTAGAACTCTGACTTCTCAGCCACATGCAATAACTATGACATCAACCTAATAGTAAGGGAAAGATCAGACTGAACATAATCACAATTCAACTGAACAACAACAATGACAACCAACAACCAACAACCAACCATTTTACAATCATATTCATCCCTATATATAAGCTAAGTTGTGTCTTCTGTCTTGGCTTGCATGCTTTCTTGTTCTATTGCAACTGCTTTTTCTTTGTTGGAATTGCACTGTCATTTTCACAAATGATTTATGGTGCTTCTCCTTGCTCTATTTTCCATCTTATTCTAAATCTTGTGCAACTCGTACTAGACCAAAACTTGTGCAATTCCTTATCCAAAAAATGAAGGGCCCAACAGGCTCTGACCACAAACCTTGACTCGCCCTCGAGTCAAGTACTCGACTCTTTCGTAGCTTCCAGGAGAAACTGTTGTTTTCCCTTGTCCTCCTTTTCCTCTTCCTTTTGCTCTTATTCTTGCACTTCCTCTTATTTTGCCTCTTCAAATGAAGGGCCCAACTCTAGGACCAGCTCCAAGGCTTGCTTCCTCACTCCTTGAAATCTTCCAACTTTATCCTGCCACTTCCTGGCAAGGAGTGATGCCTCTGCTATGAACTATTGGGTTGCCTCTATAATACATCCCTTGGGCTTGGATGCGACCAACGAGTTCCACTCAGAATCTAGTGTTGCATCAAATTGATGCATCTACATGTACACTGTCTAAATGATAGGCATGAAGTCACGCAACTCCTTCTTTGCTACGAATTGTGCCTCAAATAGGGAATTCAGTTCATTGTCTGCTTGCTGGATCTGGTCGAACTTCTGTTGTTGCTCCAATGGATCCATCGTGGTCACAAATTCTTCATTCAACACCTGGATTTTTGTGCACACATCCTCCAAGGTTTGGTTGTTCCTAGCGATGATGCCCATCCATTCGCTAACTTCCTTGAAAATCCTTGTGCACTCAGTTGTGCGCTTATGTAGTGCTGCTCGAGCATTGTTGCTTTCTAGAAATACCTTTTCCATCTGCTCCTGCAGCTTCCAAGGTTGCTTCTCTGCTTCTTACTGAGTCTGCCAAAACTGCACTTCCAGATGCTCAACGCGATTGGCCAGTTGTTTCCATGCTCCTTGGAGCAACTCAATCTGATGCTCTGAATCTCCTGCATCCATGGATTTGGGCAGTTGAGGTGCGACCTTCCGAATTTATTTCCATGCTTCAACAAGTTTTTCCTGCACTATTTCCAACCTGTGATCGACCTGGATATTTGCATGTGCTTCTTATGTCTTAACTTCTTGCCCAAGGAGCGCTTCCTCCCTTGCATGCTTGATAGACCTCTCAACCTACTGGAGCCTCTTCTCTAGTTGATCAGTGGATGCTATGATCATTCCAACCAAGTGTGTCATTGGCCACTATGGAAGGTCAGCGGATGAAGGGGTTGTGTCTCTGGGTGCTCGAGTCTGTAGTGGAATTCCAATGGCTGTTGAATGCTCTGAGAAGCTCTCTACCTTATCCTATGTTTATGGTCCTAGTGCAAGGCTCAACCTTAATGCTGAAGGTAAGAGTGTCAGAAACTTTGTTCTGGATAGCCATAATTACAACAACTTTGCGCACTGCTAAGGGTTCTGGAGAACCAACTCCATTTTTTCTTGCACTGATTTCGCACTTTGCCCGAAAGTTGACTCTGGTTCCTTATGAAACTCTGGTATCTACTCCCCTTTACTTGTGTCGGCTCTCTGTATTGTGATTCCCTCGACACCCTCAACCTTGGCTGTTGAGGGGATGTGCTGGGTGCTTTGAGCTTGTGACTCCTCCACCGTTTAGATGTCCTTTTCTGACACAAAAGGCACAATCTGTTGGTCCTGGGTGTCTGGGGTCGGACTAGTCAGCTGTAGGCTCTACTCTGGTACTTCGGGGTTTGGACCAAAAACTTCTGGTATTGGCTCAAGAAACTCCTGGTTTGTTTCTTGGAGTTCTCACTCTTCTTTCTCTGGGGGATCGAGCTGCATCGGCTTTGGATCAATGGCTTGGGGTGGACTAGTGTTTTCTAGGGGTGGTGACTGGGGTTGTGGTGGTGATGGAGGGTGTTCGATTATAATGGTGGATGGAAGGGTGTCAGGATCAAGGTCATCCTGAATATGGATGACGGGGGTTTCTCTGACCGTTGAGTGAGTGTGCAGGACAACTGATGAAATGGGTTGGGGGTTTAAGACTTTAATTGGTGAGACCCTGGTTCTGATCTTCTTCACCACTGGTTCTATGATGAATTCCACACTCAGGATCTCATTGACATCCTTACCTGTCAACACGACTTTATCTGGAAATTGCGGGAAGACTGACAACATTCTTTTCTTATGCTCCAATGGTTGTGTCTCATCTTCCTCCTCAGATTTTGACTATTCCTGAGATTCCTTACTCTAGGCCTCTGGTCCTGAGCTTGAGCCTACCCCTGCTTCTTTTCCTTTTTTATTTAGAAGTTCTGCAGACAAGATATAGTGCGTCCCTGACTTGAGCAGGTTGCATTTAACTCCCGGCCATGACATTACCTCTTTGTCGAAGGCCTCCTCATCCAAGTAGAACAACATCATCCTCGAATGGATGTCTTCCCTGTTAACATGCCTTGGCCATACAAACGTATGATGTCGGTTCATTCTGAAAGAAATGTTCCTCGTGTTGCAGTTGAGGAGCTCTTTCAGAATGCGAAACCTCTACGTTGCGTCGATCAGTCCATTGTACCACTTGGAGAACATCGAGTTGTTGAAGGTTGTGTTCTTTGAGTCCACCCTGGAGTGCCATGGCTCAAAAATATTTTCCATGTTCCCCTTGTCTGTATGACCTCATAACCTTGCTAGCTATGATGTAATAGCCAGTCCTGACTGTCTCTAGTAGTATGGGGTCAATTTTGGCTGTGCTTCCCCCTCTTTGTGTTGAACTTTTCATAGAGGCTGGGCTCGCCTTTCTTTTTTACATGCTTACTGGGACCTTAGAATCCCTTCGACACATCCTCTCCTTTGAGGGACAATCCATTGAGTTGATGCATATTCTCAGTGTGGATTAGATACCGTGTATCCAACCATAGACTTCTGTCATGCACCCTGCTGATCAGGAACTTGGTACACTGCGCAACTTCACCAGTGGTACTGAACACTGGTAAGTCTCTGAGGTTCATGATGCTTGAGTTGAATATGTTGATGAATTCAGGCTTGGGCATGAACTGCATGCCTCCCAGCTAATCTAGAGCAATAGTCCAGAATACATCTATGTTCATCTGGGGGAATAAGAATTGGTTTGTTAAGTTAAGGTCAAGGAGCTTGAACTGATCTACCTTCCCCTTTAGATCAGCTACGACCTTGACTCGAGGGTCGCAGGGCTCACCTGGTACTGCATCCTTGGACATGGTGCTTCGGCTTCCTGTAGCTCTCAACATTGTGAGCTATGGGTTATCAACAAATTCTGTGGAGAAGTGAGGATTTGGGGATCACAACTACGGGTTTCAGGACTACACATGCTTGCTTGCTCTACAGAGTTCGGAAATTGCTAAACTCTTTGAAAATAATGTGTTCTACGGTGAGTTCTTAGAGACTTATACCCAGGCTTGGATGGCAAGTTCAACAATAATTTTTGTTCATCATGACCCTATGGACACAACTTGGATCTGAGTTGTCCGACGAGACGGGTTAACGGGGTAAATCCTATTGGGCAATTCTGGCATTTACTGTGCAAGTTGGATAGGGACATGGCCGATTTTAGACCATTCCATTTGACAGGTTGGAATCTCGGTGCGAATACCGATGAAATCTTCGTGTATCGTAGCTTTATGGCTTAACTGAATTCAGACGGGTTACTGTAATAGCAATAAAGGTTGTGACTGGACTGGTTGTACGTGGCACATGGATTTAGATTGCATTCAGATTCATTATTCATCAATGAGTTCTTGCCTTCTTTGATCCTCTGTTGTTGAGTAAGAAGTTCTGCATCAAACAACACTTAAAAAAAAAATGAACTACGTGTCGCGGCACAACACTACTCACATCGAATTTATTAACTGAATTTACAAAAATTGCAGAAAACTGAAATCTAACTATTATACATGCTCCTTCTGACTAGAGAAACAATCCTTTTAGCTCAGTTCTGAGACATATAGGGTTTTAGGCGAGTGCCATTCACCCATCCTGGCCGCAACATACCATCTAGTTGTGCAAGTTTGACTGGTCCTGAGGTCGGATCTCCACAACTATAAATGGTCCCAACCAATGCATGCACAACTTCCTAGGCTACTTCTGGTACCAACTATCATAGAGTAGAACCTTGTCTCATTGCACAAATGATTTAGTTTTAATGCACCTGTCATGCCAATATTTTTTCCTTTTTTTTTCAACCGAATGATGGAAGTCTGCTAAAAACCTGGTCTCTTAAAGTTCTTGTAACTCAATAAGTCTCTGCACAACTAACTCTTCCTCCAACATATGCGTGATCTTTGCAATGTACAAACTTGGAGTGATGAATTCTGCAAGCACCACTGCCTCTTTCCCATAAACTAGATGGAATGGCATGTACCTGTGGAGTTTCTTTGTGGTTTTCCTGTAATCCCATAGTACTATTGGAACTCTGTCATCCCAATCTTCTTGATTTGAGCAACAGACCTTTGTTAACCCTCTCTCCATAATCTTGTTGAATGCTTCTACTGTTCCATTGGACTACAGGTGGTAGGGGCTGCTTTTTTGATGTTGGGTAAGGAATTCTGTTGTAATCTTTGCTATAGTGATACTAATGAAATGAGCTCCTTGATCGCTGGTTAGGTTTCTAGTACATCCAAATCGAGTGATAATATTCTCAAAGTTGAACCTAGCAGCAGTATTGGTCGAGCAGTCCTGAAAAACTGTTGCCTCAGCCCAACACATAAGGTATTCAGTTGCGGTAATGATGTATCTAGCCTTTGAATGCTTAGATATGGGGTTGATCGGTCCAATAAAGTCAACTAACCACTTCTCAAATTCATGTAGAGATTGAGCTAGTTGAAGTGGTAATTCATCTCTTTGTGACAAGTTACCCACTCTCTAACAAACATCACATGATCTAGAATATACCTTTGCATCATTGAAGAGTGTTTCCCACCAAAGTCCATCTTGGAGAACTTTCTACATAGTGGCCTTTCCTCCTACATGACCTCCCACAACTTCGTTTTGGCATTCCCATAGTATATACTGTCTTTCATGATCCAAGGCACATCTTCTAAGGATACTATCTAGTCCCATTTTATACAACTATCCTGTGATCAATTGGTAGTCCGCTGCTCTAACAACCATATGGAATTTATGGGTTGTGGAATATGTTTTTGGGTAGGCTCCTGTACTTAAGAAAACTGCTATGTCCTCCAAATACTCTTGAATGGCCTCAATCCAGAACAAATATGCATATGGGAGTTGGTCGTCAACTGCTCCTCCACTTTCCACTGACTCTAATATAGATAGGTGATCAGGTCCTATGTTGCATCTTCTAGGATTAATAATTACTTCAAAAGAGAATTCCTGAAATAATAGCAACCATCTACAAATTCTCCCTTCCAATACAGGTTTTTTAACTAGATATTTCAATGCAGAATGATCAGTAAATAAACTGAAATGAGAGCCTAACAAATAATGTCTAAACTTTTGCAAAGCATAAATCATGGCTAAACCCTCCTTCTTGTGACAACTTCCTGCTCTCAAAATAGATAGGATGATCCATGGCTCCATCTCCAGGTTGTGCTAAGATAGCTCCTAAGGCAATACCTGAAGCATCTACGTGGACGTGAAATTCATTTTCCCAATTTGGGAATATCAGAATTGGTGTTGTGTTGAGATTCTCCTTTAGGGTCTTGAAAGTTTTATCACATTTTGGGGTCCATTGGAACATTTCATCCTTTTTCAATAGATTTTCCAGAGGTACAGTGATGTTTGCATATCTTTTGATGAATCTGTGATAGTACTGTGTGTGTCCCAACGTGGAGCGCAACTACTTAGAACTCATAGGTGGTGGCATGTTCACAATAACCGCAACTTTGGCTGGGTCTACCAATACTCCCTTTTGACATACTATGTGGCCCAACAATTTTCCATGTGGTATACAAAAGATACACTTCCTGAGATTCAATGATATCTTCAATTCTCTGCATCTGTCAAACATCAAACGTAACAATGCTACATGTCCCTTGAGTAAACTATATATTATCCAATAATCCATATACACTTCTATAAACTTGTGAATAAACTCTCTGAAAGTTGTTATTACAATCCTAGAGAAAAATTTAGGGGCGTTCTTTAAGCCAAATGGCATCATGTTGTATGCGAAAGATCCCCATTTTTTTATGAATTTGGTCTTCCTTTTGTCCTCTTTGACAATCCTTACTTGGTGGTACCCTAAAAATCCATCTTTGAATGAGTACGCTTTCTTCCCTGCAACTTGTTCTAGCGCCTCATTAGTAAAAGCTGTTGGGAAAGGGTCATGCACATAGGAAGAGTTGAGGCTTCTATAGTCTACACAGACTCTGATATCCTTTGTTCCTTTCTTGCTTTGAATGACTATTGGGTTGACCCATTCTACTTCTTCCAGTGCAAAAATAAGTCTGGCTTCCAACATCTTGTCTATCTACTTCTTAACCTTATCTTTTACTCTCGGGTTAAGGCTATATGGTCTATGCCTCACGGTCTTGGATCCTGGTTTCAATTCGATATTCATTTCTCCCATAACTCCTTTGATTCCCTTTAACTCTAAAAATTTCTTTGGTAACAAATCCTCATATTCCCGTAACAAACTCTATATTTCTTGACTAGTTTTCTTGTCCTAGTAGTCTCCCACCATAGCTATCTTAGGTTTCTCTGTGGTCCCTATATTGACTTTGCACAACTTTAATGGGTGATTTTAGGAACTATCAGTCTGACTGGGAATGGTGTTCTGGATTTATTTGTTCCCTTCTATCTCTTTAATGGCTAGGTTTCTCAATTCCTCTAAGTCATCTGGGATTTTTTAATCCCTGCTAATATTATATAATTCTATAGGCTTCTTGTTTGAGATTAGGTGAAGATTAGTCTGAAGTTCTCAGCTATGTTTTACACATGCCACTGGGTTTGATTTCTGATTACTATTATCTGTAAAAAGAAATTCTTTGATCTTTTGCAGGACTATTTCAAGCTCAGGATACTTACTTGTAAATGATAAGTCCTTGCAAAAATGATCTCCCAGTGTCTTCTAGTCCCTGCTCTGTATTTTGGTTTCCTCATGTATGAACCAAGATTTCAGGATTGGACTTAGGGAGTGGGGAAATACCTGAACCCAAAAGCGAGATGGTATTTACACAACTTGCCACTGTGTCACACATTGTTCAATATGTTCTCTAGGATGAGATTCTCCATTGAAAAGTTGCACAACTTGGAAATCTGTTTGCATATCGGATTCTAAATGCTTCTTATTTTGAAACATATACTTGATAGCTTGCTTCACATTGTCCCAATTTATTAGTAAGAATTTATGATTGGCCCACCATATGACAAGGGTGTCCTGGAGGGCTACATCTAGTATTGGGATCCTTTGATACTCTACTACCTTTTCTTCCATGCTGAGCAAAAAACTCTCGAGTCCCGAGGTGCCATCATATACTGTGAGTTCTCTAACTTCGTTCCCAACCCATGTAGTTTCTCTGAAAGTTGCACACCTCCTTGAGAATTGTTCATACGAGACTTTCTGCCAACTGTCAAATGCCAATTTTGAATCTTCGTATACTAACTATATACTCCAACTTACCGATCCATCAACAATAATATTTATATAATCGTCTCTTGTTCCTGCTGTTACAATGTACAACTGATCAAAGTATTCTCCCTCCATATTATTGTCTATTGGTTCTGTATATCTGGGCCTCACATATCGATCCAAGGGTTGAACTACCTTGATTCTATCAGCCTCAAAGGTCATGGTGTCTTTCTTTAAGTCAATTACTACATAGTTGTCATAGGCCCAATCAATGCCAAGTAGTGCAGGGTAAGGGTCCTTATCCCCCATGATTTCGATCACTTCAAATTCAACTATGGTCTTCACTCTTGCAACATCTATTTCCACACTCTCTAGTCTTCCTATTGGTAAAATACAATATTGGTTGGCCATTCTTAGCTGAATTGGGGAATATGTCAGCCTAGGTTTTCCTAAGGCTTCCCAAGTCTTCTTAGGAAGAATGTTCACATCGGATCCTAGATCCAACGTGACATCCTTAATCTCAAATTCGTCTAACTGGGCTACTAGTCTGAATTCTTTTCCAGTTCATACTTTTCTTCTCTTCACTCTTTTAGTACTCTTCTCAGGAAGATTAGTCCTTATTATTGCTTCTATGGGTCCCTCATTCCCTAAAACTAGGTATAGCACATTGCAAAAATTCTCTGTTAATTGGTCATTCCCGAGAATGTTAGAGAATAATTGAAACCAAAGGTCGACTACATTTTGAGGTTGCTCAGGTTGTCGTAGCATGAAGACAGGGTTTCTGGGTGCAAGGGGTGAAGCAGAGACTTGCACAATTTTAGGGTAAGCAATAGGTTGTGGGGTTTTCTCTTACATCTCGGGGCTAGGGGTGTTTTGAAATACTTCTATGACATCTTTAAAGAACAACTTATGTTTTAGAGGGTCATACCTATCTTCTTTAGGTGTTGCTTTCTGGATCTGAGGTAAAGTGTGAGCATTAGCTTCTGTCTTTTCTTCTCCTCGAGTAACGATATTGAGGTTGGGTAATTGTCCTTTACTAACTCTCTTTATTTCTTAACTGATGAGGTTAGTTTCTCATTGATGTACCCTATCTTCCCATTTTTCAACTATTTCTAGGAAGTCTTCGATTATGTGCCCATTGGTTCTACAGTGAGAGCACCATGGACACCTCAGATGAGGACAATCTCTTTCCATATGGCCTTGCTCGTCATAGTTATAACATCTGCATGGCCCTCTTCCCCTAATTCTTCCTCCTCTGAAGTCTCCTCTGGCTCCACCTCCTCGACCTCATGAAGGTTTTCATTCACCCTGAGTGTTGTTCAGTTCAACCTCTCTGCAATTGCATTCAACGCTCTACATTGGTTAGTAGTATGTGTGGTAGATGCGCATAGCTCATAGTGTACTGTATTTGGTACTGTCAAATATTTCTGCATAATGGGGCACTGTCTTGGCCCATGCCTATGGATTCAACAAATATCACAATACTCAACTGCTGTTGTTTCTTGGCTCCCTAGAAAATCATGATATGTGGTGGGGTGATGGAATGGTAAGTTCACAAACACTTGCGGAAATCCTCTTGTGGGTCCTAGTGAGGGTCCCATCAGATTCTGAGGAGGTCCCATTCCCCTCATTCGTGGACATTCATTCACCAAATGTACTTCTGTATAACATCTGGTGCACTAGACCTGCGGTCATCCTGGTATAGGTATCATCAGTTATTGAATCTTTTATGTGAGCATTGATATTTTCCCTTGTAGTTGCGCCAAATTCACATATTCTGGGGGTCTGGTCACTCTTAGGCTCCCAGGGTATCCCGCCATGGATTCAATCTTCATCGATTTCTCCAAATCACCTGTCAAAGTGGCCATCTGCTGTTGCATTAGCAGAATCTGAGTCAGAGGTAGAAATCCTTGAATGTACCATTCCCTTTTATGTTCCTCATGGATTCGATGTGTTAACCTTCCTATAACATATTTGAACTTATAACTGTATTCCCAAGCTGATTCACCTTCCCTTTGCTGGATCTCATGCAACTTAGACAAAGCTTGTTGTTCTGACTGAGGTAGTTTAAACTCCTCTATGAACCTTCTCCATACCTGGCCATGTGTGAACACTTGAACTTTCATTCTAGACACTCTTGGCTCAATAATATTCATGTACCATTTGAGAGCGTGACCCCTCAAGGTAGTCCGGAACTCAACCAACTTATTCGCATCCGGAGTCCCTCTGGATCTCTAGATTGCTTCACACAAGAACCAATGTTGCTCAACATTTTCATCTCCCTTACCCAAAAATTCTGGATATTAGGCAATTGAACCTCCCGCATGACCAACCATTGTTGATCTTGGTGATCTTATCAAAATGAAACCTAATGGTCCTGCTTGCGATCTACCAGGGGATCCCAATACCCTCCTTGTACTCACACTTCCTGGTTGTGAATGACTAACTAATTGTACTGGAACAAAATTAGAATGAGAAGGTAGTGTCCAAATTACCACTTGTATAGAAGACACTTGGGGTATGGGCGATTTGGGGCCGGTGCCACTGGCTTCGGGGCGATTTTCTTTGATCTAAAGGGTCTCATTTTCTTCCACTGGAGCGGTCTCTTCAATCGGATTCCTGATATTTCTTGGCATAAGGGTTGAATCTTCTCTTTCTTCTTCAAGATTCATGTCAACTTCCTCCTCTCTTATGTCTACACCTTCTCCTTCTTGTCCAACCTCCTGGGGACTTCTTTTTCTCTGCGATTATCTCTCAGTTAATATTTGACTGACTTGTATTTCCTGTCTTCTCATCTTCCACAACTCTTCCATCTGCCTTTCCTCTAGTTTTCCTGGTCTGAATTCTTTCCAAAACTTCTCAAACTGTCTTGAT
>JASDQU010101947.1:450811-513976 GCA_032191745.1 Picea mariana
ATTTACCAAAGAACCCTTCCCCTCTCTCAGGACATGAATCTACCCCAGCCTCGCCCTACCCCAAGAGAGGGTGTTTACACTTCCATCTTAGTCTGGGACATAGTCAACATCCCCTCGTTCATAAAGAAAAAATTAATCCACATGGGATTTCTCTCAACATTCTTCCCCTTGTGTCTTTCTTGAAATTCGCCTTTCATCGTGAAAAATATTAGTGGTTCTCAGCTGCAAACTCAATAATGTATCCTTCTAATGTGGTATTGACCTAGAAATCAATTGCTCGCATGATAGGACGATCCAACTGATGAAGTGATGCAATATTTTTTGTGTCCCAAGTACAGGTCCTCTTGACTTGTTCTTGGAACTCTGGAGATTCTTGGAGCCTATTTATCTAGTGGAAAATTTCTTTCGGGAACTTAACCCAAAATATCTCGTACTGGTCACTCAATCTTTCTGAGTAAAACACTGCCTCACGAGTATCTTCCACAGATTTTCCCCTCAGCTCCGCTTCTTTCCATATGAATGTGTCACGATTTCTTTCCCACCATTAGTCAATATTAGATATGTAAATCCACGGAAGCATCCTCCCTACAAGTTCCCTTTTAACGTAGGTCCCAACAACAAAACCATTTTGTTGGTGCAAGTTTGATCACACCAGGTTCCTTCTCAGGTTACCAACAAAAGGTACTGAGTAGTCTATAGCACTGGCATTTTCATCTCCTCTGAAGAGAAGAAGTATCACCCGAAGTGAAAGGAAAAGACTTAGGAGGATTCACAGAACCTTCAAGATTCATCATGATCTTGTGCATAACGTCTAAATACCAAACATATCTGAACTCATGTGTGTAAGAATTGAACCTACTTAGGTTGCGAGAAAGCATTTAAGCATAGAAACATCATGTGGAACTCATTAACCATAAAGAATTACTATAATGCATAAGTATAACACATAAATAGACAACATATTTTGAAAATTTAGATCCTTCTTCATAATATCTTCAGGTCTTTCTTCATTTACAAACTCAGAGATACATAGTAGCACTCTGTTATAGACTCCTGGCTTTGGACTCATGTCATAGAGCTCTAACTGCCACAATGATGGTGTACATATTACATTACAGACTCAGAACTATGACTTCTCAGCCGCATGAAACAACTATGACAACAACCTAACAGTAAAGGAAAGATCGTACTGAACATAATCAAAATTCAACCGAACAACAACAACAACAACAAACAACAACCAACCCTTTTACAATCATAATAAGTTGATTTATGTCTTCTGTCTTGGCTTGAACGCTTTCTTGTTCTGTTGCAACTTCTTTTTCGTTGCTGGCGTTGCACTGTCCTTTTCGCAACTGATTTTTGTTGCTTCTCCTTTCTCTATTGTCCAGCTTCTTCTGAAGCTTGCACAAATCTTACTAGTCAAAAACTTGCGCAATTCTTTATCCAAAAAACGAAGGGACCAACAGTCCATTTTGCTTACAGAAATCAAATTTCTGGCCAAACCTGGGATGTGAAGAACACCAAGAAATGTTCCGATCCTTCCATCTATGAGCCTCAACTTGAATTTTCCTCGTCCTATGATTCTAGTTGTTGAATCATCATCTAAGAAAACATTACCTCCATCATACCTTTCATATTCACAGAACCACTCCCTGTGGGGAGCCATATGAAATGATGCACCTGAGTCAACCAACCATGCCTCATAAGCCAAGTACACTCCCCTCCTTTTTCCTTGGAGGTATTTTCTTATATAGAAGGAGATTATTCAGATCCCTTATTTTTCTCAACTTTGGATCTACACTGCTTCTTGTAGTGCCCTTCTTTTATACATCTCCAACATACCTTTACAAAATTTTTAGGATATTTAGATCTACCCTTAGACTTAGATCTCCCACTTGAGAACTTAGATCTATTTCTTTCCTAGGAGTGTCCTCTTGCAAATAATGCATATGTTCTTTGTCCTTCCATATTATTTCGTCTCATCTCCTCCGACAACAAGGATGAGACAACTTCATCAAACTTCAAGGAATTTGTATTACTACCTATGGCCACAACCAGACTATCCCACGAGTCTGGTAAAGAACACAGTAAACTTATACATTTATCTTCATCTGAAATTTTAATCTCAACATATACTAACTGACTTACCACAGTATTGAAGGCATTCAAATGCTCTACCATCGAGTCTCCATCTCTCATCCTTAGGTTATACAACTTCTTACTGAGGAATAGTTTATATACTAGGGACTTAGAATGATACAACTTCCCAAACTTATCCCATAAATCCTTGTCTGTAGCTTCCTCTGACACATTCAGTAATACTGAATATGAGAGACACAATCGGATTGTGCTCTTTTCCTTCTGATCCAACTTTTTCCAGTCATCTACTAAAGTTCTTGTAGGTGCAGTACCTGGATCTACCGATCTCTAGTAATCTCTGTCCACCAATAGATCTTCCATATTGAGCTTCCACAACTCAAAACTTTTCCCATTAAAATTCTCGATCTCCATCTTCGAATTGCTTACCATTTATTTTCACCTGAAAAATCAATAGCACAGATCTCCCACTGTAACAAGGATTATCACAGTCCCGAACCAAACCATTGACCACAAAGGAACCCCCCTGAAGCCAACAAAGATCTGATAACAAATGTAGATTTTAATCTTGTACAATATTTACTACAAACAGATTTTCAGTAAAAGAACATAAAATATGCAATGGAAAATACAAACATTACACAGAGATTTTTCCCCTAGAAACCCAAACCGGGAAAAATAACATATTCTATATTCATTCATCATGATACATTGTTTACAATACAATATACATATAGGATACAACGACATCCAAAACCATAACACAATGACCTGGATTAGTCAAAAACCCTATTTCCTTAATCAGAAATAGAAAACCATCGACAAAAAACCGTTTTCCGAAAAACCACCTAAATTTGTGACATGTTTCCCAAGGCATAATTTTTTTTCTCGGGGGCGCTACCCCTGAACCCTCACGCGGGGGGATATTTCCACCATGCACCCCTCCTCAAGACCCCTTGTGTGCTTGGTGCAACACAAACATTGCTTGTCACTCAAAGCAGTTGTTGGTGGCCAAAGTGAAAGCCTCTGAACCAGATGTAGGTTCTGACTCTGAGTCAGAACCAGAGAGGGGAAGACGAATCATTGACATAGAACTTAGTGCCACCATTTCTACCACCAAGCTCCAGCTTGGTGAACCAGATGATCCAGAAGATGGTGAATGCCTCTTCCATTCATAGATGTGGGTAAAAGGCACCCCATTGCACTTCATCATTGATAGCGGTAGCTAGAAGAACCTCATCTCAGCAGAGGTCGTCAAGCGACTGGCCCTGCTGACAATGCTGCACCCAAAACCCTACACCATTGGATGGATCCACCAAGGAAACTATCTCTGTGTCAGCCAATAGTGTTCATTTTCATATGATATCAAGCCCTTCAAAGACGAGGTATTGTGTGATGTTGCTCCTATCGAATTTTGTAATGTTCTTTTGGGCCAACCTTATTTATGGAAATGTCATGCTGTATATGAGTCTAGTACTCGTAGTGTTATCATTACTTTGAACAAGAAGTTGTACATGATACCTAAGGTAGTCCCTCCTAGTGTTATTTCCTTGATCTCTGCTAAGCAATGCAGGATGGTCATCTCTCAAACCAGGAAATTTGTCTTCTTCGTGATTCACTCTCAGAGTGAGCGAAAGATTGCAGCCACATCCAGGGCCTCCGCAGCCGATATATCCAAATAGCATAAGAAAGTGGATAAGTTCATGGAAGAATACTCATATATATTCTTCTCTCCTACTGGGGTACCTATGCACTTCCGGGTCAAGCATCCCATCGATCTGACCCCAAGTGCACCACTACCCAATGGGTCAGTCTACCGCCACTCTCTGTTGGAAAACGAGGAGATCAATAGGCAGATCCAAGAACTACTCCACAAGGGGAACATATGTCCCATCTCATTGCCTTGTGGGATCCCAATCGTGCTGGTGCAGAAGAAAGATGGGACCTGGAAACTCTGGATTGATTACCAGGCCCTGAATAAAATCATAGTCTGAAATTGGTATCCGATTCCCCGAATTGACGACCTCCTTGATCAGCTCACATGGGAAAAATACTTCAGTAAGATTGATATGAAGTCTGGATACCACCAGGTCCCAATAGAATAGATAGATGTATGGAATACCACCTTCAAGTCAAAATAAGGTCTTTTTGAATGGTTGGCCATGCCCTTTGGTTTGAAAAATGCTCCAACAACTTTTATGAGGATGATGGACGATATCCTATGACCTTTCACAAATAATTTTGTAGTGGTGTATCTGGATGACATACTCACCTACAAAAAGACTTGGATGGAACACTTGTAGTATATTCAATAGATTTTTCACACCCTGTGGCAGCACAAACTATATGAAAACTTGGAAAAATGCTCCTTCGGCATGGACAGTGTCCATTACTTAGGCTACATCATTGATCAACATGGTTTTCATGTGGATCCAAGCAATATCCAGGCCATCCGTGACTGGCCATCCCCAACCACACACAATGAAATTTGGAGCTTCTTGGGCCTTGCCAATTTATATCACAGGTTAGTGTTGGGATTCTCTCATATCGTATGGGCCCTCAGCCAAGTAATCAGGGGTGGAGGTAAGGAAAAATTTATGTGGGGCTTGTCCCAACAACAAGACCTCTATGACTTGAAGAAGTGTTTGTGATCATCCCTAATAATTTCACTACTGGACCTATAACATCCCTTTGAGATCGAGACAGATGCTTCAAACTATGTTGTGGGTGCCATTCTCACTCAACACGGCCACCCCATGGCACATCATAGTGAGACACTGTTAGATGTTTTCTTTAAGTACCCTACTTATGAAAAAAAATGTACTCCATTGTGCAAGCCTATTGCCACTAGAGACATTACATTCTTGGGAAGGAGACAATCATCCACACTAATCACAAGCCACTACAGTTCATGCAGACCCAAAGAAAATTGCAGAATGATCACCATCAGAAGTGGTCCACATACTTACAACAGTTTCACCTCAACATCAAGTATAAAACATGAAGTACCAACTGAGTTTCTGATTAGCTTAGCTGACTTCTAGTGGAGATACTCACCATGGTGCTAGACTCTTTCCGCCATGAGACCTTCGGATGGCCCCACCTCTACGAGACAGACCCTGACTTCTCCACCACCTACCAAATGTTGGGCTCCAAATCATTGGTCGCCAATTTCCATCTTCAAGACGAGTTGTTGTGCCATATGGGCCATCTCTGCATTCCATCAAGAGAGAATGCAAAGCAAATTTGGGAAGTTCACTACAGTCAGGTGGCATGACATTTTGGTGTCGAAAAGACAGTGACAGTGTTGTAGAAACATTTATACTGGTCGACAAGTATATCAGGTCCTGCACCACGTGCGCTATTGCCAAATTGACCACTAAGAAATAGTGCCTATACACCCCTCTTCCTACTCCTGACAGGCCGTGGGAATCCATCTCAATGGACTACATGTCGGGCCTCTCATCCACCAAGAGGGGAAATGAATGTGTTTTTGTGGTTGTTGATCACTTTTCCAAGGTGGTGATTCTAGCCGCTTGCAAGAAGAACATTAGAGAATAAGCCACTGCCAAGTTCTTCTTTGAACGAGTATGGGTACATTTTGGGATCCCACAAACCATTATCTTAGACCATGGCATTTGATTCCTCGACACATTCTGGTCGAGCCTCTAGTCATTACTGGATACCAAGCTCACCAAATCCACTTCCTTCCACCCCCAGACAGATGGACAAACTGAGGTCATCAATTGGATGATCGTATATATCATGTGCAAGTAAAATTCAAAACACCTATGCACATGGGATGAGAGTCTTCCCTATGTACAACATAGCTACAATCGTGCCCTTCATAGCTCAATTGGCCAGAACCTATTTCAGGTGGGGTTGAGATTTGAACCATTGGGCCCCATGGATGTTGCACTACCCCTGGTGACCACCTTGGCTGACTTGTCCCCTGATCCACTAGAAGATGACAAAGCCACCCAGTTCATTGAGAGGATCCAACACATCCTCCAACAGGTTCAAGATATTCTACAAAAGTCTAATGCCAACTACAAGCAACACCATGATCAACATCGGGTGCCACATAAGTTTCAGATGAGAGAGAAATTTTGGTTGCACTTGTAGAAAGAACGCCTTACAGGGCCCCATCGGAAGCTTCTCCCACTCCATTATGGGCCGTACACCATCACCAAGGTTGTGGGTGACAATGATTTTGAGCTCAACATTCCCCTTTTCCTTGTCCTGCACCCAATCTTCAACGTGGCTCTCCTTCGACCATATTTCCCACCATTATTGGACACCTCAAAGATAGCAGAGTAGTTGACACTAACAAAGATCAACCCTGACTGCATGAAAAAGGAATCCAGTGATAAGATTTTGGACACATAGATCAAGGGCACTCGATAGCAAAGGATCCAGCTTTATCGAGTCGTCAAAGCAGGGCAACTCCTGCACCAAGGCAAGTGGCTCACCCAGGGACAAATTCAGCAAAAATTTCCTCATATGATGAGGGAACTCAATGAAATGGAGACCATTTCTTCCTAAGGATGGAGGATTGATCCAGGTGGATATCGGTGGCCACCCACCATTTCCAACTCGCTCAAAATAGTTTTCTCTCAATTTTGGAAATTTACTATTTTTAGTAGCTTTTAACTTATGGGGCCATTTTGAGGGCCTAAATGAAGGTTTTTAGGGATCGAGCTTCTTAATGCTACACAAGGGCTCTGATTGAGCCCCAAAAATGAATCTCCTCGATGATAACTTTCAAATGGGCTATCGTGCGCCTAAAACAAAGATTGTATGCAAACGTTATGACCCCGGGAAGTTGATGTACTAACTTACCCAAAGGGGGCCCACATGACCTTTGGAGCTTCATATCCTAGTGTTATGTTTTTGGATACCTAAGGTTTTTAACATTGATGTTTATTGTAAAAATTCCTTTAGAGCCTCATTGTAATCATCTTCGTACGAATGAGCTCAATCGTCACATCTCTTCTTAGAGATAAGATGCCACCATTTCGACAAGCTTGTTTTCTATTGCATTTTACAGTTTCATATTATTTCCTTATTGAATAGAAAACCATTTTTACTGTATCTCTGTTATTTTGTGTTAAGCGTCTGTTAATAATCTATATTCATTTCGTTCTGCTCATAAAATCTGGATCATAAGTAAAGGTAAATTCCCCATTGTGAAAACATATCTTTCTTTTGAGTTTGGAAATTCAAGCAAGTACATCTACTTGGGAAAAGGTGCACACCTCTCTTGGGAACTATTCTTCTAGAGTTTGAGCCCCCTCTTGTGTGCTAGGTCTTTCTTGGTGGTGAAGGTATTTCTCTTGAAGAGTATAGAAAAGGATTTGGTTGGGTTTTATTCCCTTGTTGAGAAGGGTTTTCCAAGATACTTCTTGTGTTCTTGTGCATGGTGCTTCTTCTTGTGATCTTGGTTGCTGAAACATTATTGTCTATGGTTAATTTAAATGATAAAATGGAATTAAATTCATGCTTAACATAGCTTATGGAAAAATCAACATGGTATCGGAGCATAGGTATTGAAGAACCCATTGCACAAGCATCTACTAGTCTCCTCTCTTTTCTGCAGAACCATACAACCCTCCTAGGGTTTCCAGAAAAACCGTATGACCTTCCTTTATGAGGTTTTTCATCCCTTAAACACTTGAAATTTGGGTTAATTTTGGCATAGGATATTATTTCCTCCTTCAATGCATCTCCATAGACTCTCAGAGTGACATTCCGAGCATTTTGAAATTTTGGCCCTGCGGTTTCTAGGGTTTCACCAATTTCTGCAGAAATTTCAGAATTAGGGTTTCTGCAAACTCATTGAAGAATCTCTTCAGCTCACCAATGTTCTCCTATACTTCAAAGGATCATTGTTGGTAGTCATAAGTCCAATAAAACCTAATAGTGCTAGCCTAGCCTAGTCGTCAGGTTTTCTATCCTAGTTGACAAAGGGTTGTGAAGAATCTAAAATTATGATGAACATAAACTATGATGGAAGATAAGCTTGATGAATCAAGCAAATTCAAATTTCTTGAAAGAAAAGACTTCAGAGGAAGACTTATTGTGGGTAATACAAAAGGGTTTACCAGAGGAAGCTATCAATGAATGGAAGAAAGATGACGTTAGGACAAGGAATCCAATCACCTACTCAAGCCCTTACATTGAAGGGCCAGCTTCAAAATAACAAAGATGAAAAAAGGTGACACCATGACTATCGTCTTCAGAAAGATATCAGAGGATAGAGATCAACTAAGAGCCGTCGGGGAAATCATATCAACATCCTCAGGTATGCACTTGTATATGTTATTTGTATCATCATCATGAGGGAAATTACAGAAGGAAGGAAAGATTTTTGAAGTCATGGATCCAGAGGGATCTCAGTGCATTAAGAGGAACAACACACTCAAATTAAAGACTCTAGGTTTGATTGTTGTAATTTTCATTCCTCTAACCTATATTTCTATAATTTTTCTACATTACAAGTAGGTGTTGTATTTGTGACAACATTCCTTAAAATTGTTTTGATTCTAGAGATGTACTCATTATTCTCCTTTAGGAGATATTCTTGTGTTGGTTCTTTTTGTTTTCTTATTCTAGATAGATTGACAAGTAAAGGAAGATGTTTATCCTTCAAAGGGATCCACTTGACTCAAAAAAAGTCAAAACTACTTGAGAAAGAGGAAGAATAGAACCATCATTGAGGAAACCAATGCAATAATGCATTATCAGAATACTTCTATGATTCTATGGGCAAAAGAATGCATGACATAGTATATGTTCAGAACAAGAGTCTTCACCAGACTTTAAAAACACCATTCTTGAAGAATCCTCCACTAGAGTGAAGCTTGAGATTGAACACTTCAGGATATTTGGGTGCTCAGTGTATTTTCATGTACCCAAAGAGAAGAAGTCCAATCTAGATCCTTTAGAAAGAAAGGATACAGTGAATATTCAAAGACATTCCAGATCGACATCCCTAGTCAGAGACATATTGAGATAAGAAAAAATATTGTCCTTGAAGAAGAGATAGTCTTTCAAATACCTAGAGAATCTCATATGGAGATTGACAATGAGACAATACCTTCTCCCCCTTCAGCAGTCTAGAGGGAGACATAAAATATTCTAGTTGATCCAATTTCTCTAGTTGATATGTTCATAGATATTGCAGTAGGGAATAAAATGCCTACCTAGACTCACTCTACAAGAGGAAGAGAAACATACAAGCCTCTCAAGACACATCCCGAGAAAGCGAAAGAGATTTTCAAGCTATCCTTCAGTCATGAGCCACTTCATTGATGTTGAGCCTCCTTGTCTTAGAGAAGAAACAAGAGAACATGTATGGAAAGATGCCATAACAAAAGAATACCAATATATCTTAAAGAATGATGTATAAGATATTATTCAGGGACCAGAAGGGAAGTATGTGGTAACTTCCAAGTAGATCCGTAAGATCAATCATGCAGCTGATGGAAGTGTCGAGAAATACAAAATGAGATCTATAGCCATAGGTTTATCATAAACAATGGGAGTTGTCTATGAGGAGACACTTGACCCAGTGAACCTGATTCACTTCCATCCGTACTACCATTCATGAGTTGGAAACTATATTAGATAGATAAATTCTTGATGAGTTTGGATTTCAGCAAGAGTGTTGCTGATCCAAACCTATTTCATTACAATGTTGGTGATGAGAGCCTGATCTTGATGACTTATTCAAAACGTGTTTTTATTGGATACAAGTAATACTTGACTTCTGAATTTGAGATGAAGAATATGAGTATGATGCACTACTTCTTGGGATAAGAAGTATGACAGAAGACCAATAAGATTTTCCTGAGTCAAGGAAAATATACAGTGAAAATATTAAAGAAGTTCATTATGACAGAATGAAAAATCCACCGTGATGTATTTAAATAAGAATATTGATGATGATTTAGACGAGACTGATCCATAACTGATTGGATCACTAATATATCTGGTTAACACCAGACTTGATTCATGCAATGTAGTGAATGTACCTAGTCATTTCATGAGTCAATCGAGACAGACTCACTAGACAACAACAAAACATGTATTGAGATATATATGAGGCACAGTTGGATATGGCCTGATATATGCCTCCAATATGAACTTGAGTTTGCAGGATATGCCGATTCAGATTGAGCAGAAATTACAGTGAACTGGAAAAGAACATCTAGATAATGTTCTATCATGAAGTTTTCCATGGTTTCCTAATGCAGTAGGAAACAAAACTCTGTAGCCTTGAGTACCACATAGGCAGAGTATATAGGATCAAGTGTGCGAAGCAATGTGGCTACACAAGCTTCTGACATATTTACTTGACCATGAGATGGATCCTATGATGATAACCAAGAGCCGTGAGTAAACCTCCTTGAGAACCCAGTGTTTCCTGATGGATTAAAATACAATAAGATGAAATAACCTTATTTCAGAGATATGACGCAGAGGAAAATTGTACACATGCAATACCTTCCTACACATGAGCATATTTCAGATATCTCTACCAAATTAACTTTGTGAAGAATGGATCCTTAGTTGAGAGGGAGTGTCGATAACTCCAGCCAAGAAAAAATTCAAAATACATCCGTATGAGACTTGGCATGATGAAGAATGCCTCCCTAGCCGAGAGGGAGTGTTAATGAATACAACTATGTGAGATATTCTCCAGCTTACAAACATGTGAGGTGTGTGTTGGAACAACCCCCTCTTTCTAAAATTTTCAAGACTAAAGATTAGCTATGGAGCTGCCTCTTAACAATGATATTTATTTAAGAGACTTGTTTTGGTCTCTCAGAATTCGACAGTTTGCGATGTATAAAGATCTATTTTCCCAACCTATTTAAAGCCCCGAGTTCCGAAACCCCGAGAACTCATTTTAAATGCACTTAAGTGCAAGCTAAAAGTGTTTAACTTTTAAAAAGGCCCATCTCAATTTTGCGATTTGGGTTTCCCTGTGACAAAGTGTTATCGAATTCTCGCCCCTCGTAATCCCGACTCTCGAATTCGCGAAGTTTAGAAAGTTATTCCCAAATCATGACTAATTAAAAGTTTTAAACAAAGGATTATCACTTAAGCTAATCACATCACAAGTTCGCGATTTAGACTTTACTTATGCCATGAATTCCATGGATATGATACTTGTAACCCCAATACCCGTGGTCATGAGATCATTTTTTAATCTTGATAAATTAAAAACCAAAGGTAATTTGTGTTAATCCACCAAATCACATTTTCACGATCTCTGGGGTTCATGGTCCAAAACTGAGGGTAGAAATATTCCAAAGTTGCGAACGCCAAAAAAGGCAATTAAGAACTAAAAGCACTTAATAAATGGACTAAGACAGATTGACTAACTCCTTAATCAACTTTTACGTTGATACAGCCTACGGACAAAGCTTTAAACGTCTCTACGTTGATCCCGAGTCACGCCATCAAAACATTTATGACATTTATAAGAAGGTACTGTGAAGTGATTGATACTAAGATTTGATTTTATCTCTAAAATGTTTCCTTTAATGATTTGAATGTTCTTTCAGCGAAAACCCGTGTAGGATTTAAGTGCTCAAAATGAAAGGATTACCGTCATTCGTTTGAAATTATTTCTAGTTTGTTGCAGAGCCATTTTGCCAAAGTAACCCCTGTTTGTATTTTCTCTTTCTGTGACAGGAGGCTGAATTACAGGGTTCTATATTATGGCTCCGAGGAAAACTCCCAAGACTATTGGTGAGAGTTCGGGTCAAGGTTTAGATATTATCTCCGATACTTCACCCAGGAGCATCAATACTGTCAAAACATGGACACAAGTCTCTGACATATTGCAACGCGAGCTCATCAATTGTTCGGACGATTACAGAAGTAATGAGAAAGAGGACATATCCACAAAATATAAAGTTGTCACTCAGTCTGAGATACACAAGATTGCAGCAAGGCCACGTCTCCTCCCATATTGTGATATGATAAAATGGGCACTGGACCATGCAGACTTCCCAACCAAGACAATTTTCAATGATAAGAAGGTGGTGGTTGGGACTTTCAGGCCAGAACATATACGGGAAATGTACAAATTGTCTCACATGCCGAGATTCACACACAATGCCAAATTCTTAGAAGTCTTCAAAAGGAAAGAATGCGAGCAGTGTGGGAAAATCCTATCTAACCTTATTAAAGATTGGCATTCACACCTCGCGAAATTTAGGGCCGACTCCAATGGAATCTATTCGATCTCAGCGTTGGAGCCACAATTCATGTATGTAGCAATGATGGTCTGTAGGCTGTATGGGAAGAAGGATACCACTCACTTCTTCCTCCCATGGGTGTCGTTGATTCACATAGTGGCTGAGGGTTTCACGTTCGATTGGGCCAAGTTTTTGTCTGATAGTCTGGCTAGCCGGATCACAGAATACGGAGAGAAAAAGGCAAGTGGGAGAACGCCCTCATTTTTTATGTTGGCTTACTTAATGGATGTTGTGTGCTTCTTGATGCCTTTCCCATTAATGAGATGGAGTTGGAATCCAACCAACGAACAACCTATTCATGAATACCATTTGAAGCTCTGGGAGGATAAAGCCAAGGATTTCGTATACAAGATTTTCAATTGGGTAGTGGTGCCCATGCATATTTCTATCTTCGGCCAACCACCCCCTGGATTTCGGATAAAGTGGCAAAAGATTTAAGCCGCGTAGCAAACTGGTATATTGAAATGGAATTTTCATATATTAGGGTTTTTGGTTGCTCTGTTCCACCATATGCCCTACTTCTATTTTTACCAGATAAGTTGGTGTGTCATGAGGTTGCCAAGAAAATGGTGCTCGGTGGGATAAGCACGGAAGTCAAGGGAGTTTAGAAGAAGGTATGGACACATTTTTCCATACACATTGCCACCTATTCTTTATTGGATTTTGGCCATGCTAAAGCAAAGGCCGCAACCCTGAGAGATATGAGACTAGTGGGCATCGATTTTAAGAAGCATGACCTGCATAATATTGTGGGAAACCACCTGGCAAGTAGCACCCTAAAAATATATGAGCACGAAGTCTCCCCCATGATGAAGTTTTTCGAGGGGTAAAAAATTACTTAGAAGTTCTAAACCGGGTTCGAGCCCTCGAGTCCGGAGACATGTTTGATTTTTATAAGTTCCAGGAGCACCGGAGGAGCAGGCTGCCCAAAGTTTTGCAAGTTACAATCTCAAAACCCTTGGGGTCTCAACAAGCAGAAGCTGAGGGCCCGATAGAGACAGGCTCAGATTCACAAGAAGCTCAAGGGAACACAGAGAAAACTAAGGTCTTCAAACAAGAATTCGAAGGCCCAAGCCACAAAGAAATATCCCCAGGGGTAGATAATCTGGACAGATAGACCGAGGTTAGAGTCGAGAAGCATGCAAAGCAGGTAGGATACCCACTGTTGCTCACACCGAATAAATTATGTATCGATGCTAGTGCAAAGAATATACCTTCAGAAATTGGCGGTCCCATCCCGTCTATCACACCCCTACAATTTTCCATATGGGACCCTGATGCTGGAGCGATATCTATAAAAGACTTGATGCCTATCACCGTCGAAGAGTTCCCCCCTAGAGAGTGTTTGTTTAGCAAGAAAAGGAGGGCCATAGTGAAATGGAAAGCGCATCACCAGGTAGGTGCAATGGCCAAAAAAATCAAAATATTGGCAGACGACAAAGATTTAGAAGAAGAAGAGTTCGCTGACAAGATAGCGAGAACATTTTGGGCCTATGCCACCGCAAACCAATACTCAGTTGGGGTCCTAAGGAGCCTATTGAAGCACAAGGATCAGTTGAACAACGAGTTGTAGAGTCATCTATCAGAATCAGAGACGAATGCCCGAAATGAGGCATATAAGGATCTCGAGCAAGCCAGAGAGGTCGACTGACAGGAAATCGAGCAACTCAAGACTAATCTTGAGCAAATGTAGCATTCAGTCAAAGAGATCCAAATGCAGGCTAATCGATAGGAGGAATTGATAGACTAGCTACAGACTGAGTTGGGTCTCGCCGAAAGCCAGGTCATAAACATGACGATATTCCAAAACCAGGCCATGGAGATCTGAAGGAGAATAGAAACGGATCAACAGAGTTTGCTTGCCAAAATAGAAATCATCCAGGATCATGTTCAACTAGTAGACCAAGCCCTAGACCAGGTCACTTTAAGAGAAGGGGAAGCCTGGGTAGCCCGAAGTACATTCCAAGAAGCTATCACATCCACAGCAAAGGAAGAGGTAGCCATCACTTCCAGATTTTCCATTAAAGAACAGACCAGGGGGAATATCCTGTTGATGGCCTGGGAACATGATATATCTGAAAACAGGAAAAGGGCCAAAGAGGTGAGGGATTCTTGTGAAGAAATATTTGGTTCAATAATCAAAAATTTGTTAGAGCTCGATAGAGAAGCGAGCACTGGAACGTTAGGGAAAATCAACATAGCTAATCATCTATTAGATATCAAGGAAAGTATAGAAAGGGATCAAGTCCAGATCTCTCAAGTAACTCAGGTTGACATTGCTGAGATTGATAAATGGATAATCAAGACGAATTTACTATTACTATCCATCATGACAGAATATCGACAGGTGGGAGGGAGGATCCTGCAACTGGACAAGAAGCGTTACTTATTTGAGGCAAATGACCAAGTTGAGCCCTCCAAGTCTATCACCTAGCTGGTAGAGAGATGTCTTAAATGTATCAAGCATGGGAAAGGGAAAGCTTTAGGAAGAAAATAATGTAATTACACGTATTTTAAAAGTTTTGGATGCTAGGCAACAGGGAGAGGTGAAAGGCCTGCAGAAAAAGATAGGGACAGCAAGTGAAGTGTTTCACATGCTTAGCTCGTAACTCCTGTTCTTTGAATAATTGAATTGTAACGCCACATGTTGGTATAAATACATCTTTGATTATGTAAGAAAGGGATTTTTTATTTTGGCATATTGTAATAGAGAAATTTTCCTTTGCCAGGATTAATACAAAGCGAATTGAAGACTCCATATTCTGTCAAGATTGAGTTATGTGCTTTCCTTTGTTATTTCATACTTCATGTCATTTTTATATATATCTTTGATGAATGCTTTAACTACAATTTAGTACAACCTCTACTGTGGCTATCATGTTTTAGTTATCTAATTATTTACAGATTTTCCTTTGTATCGGCTATTAGTAGGTACAAGACCTGTGGATTACTTAGATCTCTATATTTTATGCTTTATTAAAGTGTTTCTTTTCTTTTTCTTCTTCTGTTATAGCGTGAGATTCCTTTGGAATTGATGCCTCACATTGTCTAACATCTCTATGTTTTCTTTCATTTCATACTTGGTTTCAAATTTAAACTCAGTTACGGAAAACGACCTTCGATTTTGTTAAACTATTAATTTGTTTCACGGGATTTTTTCTCATATAATCTAAAATTGAATCAACAACTTAAAAGAAACAATCTCTTAAATTTTTGTTTCTTAAATGAATTCCCTATTGCATGGTAACCTGACGTAGAACCCGTCCTCTCAGACCAAGCCAACATCACCTTAAACCTCTTTGATACTATCCTAAGAACTGCAACCATCTGGGTCAAACTCGAGCGCTCGTGGGCAGCCATTGAACGAAACATCACCATTCAAGAACAAGTGGAAGTTAGACATAGGCAACTTAGAAATCAGCCATAGTTTTTATTCCAGTTGTTTTTTTCCTTTCCATACCTTTTACCCTCTTCTGGATGCCTAGACTCTATACTTCATATCCTTAAGTACATACTCTGGAACAACATCTTTCTGGGGCCGTTGCCGGGGAACGAAGAATCATAGTCACTTTTCCCTGAGAGAACAACATTTCCAAGTTTCATTTTTTGATAGTGAACAAAGAGAGAACACCTTGCTAAGGATAAACCTTTATCTTTGACTTGGCGACTCCACTTTTAAGTAAGTTGGCATCCGTTCAAAGGAACAAAAGACAAAACCCAGATGCTAAACAGACCGTACCAGTTTCTGATCCCGAAAAAATACTAAAACCAAGGGGTCTTTTCAAACAAACCACTGTTGTTTACCAACCCAAGTCTACCTAGTCCATATATAAGACCCCTCTTGAACCTTCATCCTTGCGAGAAATTTCTCTCAGAAAAACATTGGATAGTATTGTCGAAGAGGAGACCTTAAACCCTAAGTTAATCCTACCCGATATTAAGATCGAAACCTCTCCGACTACCTCTTACGCTAGTTGGGGTGAGATGTCTACCGTAAATATCATCCCTATTAATATCCCATCGACTCTTGATATAAACTTCTCTATCACTCAAGGCCTTGAAGAAGGTACCACACACTCGGATTAAAGATCGATGGGTTCTCCCATTTACGTATCCTACAAATCAGAGGAACCGAGTCCTCGTATACCCTTTCCCCCTTTCTCAAATTTCACCTCTCCTGATAAAGAGTTCCCTGAATTTTTCCCCCTCCATCCTGGGGAAGATAGAGAGTCACTATACATCTTCACCAACCCTCTTTATAATGCACCAATTTCCTCTCCTAGATTATCCATGGCTGCCATCAGAGGAGGAGCAGGGGGAGTAGGAGGTCAAGGCCAACAACCGCTCCCCAGGATTTTCGCCAAGGTAGCTACTAGATACGCCCTCTTGGTCCTTCTAGTACCCCTCCATGATTTACTAGAAAAATATATGAAAAAATTGCCCAAGTTCATAGGAGAAGGATATCTAACCGTAGTCGATCATATCAAATTCTTTGATCAATTCGCAGATATTCTAGGTCTCAAACATGAGGACATGTATTCCCGGTTGTTTGTCCAAACCTTCGAAGGACAGGTAAGAACTGTTGGCAGGTTTACAGTTGGGAGTGAGATTTTCATTGATGGAAAGAACAGCGATGGCAAAGATCAACATGATCAACAACACAGTGATAATGGAAGAGGAGGAGCAATAGTGATCGTTGGATCCCATCTCGAATCCCTAATGACTGTCAGATATGAATTCAGACAAGAAGAACGCACAGAAGAGGAGGACAGATCTTAGGCATCAGATCTGAGTGTAAGATCCTACCATCGTTGGATCAGGGAGAACCATCACAAAGTGGAAAAATCATGAGAAGATCTGGGCTGTAGGATCTGGGGTATCTACAAAGGATCAATAGGAGTTAGATAAGGTGAAGCTGCAAGGCGGATAAGTCCAAGAGTCATCCAACTCTCCAAAACTGTGAAGGAATCCTGGCCATCCATAGAGGACAGTCGTGGACCATTAGATCAAGAGGACGCATGGAAAAAGATCCGAGCACCACAAAGAGTCCATTTCAGAGTTTCGCAGGTCATGAAATTCAAAGGAAAGAGGTTCAAACTCGCGATATGCGAATTCACGAAAAGATTTGGATCGTTAGATCACCAAGAATTGTGGACCATTGATCAGGCATAAATAAGGTTTGTGAAGTGTCGAAATCATGACAAGATTTGAACTGTTGGTCCCATAGGAAACGTGGCAAAAGACTGTCATGTCGCTGATTGGAAAGTCAAAAGAACAAGGTTCCCTAACCTCTCGAATTTGCGATATGCGAAATTGTGAAACAATCTTAACCGTCAGAATGAGGTTTGATCTGGACCATTGATCAGACTCCATCTCGGAGTCTCACCTATCGCGACTTGGAGTGATGAGAACCTCCATCTAAGGAATTGCGAGATGCGAATTCACGATGATATTTGGACCGTCAATACACCAAGATTTTGGACCATTGATCTAAGCTCCATCTCAGAGTCTTGCCTATCGCAACTTGGAGTGACAAGAACCTCCATCTAAGGAACAATGAGATGAAAATTCATGATGAGATCTGGACCGTCAATTCATTGAGATCGTGGACCGTCGATCAGGGTCGATGAAGGTCAGAAGTTTGCAAAAATACTGAAAAGGTGAAATGGATGTAGCATATGGTCACATCAGTGGAAGATGGGGAAGGAGCTAGTGCAGACAAGCTCCTTTTCGKAGTTTTGGGGATCGTGACTGGGAGTGTCGAGACACTTGGTCACATGAATGCCGAATTGCTGAATACTGAAATGCTGAAATGAATGCAAGATCCAATGGACCCAATCCAATGGTGCAGGTGAATTTGAGTATGATCGGAGGGCTGATATTGCTCTTCACAGTGTAACTGCTAGAAACCATTGATGGTTTCTGCCAGAGGATTCAAAGAGACTTCTGTGTGATCGCCAAAGGAGATGCAGAGTCTCCAAGCTTCTTCGAGTGCATGAAGACTATTCTTAGAGGGGATTGACAGATGGATGAGTGTTGAAGTCTGTAACTGAAATAGAAAGGATAAGCTCGTCTGTTCCAGAGAAGACGAGTAGTCTCAACTACTAGAGAGGCTGAGGAATCTTAGCTGAACACCCATTGCTGTTGGACGCATAGTGGGAACCACCAGAGAAGCTGAAGAGTTGAGATGGTCAGGCAGAGCACTCGAGATGTGGAGGAGATCGATGTGGTGTGAGCATGCAGAGCCATTGCACACATTGCATGCACAAGGTGCACAAAATCTATAAGTACACGGTACAGAGAAGAGATGCGGTTGCGGTGGTCATGAGGGATTCCGGAGGGCAGAAGGAGGAGATTACAACAGATGAAATGCAGAGCAGAAGAATGGTGGATCAAATGGAGATGGCACACAGTGTGTAATGTGAGAAGAACATAAAGCGTAGAGGAGTGTGCAGAAGACACTGATGCAGACAGAGCAGCAGAGTATAGCAGAACAGTGATAAGTCTGGTAAGACAATGATAAATATTGTATCACTGCGACAAGTTTCATTAGCAAAGATTTATATTTCTGGGTGGTAGGGATGTGCAAGGGAGGACTGGTGTCCTCAGAGGTTCAAGTGGAAGCTTGAACACAGGGAGTTGGTGCTTCCTTCTAGTTGGTGCTAGAGAAACCAGGGAGTTGGTGCTTCCTTCTGGTTGGTGCTAGAGAAACCAGGGAGTTGGTGCTTCCTTCTGGTTGGTGCTAGAGAAACTAGGGAGTTGGTGCTTCCTTCTGGTTAGTGCTAGAGAAACCAGGGAGTTGGTGCTTCCTTCTGGTTGGTGCTAGAGAATCCAGGAAGTTGGTGTTTCCTTCTAGTGGGTGCTAGAGAAAAACAGTGAGTTAGTGCTCTCAGCAAGTTGCAGCTTGCAAAACAGAGGTTGTAGCATCACAATGAGTTGGTGCTCATATGTATGATAATGTAAAGAATGTAAATAATACTTATCATATAAAGAAGAAGAGGTTTTTACCCTGTATGGGTTTCCTCGAGAAAATATTTTTCTCTGTGTTTCTCATATATGTGACTGATGCTGAATGTGTCATTGCTTATTTCCCTGCATTATTGTGATCATCATTGAGTGCCTTGTAAATAATTTAAGAGAAGCATAATTGTTTAAGAATGGGAACAACTGATTCACCCCCCCCCTCTCAGTTGTTCATCAATTGGTATCAGAGTCGGTCCCTTCTATCTAAGGGTAGATCCTAGAGCTTAAACATGTCAATCCATGAAGGAAATTCGACCAATAAGGCCCCTCTGTTCAATGGAACAAACTTTGCCTTCTGGAAAGTTAGAATGATAACCTACATAATGGCTTTAGGTGCAGATGTATGGGATGTGGTAGATACTAGTTATGTAAAGCTAGTTGTGCTAGCTAATAAGGATGACAAGCTAGAATTTAGTTTCAACACTAAGGCTATGAATGCCATCTTGAGTGGGCTTGCAAAAGCAGAATTATTAAAATTTATGCACCTAGGAACTGCCAAAGAAATGTGGGACAAACTCATTAGCAGTTATGAAGGTAATGAGAAGGTAAAGGTCGCCAAGCTTCAAACCTACAAAATACAGTTTGAACAGATGAAGATGAAGGGAGATGAAACAGTTGGAAAGTACTTTCTGAGAGTAGAAGAAATGGTAAATGCAATGAAAGCACTTGGTGAAAAAATTGAGGAACCTTCTTTAGTTCAAAAAATCTTGAGATCTCTCCCAGATAGGTTCAACCCAAAGGTCTCTGCTATAGAAGAACTTAATGATCTAAAAACGTTGGAGTTTGATCAACTTCTAGGAACATTGAGTGCTTATGAAATGAGAATAGTTAAAGATAATCCCACCTCCAGAGAAGCATCATTCAAATCAGACAAGAATGAGGATTCTGAGCCCGATGAAATTGAAGAAAAATTTGTGAAGAGACTGAAGAAGGGATCAGGAAAATACAAAGGTAAACTACCTTTCAAATGTTTCAAATGTGGTAGAATAGGTCATTTTGCAAATAAATGTCCCCACAAAAGAAAGGATCAGACGTATGATGATGAGGAGAAGCATAAACATAGAAATTTCTTTAAAGAGAATAACTTTAAGAAGAAAAAACTTTTTGTAAACAATGAGGATGATCCTTCAGATGATGAAGACTATGACTCCCCTATTGAATATAAATTAAATGACTTCATACTTATGGCCAAAGAGGATTATGATGATAACAACACAGGAAGTGAAGTTAATGAAGAAGAAGCTGTGGTTGACATGGAAGGAGAACTGATCAGTGCACTGGAAGAGATTGACAAACTAAGAATTAAGAACATAAAGCAAAGACAATTGATGATACAGTTCAATAAAGACAGTAAAGGACCTGATGAAGACTTGGTCCTATTAAAAGTGGAATTAGAGGAGGTAAAGAAAATTGAAGATATTCTGAAACAACAACTATCAGAAAAAAGGGCATGATGTGAAGCTTTGGAATAAGAAGTAGTGAAAACGAGGAATGAAATGGAGAAATTTCAAGCCTTGTATAAACATAATCTATCAAATATCAAAGCCTCAGAAGGACTAGCCACCATTCTGAACAAGAAAAGGAATCCAAAGATGAAAGCTAGTTTGGGTTATGAAGAAGGATCATGTAGCAGTAAGACAAGAAATGAGGAACAAATCAAGTTTGTCAAGTGCACAACCAATAACTGCAACAAACCTGCAGAAACAAAGGAAGACAATCAACTTCCCAGGACGAGCAAAGAAAAAGGTGCCAGGACTGAATTTGTAAAACAAATAAATAATCCGCTCCCTGCTGAAAGACGTCATCAGCATGGAAGAAATCAATTTTCTCAAAGAAGACAACTGCTTTCCAGGTACAAAGAATTTTTCTATGGTTATTGTTTCTACTGTTCTAATTTTGGTCACAAAGCTGTAAATTGTTCCTACAGACTTAGATATGAGCAATTAGGATTTCGAAGGAATAATTACTTCCCACAACAAAGATTGATGCAGCCTAATAACAAACCTTCACAGAATGCAACTTGCCAAATTAAGTCTAGAGACATACCACCAATAAAGCCAAGAAATAATCAACAGTCAATAAGTAGACAACGCTGCAACAATAAGTTTGACCTATTGAATAATGAGATTGAATGCTACACCTGTCATAACTTTGGACATAAATATATTGATTGTCGGTTAAAGAACTATGAATCAGACTCAAAATCCCCTGTTGAAAATGTCAAGTTATGGAAGAAGAAGGAAAGTGACAAGTGTGGGTTAGTATTGTCCACTCAAAGAAAAACAAACCCTTGGTATATAGACAGCGGATGCTCCAAACATATGACAGGAGACAAAGGTAAGTTTTTGTCACTTAGTGAAGGAAAATCTGGAAACGTAACTTTTGGAAATGATGCTTTGGGAAAAATAAAGGGAAAAGGGATGGTAAGCTTAAGTAATGGAAAAGGAAAAGCCCAAAATGTCCTACTTGTAGAAGGGCTGAAACATAACCTGCTCAGTGTAAGTCATATGTGTGACAGAGGATGTGAAGTAGTGTTCACGTCCAAGGAGTGCAAGATAAAGTATGTAAACTTGTCAAGTGGTGGCCAAAGGCATAAGGACTGAAAATAATGTATACGTGCTGAAAGAAAATAGAGAAGACTGTCATCTAAGAAAATATGATGAAAGTTGGTTATGGCATAGAAGACTTGGACATATAAAATTCGATCACTTAATCAAACTCAAAAATCTCGAGGCAGTAAAAGATCTTCCTAGAATATCAAAGCCCCAAGATTCGATATGTAAACCCTGCCAAGTAGGGAAGCTAAACAAGACTCAGTTTAAGTCCAAGAGCTTTACTTCAACAGGGAAACCAGTCCAACTAGTTCATATGGACTTTATGTGGACCATCCAGATAGGAAGGCACGGAGAAAGAAAACTACTTCATGCTGATTATTGATGATTACTCCAGACTTACTTGGGTTTCCTTTCTCAAAGAAAAAGTTGAAGCATTTGAAAAGTTTAAAATATTTAAGGCTTTAACATAGACTCAAACAGGCAAGAGGTTAAAGGCAGTTAGATCAGACCGAGGAGGAGAGTTTATGTCAAGAGACTTCAAGGAATTCTGTGATGAGCATGGTATCAAGAGAGAATACACAATCCCTAGAACTCCACAACAAAATGGAGTTGTTGAGAGGCAAAACAGAACAGTGCAGGAAATGGCCAGGTCAATGATGAATGAGAAGAATATTGGTCAAAACTATTGGGTAGAAGAAATACACAGAGTAGTTCATGTGCTTAACAAAGCTCATCTCAGACAAAAAAGTGACAAGACACCTTATGAACTGTGGTTTGGAAGACCTTCTACAATTAAACACTTCAAAGTCTTTGGGAGTAAATGCTATATAAAGAATAATGATGAGAACCTTGGAAAATATGATGACAGGGCTGATGAAGGTATCTTCTTAGGGTATGCTACAAACAGTAAAGGATATAGATGCTATAATAAGAGGCTACACAAAATGGTTGATTGTATTGATGTAAAAGTTGATGAAGGAATCCCAACGAGAGAGATGTATAGGAATGAGTCTTCGACAGAAGACACAACTAAAGCTGAAGATGAACAGGTCCAAGAATCAGAAAATGAAGACTCTGAATCAAATGAAGACTTAGACACTCAATCAGGCTCAAATCAACAGTAAACTACAAATTCATCCTCCATAATCATTCAAAAGAATCATCCTGCAAGTCAAATAATTGGGGAAAAAGACAAAGGTGTACAAACCAGGAGAAAGTTAATCAAAAACATCGAACAATCTCATACAACCTTCATATCCATGCTAGAACCCATGAATTTTAATAAAGCCAACAAAGATGACCACTGGATTAACGCAATGAATGATGAACTTGATCAGATTAAGAAAAACAACACATGGGAGTTGGTTCATAGACCTGAAGGCAAAAACATCGTTGGCTCTAAATGGATCTGTAAGAATAAGTTGAATGAGCAAGGACAAGTTGTTAGGAACAAAGAAAGGTTAGTTTGTAAAGGATATGCTCAGATACAAGGACTATATTATAATGAAGCATTTGCGCCCGTAGCAAGATTAGAAGCTATCAGAATGTTTCTTGCCTATGCTTGTCATAAATGGTTTAAAGTCTATCAAATGGATGTCAAGTCCGCTTTTCTAAATGGAGATTTAAGTGAAGAAGTATATATGGAACAACTAGAGGGTTTTGAACTATCTGATAACCCTGACTTAGTATGCAAGCTGAAGAAATCTTTATATGGGCTAAAACAAGCCCCTCGAGCCTGGTATCACAGACTAGATATGTATCTCAAAGAAAAAGGGTTCAAGAGAGGAACAATTGACAACAATCTGTATATTAAATCAGAGGATAATAATTTTCTCATCGTATTTGTCTATGTAGATGACATCATCTTCATATGTGATAAGGATCCATTGGTACAATGGTTTGCTTCTACCATGGAATCAGAATTTGAAATGTCTATGATAGGAGAACTGTCATTTTTTCTTGGTCTGCAAATTAATCAGAGGACTAAAGGGATGTTCATCTCTCAAGAAAAATATCTAAGAGAAATGATGAAAAGGTTTCAAATGGAAGATTCTAAACCTGTGGGTACACCTATGGTTATTGGATGTAAATTAAGCAAGGATGATGACTCACCTGATGTTGATCAAAGCTCATATAGATCAATGATTGGCAGCCTGTTGTACATCACAACATCTCGCCCAGACATAATGGATGCTGTAGGAATGGTAGGAAGATATCAGGTTGCACCTAAACAGAGTCATTTGCAAGCTGTCAAAAGGATATTCAGGTATTTGAAAGAAACAATGACTTATGGTCTATGGTATCCCAAAAATCAAAATTTTCAGGTAACTGGTTATTCAAATGCAGATTGGGAAAACTGTGTTGATGAGAGAAAAATCACCAGTGGAGGAGCATTCTTCCTGGGTGACTCTTTAGTAGCCTGGCTTAGTAAAAAGAAAGGTTCCATTTCTTTATCAGCCATAGAGGCAGAGTACATTACTTTTTCTACCTGTTGCACTCATGTATTATGGATGATTTAGACACTTGCAGACTTGGAGGTAAAATACACTGCACCGATCCCGATTCATTGTGATAACACTAGTGCCATCAATGTGTCTAAAAGTCCTATATTCCACTCCAATACCAAGCATATTCCCATGAAATATCATTTTCTGAGAGAGAAGGTCACCAATCAGATTGTTTAGGTCCATTGCATTCCAACCACAGAACAAATTGCAGACATTTTTACTAAACCTCTAGCCAAGACACCATTTGAATATCTCAGACAGAAGCTGGGTGTTATCCCATTTCACATCTAAGAAAGTCCATCCTATTAGGGGGAGTCTTGTATTAATTGCATATCTGATACCTCATAAAAATACTGCAACAACTTAGGGGGAGCGTGTTTTCTTTGACATTGATGTCAAAGGGGGAGAAAAGGAGTGGTTCGGATCAGATGCTGCAGTTGGAGGTCCAAATAGACTAGCACAGCTATTCATGGTTGCCCTCAATGCCAAAGGGGGAGATTGTTGGAAGGTTTATAGTTGGGAGTGAGATTGTCATTGATGGAAAGAATAGCGATGGAAAAGATAAGCATGATCAACAATGCAGTGATAATGGAAGAGGAGAAGCAACAATGATCGTTGGATCCAATCCCGAATCCCCGATGACCGTCAGATATGAATTTAGACAAGAAGAACGCACAGAAGAGGAGGACAGATATTAGGAATTAGATCTGAACGTAATATCTGACCATCATTGGATCAGGGAGAACCATCGCTAAGTGGAAAAATCTCGAGAATATCTGGGTTGTAGGATCTGGGGTATCTATGAAGGATCAATAGCCGTTAGATATGGTGAATATGCAAGGCGGATAAGTCCAAGAGTCATCCAACTCTCCAAAACTATGAAGGAATCCTGGTTGTCCATTGAGGACAATCGTGGACCATTGGATCAAGAGGACACATGGTGAAATATCAGAGCACCACAAAGATTCCATTTCGGAGTTTCATAGGTCATGAAATTCAAAGGAAAGAGGTTCAAACTCACGATATGCGAATTCATGAAAAGATTTGGACCGTTAGATCACGAAGAATTGTGGACTGTTGATCAGGCATAAAGAAGGTTTGTGAAGTGTCAAAATCATGACAAGATATGGACTATTGGTTCCATAGGATATGTGGCGAAAGACCATCACGTCGTTGACTAGAAAGTCAAAAGAACGGGGTTCCCTAACCTCTCGAATTTGTGATATGCGAAATTGCAAAACAATCTTAACCGTTAGATCGAGGTTTGATCTGGACCGTTGATTAGAATCCATCTCGAAGTCTCACCTATCGGGACTTGGAGTGATGAGAACCTCCATCTAAGGAATTGCAAGATGCGAATTCACGATGAGATCTGGACCGTCAATACACCAAGATTCTGGACCGTTGATCTAAGATCCATCTCGGAGTCTCGCTTATCGCGACTTGGAGTGACGAGAACCTCCATCTAAGGAACAACGAGATGCGAATTCACGATGAGATCTGGACCATCAATTCATCGAGATCGTGGACCGTCGATCAGGGTCGATGAAGGTCATAAGTTCACGAAAATACCGAAAAGGTGAAATGGATGTAGCCTATGGTCACATCGATGGAAGATGGGGGAAGGAGCTAGTGCAGATATGCTCCTTTTCAGAGTTTCGGGGATCGAAACTAGGATTTTCGAGACACTTGGTCACACGAATGCCAAATTGCTGAATACCGAAATGACAAAATGAATGCAAGATCCCATGGAGCCAATCCAATGGTGTAGGTGAATTTGAGTATGATCGAAGGGCTAATGTTTCTTTTGACAGTGTAACTGCTAGAAACCATTTATGGTTTCTGCCAGAAGATTCGAAGAGACTTCTGTGTGATTTCCAGAGGAGCTGAAGAGTCTCCAAGCTTCTTCGAGTGCATGAAGACTATTCTTAGAGGGGATTGACAGATGGATGAGCGTTGAAGTCTGTAATTGAAACAGAAAGGATAAGCTCAACTATGCTAGAGAAGATGAGTAGTCTCAACTACCAGAGAGGCTGAGGAATCTCAGTTGAACACCCAATGATGTTGGACGTGTAGTGGGAACCACCAGAGAAGTTGAAGAGTTGCGATGATCAGACAGAGCACTCGAGATGTGGAGGAGATCAGTGCAGTGTGAGCATGCAGAGGCATTGCACACATTGCATGCACAAGGTGCACAGAAACTATAAGTACACAGTACAGAGAAGAGATGTGGTTGCGGTGGTCATGAGGGATTCAGGAGGGCAGAAGGAGGAGAGTACAACAACTGAAATGCAGAGAAGAAGAATGGTGGATCAAATGGAGATGGCACATAGTGTGTAATGTGAGAAGAACATAAAGCGTAGAGGAGTGTGCAGAAGACACTTATGCAGACAGAGCAACACAGTATAGCAGAACAATGATAAGTCTGGTAAGCCGATGATAAATATTGTATCACTGCGATAAGTTTCATTAGCAAAGATTTATATTTCTGGGTGGTAGGGAGGTGCAAGGGAAGAATGGTGTCCTTAGAGGTTCAAGTGGAAGCTTGAACATAGGGAGTTGGTGCTTCCTTCTAGTTGGTGCTAGAGAAACCAGGGAGTTGGTGCTTCCTTCTAGTTGGTGCTAGAGAAACCAGGGAGTCAGTGCTTCCATCTAGTTGGTGCTAGAGAAACCAGGGAGTTGGTGCTTCCTTCTGGTTGGTTCTAGAGAATCCAAGGAGTTGGGGCTTCCTTCTAGTGGGTGCTAGAGAAAAACAGAGAATTGGTGCTCTCAACAAGTTGCAGCTTGCAAAACAGAGGTTGTAGCCTCACAATGAGTTGGTGCTCATATGTATGATAATGTATAGAATGTAAATAATACTTATCATATAAAGAAGAAGAGGTTTTTACCCTGTATGGGTTTCTTCGAGAAAATATCCGTCTCTGTGTTTCTCATATATTTGACTGATGTTGAATGTGTCATTGCTTATTTCCCTGCATTGTTGTGATCATCATTGAGTGCCTTGTAAATAATTTAAAAGAAGCATAATTGTTTAAGCATGGGAACAACTGATTCACACCCCCCTCTTAGTTGTTCATCAATTGGTATCAGAGCCAGCCCCTTCTATCTAAGGGTAGATCCTAGATCTTAAACATGTCAAGCCATGAAGGAAATTCAACCAATAAGTCCCCTCTGTTCAATGGAACAAACTTTGCCTTCTGGAAAGTTAGAATGAGAACCTACATAATGGCTTTAGGTGCAGATGTCTGGGATGTGGTAGATACTGGTTATGTAAAGCCAGTTGTGCTAGATAATAAGGATGACAAGCTATAATTTAGTTTCAACACTAAGGCTATGAATGCCATCTTGAGTGGGCTTGTAGAAGAAGAATTCGTAAAAGTGATCATATCAACTTCTTCGATCAATTCACAAATATTCTAGGTCTCAAACATGAGGACATGTATTCCCGGTTGTTTGTCCAAACCTTCGAAGGACAAATAAGAACTTGGTTTCAGAGCCTGCCCCGAGGTTCAATATTATCCTACAATGCACTAGAAGACCTATTTCTCAGACAATGGGGCGAAAGAAAGGATCATTTATACTATTTGACCGAGTTCGGTTCTTTAAAGAAAAAAGGTTTAGAAACTGTTATAGAATTTATCCAGAGATTTAACAAGTTGTACAATAAGATCCCGGTCGAAGTTAAACTATCCCAACCCATAGCCAAACTAAATTCCGCAAGAGACTTCGAACCCAATTTCTCTCTACTGTTAAGAGAAAGGAGGGGGACCGAATTAACCCAAATGCAAGATGACGCTGTGGAAATTGATTCAAACATGATGGCTTCGGGTAAATTAAAAACGAAAATCGAAACGGGAAACAGGGAGACCAAACGTTTTAGAGAACAAGCGGGTCCCTCTGAATATGGAAGGTCCTCAGATGACAAAATGGATAATATGGATAGGATAATAAAAGAGCTATCAAACAAAATCTCAAGAATGGAGCTAGACCAATCGAAAGTTGATCAATTCATTAAGAGAGAATTCAGGAGAAACCCCATTCCTCAAATTCAACAATAATAGATTAAAAATGAAGATCAAAAAATTCAAACCCCTCTAAAAAATGAAATTTTTATTGGAGGAAATGATATGCAAGAGTTTGAGGATTTAGAATAAGATGTAAACAATTTGGGCGACAACTGTATGCAACCTCATTTAACTAAGGAAGATTATGAGAAGTCTCTAAACACAGAACGACTATTGACTGAAGATTATAACATAAACAATGCTAATGATTCTACTTATCAAGGGATGGATGATACTATAATGGATGAGCTCCAACATAAGTACAATCTGAAGCCTAAAAATAAACCTGTGACGACTAATCAACCAAAAAAATTTTTGCCTAGAGGCGAAACATACGAGCCCACCCAGAAAGAGATAGAGATGTGAAATAAAAAAGGGGTAGACTCGCTGAATACCAACGTAAAGGAGGTTGAAACCCAAGTGAGAAGAAATAAGACAATTGAAATGCAGACATCGAAAACCAGAACCGCCGAAAATAAAACAGTGCAAACAAATAAATTGGAAAAGAAAGAGTCCGAAGTTTCAGCCAAGGAAACAGATAGAGTTGCGACAAGTTTCTGCCTAGAAAACAAGATAAATAAGATCAAGATACCAATAAATTTGGTCGAGTTGGTGAAGAACCCTGTGTACCAAAATAAAATAACCAAAATGATAAATTTTTCAGATTTAGAGAGTCAGTCTGACGTGATAAATTTGGAGGATGATAAGCCTAATATCACTTTTGGTCCACATTTTGAAGGTGCCAGAGATATCATCACCCCCTTCTACATTACCTTGAATGTGCATGATCGACTGCTGCATAATTTCATGCTGGACTTTGGATCCTCTCATAACATAATGCCCAAATCTATTATGGATAGACTAGGCCTTGAAATTACCAGACCCTATGGAGATATTTACTCATTCGATTCAAGGAGAGTTAAGTGCATGGGCATGATCAAAGATTTAGTGGTCACTCTCGCCCAGATTTCGGTGAAAAGTTTCCTAATGGATGTAGTTATCGCTGATATACCCCCAAAGTATGGTTTGGTATTATCTAGATCTTGGAGATCCAAGATCGGGGGATCTCTTCAGTTGGACATGACCTATGCCACGATCCCTATTTTTGGCGGGCAGTTCACTCGGTTATACAGGGAAACATGGTTGGAATATACGATAAGTGATCCTCAGAATCCTAACAATTACCCTGTTTATGTCACCGATCAAGACCTAGGAAATTGTATTTTGTCTTTTGACGATAGTGAAAACAATTGTATAGAAGAAAGTTATATAGATGAAAATAAAACTGAAAAGATAGATAAAAATGTGTATAGCACTAGAACTTGGAAAATGTTTTTTGATGGTGCTTCGTCGTGTGGAGGAGCAGGTGCAGGAGTGCTTTTCGTAGCACCTGAAAACGAATTTGTTATCCCCTTCTCTTGCAGGCTATAGTGGGACATATACTACACAAATAACGTATGAGAATATGAAGCTCTAGTCTTGGGACTAGAAGCTGCCAAGAAGCTAAACATAAAGAACCTAGAAGTCTATGGAGATGCAGAACTAATTGTGAAGCAGGTAAATCGACAGTACCAGGCCAAGCACCCGAGACTAAGGTCCTATAGAAATTGCGCCTGGGATCTAATGAAAAATTTCTTTTCATCAGTAAATGTTCATTTCATCCCATGTGAAGAAAACCAGTAAGACGATTCATTCTAAAGAAGATTCGACCTTCGCACCCCCTACTATATTCAAATTGAAATACCACATAGAGGTGAGGAACATACCATCCATACCAAACAACATACAACACTGGCTGGTATTCGAAGATGACGAACAGATCAGAAAGTTCCTGGAAAGGGTGGATGATTTCGCTGAAACTCACATTGACCAGGAAAACCAGAATGACCATACCTGGATTATGCAAGAAGGGGAGGAGCCTTAGGAGTTCCAATAAAAAATCACAAATCATCACATGCTAGTGTTAAAAAATAATCAGATCCCTAAGGGCCTGATACCTCTGGAAAGGTTGTTTGATCAAAACGACAAGCCTCTGAGGTCTACCTTGCAGCCCCAACCAGAGGAGGTAGAAGACTGTGACATGGGCACCGCTAAATAACCTAGGATAGTGAAACTATCAAAGTACCTTCCTCCTGAGATGAAAAGAATGTATACAGACTTACTCGGGTGGTATAAGGATGTTTTTTCATGGTCTTATGATGAGCTCATAAGCCATGACACCTCTGTGATCGAGCATAAGATACCTTTGAAACTTAGTTTAAACCCCTTCAGACAGAAGCTTAGACAAATCAACCCCATTTTATTGCTTGTGGTCGAAAAAGAAGTGAAAAATATTTTAGACAAAAAAATAATTGTACCTCTCAGGTACTTTGACTGGGTGTCAAACCTAGTCCCGGTTAGAAAAAAGAGTGGTTAAATCAGACTATGCGTGGATTTCAAAAACGTAAATAAATCCTCTCTCAAGGAAAATTATCCTCTACCCAAGATGGATCATGTCTTAGAGAAGGTAGTTGGTGCTAATATAATGTCAATGATCGATGGGTTTTCGGGTTACAATAAGATTGCAGTCATCGAAAAGGATAAGGAAAAAACCTCTTTCACTACACCTTGGGGCACATTCATGTATGACAAAATGCCTTTTGGTTTTATGAATGCAGGTGCCACCTTCCAGCGAGCTATGGACATCGCCTTCTTCGGTGAAAGATATAGATTCATGGCTATTTATCTCGATGACCTGACTGTGTTCTCTAAATCTGACGAAGACCACCTGATACACCTCCAACAAATGTTTGAGAAGTGCCAAAAATTTGGTTTGTCCTTAAACCCCAAAAAGTCTCATTTCGCAATGCAAGAAGGTAAAATATTGGGCCATATTGTGTCTCRRGATGGAATTAAAATTGACCCTAAAAGGGTTGAAGCTATAGACACCATAAATATTCCTAGAAACGTTAAGGAAATTCGGTCTTTTTTAGGAAAAATAATTTTTTTGAGAAGGTTTACTMCGAATTTTGTTGAAATCATGAAATTGATCACAGATATGCTTAAGAAAAACAATGAAGTTAAATGGATGGCCAAATCCAAAGCGTCATTTGCCCGAATAAAAAGGGTTATAAGCGAAGCACCTGTACTAGCAAGCCCTGATTACCTAAAAGAGTTTTTGATTTTCTCATTCGCATCTGAACACACAATTGTGGCGGTACTCCTCCAAAACAATGAGGAAGGTTTTGAGCAACCGATAGCATTCTTCAGTAAAAGTATTAGAGATGCAGAATTGAGATATGATATAATGGAAAAACAAGCATATGCTATGGTAAAGGCACTAAAGGCTTTCAGAACCTACGTGTTACACTCCAAGGTAATTGCATACATACCCACCAATTCTGTAAAAGACATATTGGTACAGCCTGACAATGACGGGAAGAGGGGTCGGTGGCTTGCCAAAATTCAAGAATTCGATTTAGAGGTGAAGCCGACAAAACTCATAAAGGGACAGGGTTTGGCTAAGCTATTAGTTGAATCAAATTTCAGAGCACTCGAGATAAATAACCTGCAAAAATATGAAGGAGATGTGGACATAGATGCATTTGATGACCAAATATCTGCGACCAAAATCAAGGAGAAGTTTGTCTCATCAAGCTGGTATAAAGACATAGTGTCCTACCTACTGACCCTGAAATGCCCCGGTGATCTGTCTCCATCTAAGGCTAGTGCATTGAAGCTGCACGCAGTGAAGTACTGTATATCCGAATTTCAATTGTATTGGAAGGGCCCATTAGGCTTCCTACTAGTTTGTCTAGTGGAACCTGAAACAGAAAGGGTCATAAATGAATTTCATGAAGGGGTATGCGGAGGAAATCACGCGTGGAGGGAAACAACTTATAAAATCCTAAGAGCGGGATATTATTGGCCTAAACTATTCTCATATGTCAATGCCAAAGTCAGAGCCTGTAACCCTTGCCAATTATTCACAGGCAAGCAGAAACTCCCAGCACTACCTTTGGTTCCGGTGAAAGAAGAAACCCCTTTTCAACAATGGGGGTTGGATTTTATAGGTGAAATCAACCCACATTCCAACGCTCAACATAAATGGATCCTGACTGCTACAAATTACTTCACCAAATGGGTGGAGTCTATTCTGACTAGAAAGGTGACCGATTCAGTGGTAATAGATTTCCTGGAAGAGAACATACTGTCCAGATTCAACTATCCCCAAAAGATAGTCATGGATAATTCCCAGGCATTCAAGTCTATGGCAATGGTTATATTTTTCCAAAAATATAACATCATATTGGGCCACTCCACAGCATATTACCTTCAAGGAAATGGGTTAGCCGAATCATCAAATAAAATTTTAATTACCATAATTAAGAAGGTGCTGAGTGAAAACAAAAAGTCTTGGCATGTTCACTTGAAGTACGCTTTGTGGGAAAATAGGATAGGTATGAAGAAATCTATTGTTACTTCTCCTTTCTAAATGGTATACAGGACTGACGTCGCATTACCTATAAATCTAGCACTCCCTCTGATGAAGCTCTGGCAAGATGAGAAAGAAGAACCAAACCATGTCACAAGAAGAATAAATCAGCTGATTGAGGTCCAACAACACAGGACCGAGGTGGACAAAAGGATGCAGAAATACCAGGACAACATGAAAGCATTGTTCGATCATAAGGCCAAAGACAGGGAATTCCTCCCTGGTGATTTGGTTTTGAAATAGGATGCTAGGAGAGAAGACTCTGCAAAACATGGTAAATTTTACCATATCTGGTATGGACCGTTCAAAGTCACAGCGTCTGAAGGGAAGAATTCATTTCTATTGGAAAATTTGGATGGTAAAATATTCAACGCTCCTGTTAACGGGTGTTATCTAAAGCATTATATGCAATAAATGATTTCCCAGTTTCCATTGTATACAATGGTTTGTGTTTTCGTTTTCTTTTTACAGCTTTGGTTGATTTTTACCTTCATCGTAAATAAAATAGGTCAGTGATCTCCTGGGAATAAGGATATACAATAATCAACACCTCGAAATCTACAAACCTTAAAACCATGATACTCCCACTATTGTTTTCTTTCAGGATTATGGCTTACAACCCCAATAGAAAAAAGAAGAAAATGGATGGGCATGCATCGGGAAATCAATCTACTCGAAACAAGTGATAAACAAATGTTTATTAAGAAAAAATCGAAATGGTAAGGCAAAGGTATGATCGCCCGAACTATCTAGATTTTTTTTGAATGATTATCACCTAAGTGCAAACAACGTTTCATCAAATGTATTTTTTCGCCAAGTGTGCCCACCGAAGAACTTTTTTCACTATGGTTTCCAAGGAGTTCCTCCCAAATAAGATGAATAAATTTGAAACAAACTGCAGAAGTAAAGTAGCCTCAAAGAAAATGTTCCCAAGGTCAAAACTAAGTATAATGCCTGTGCTTATAAAATCTGATCTTTCCTCGTCACTTTCCCCCCCTTTCTGCATTTATTTCTCTCCTGGAACCAGATGTCTCCTTATGAAATCCACAGAAGAAGAAGGAGTTACACTTTACCACTCGAAGCTAGGAAAATATTGTTTTGAAGGCTTCCTAGATAGCTCCTTGGTCCCTACTGAACCAAGATATGTGTGGGTTGATCCTAATTCTCTTAGTTATTTCAACAAGTTTTAATGATCAGTTTTGCATCAAAAGAAGGCCCCCAAAAATAAATCTCCCCATAAGTTGCTTGTGGACTAAGATGTTTTGAAGGTCAAAGGGGAAATTGGTCCAGATTAATCAAAATGAGTTAACAGACCTCTATAGCAAATTATACATAGATATCACCCCTGGTATACTTTATACTAATTGATTGCTCCCACTTTATGTCAAAAGAAAAATATAAGAGAGATGGTGAAAGGAAATTTGAAAAATTCGATTGCCCCCATCAGTCCCAAAGAGACGATGAAAGGAAATTCATGAAATGATTTCCCTCATCTCAGCATTTAAATGCAAAGTTACAGCTTGAAGTGGTGAAAGGAAATTCAATAAAAGGGAACCATATAACTTCACTGGGGTACTAAACAGGCTCACTGGCAGTGAAGTAATGTCCAGGATATCCGTAAGGATGTTATACATGAACCATATTGTTATCTATGGAAAGTTTTCACTTGAAGCCAGATCTACATCCCATGTCCATACAAGAATCCCTGTTTAAAAATGTCAAAACTACTTCACACTGATGCAAGCAAAATCAACAAAAACTGTTTAAATCCTTAAGATTCTTTGGTCATCCTAAGCAGACACAAGTTCAGTGTTAGGGAAGGGGAAGCTACTAGGTGGACCGACTTTGATATAGGGAAGGGATGAAGTCTCAAAGGCTTTCAGAGTTAAGAATGAAACCCTACTTTTTCTTCTATATCCTCTTTCTAAACAAGTCTCGCAAAAAAAAACTAATGACTCCATTCACCCAATAAAGGCATGTGGTCTACTGTTCTTCTCGTCCCACAGGGAGACAAGATCCCTAGATGGAGCCTATGTTGGAACAACCCCCTCTTTATAAAATTTTCAAGACTAAAGATTAGCTATGGAGCCGCCTCTTAACAATGATATTTATTTAAGAGATTTGTTTTGGCCTCTCAAAAATCAGTAGTTCGTGATGTATAAAGAGATATTTTCCCAGCCTACTTAAAGCCCCAAGTTCTGAAACCCCGAGAACCTGTTTTAAATGCGCTTAAATGAAATCTAAAAGTGTTTAACTTTTAATAAGGCCCATCGTAATTTCGCGATTTGGGTTTCCCTGCGACAAAGTGTTATTGAATTCTCGCCCCTCGTAATCCCGACTCCCGAATTTGCAAAGTTTAGAAAGTTAATCCCAAATCACGATTAATTAAAAGTTTTAAACATAGGATTATCACTTAAGATAATCATGTCGTGAGTTCACGATTTAGACTTTACTTGTGCCATGACTTCCTGGGATATGATACTTGTAGCCCCGATACCCGAGGTCGTGATATCCTTTTTTAATCTTGATAAATTAAAAACCAAAGGTAATTAGTGTTAATCCACCAAATTGCATTTTCGCGATCTCTGGGGTTCATGGTCCAAAACTGAGGGTAGAAATTATCTGAAGTTGCGAACGCCAAAAAAGGAAATTAAGAACTAAAAGCACTTAATAAATGGACTAAGCCGGATTGACTAACGCCTTAATCAACTTTTACACCGATACAACCTATGGACAAAGCTTTAAACGTCTCCGCGTTTCTCCCGAGTCATGCCATCAAAACATTTATGAGATTTATAAGAAGGTCCTGTGAAGTGATTGATACTAAGATCTGATTTTATCTCTAAAATCTTTCCTTTAATGATTTGAATGTTCTGTCAGTGAGAACTCATATAGGATTTAAGTACTCAAAATGAAAGGACTACTGTTGTCCATTTGAAATTCTTTCTAGTTTTTTGCAGAGCCATTTTTCCAAAGTAACCCCAGTTTGTATTTTCTCTTTCCGTGACAGGAGGCCAAATTACAGGGTTCTATATTATGGCTCCGAGGAAAAATCCTAAGACTACTGGTGAGAGTTCGGGTCAAGGTTAAGATATTATCTTCGATACTTCACCCAGGAGCATCAATACCGTCAAAACATGGACACAAGTCTCCGATGTCTTGCAACGCAAGCTGATCAATTGTTCGGATGATTCTAGCGGTAATGAGAAAGAGGACATATCCATAAAATATAAATTTGTCACTCAGTATGAGATACACAATATTGCAGAAAGGCCACGTCTACTCCCGTATTGTAATATGATAAAATGGGCGCTAGACCATGCAGACATCCAAACTAGGACAATTTTCAATGAGCAAAAGGTGGCGGTTGGGACTTTCAGGCTAGAACATATACGGGAAATGTACAAATTGTCTCCCATGCCAAGATTCACACACAACGCCGAATTCTTAGAAGTCTTCAAAAGGAAAGAATGAAAGAAGTATGGGAAAAGCCTATCTGACCTTATTAAAAATTGGTATTCGCACCCTGCGAAATTCAGGGCTGACTCCAATGGAATCTATTCGATATTAGCGTTGGAGCCACAATTCATGTATGTAGCAATGATGGTCTATAGGTTGTATGGGAAGGAGGATACCGCTCACTTCTTCCTCCCATGGGTGCCACTGATTCACACAGTGGCTGAGGGTTTCACGTTCGATTGGGCCAAGTTTTTGTCTGATAGTCTGGCCAGCCAGATCACAAAATACTGAGAGATAAAGGGAAGTGGGAGAATGTCCTTGTTTTTTTATGTCGGATTACATAATGGATGTTGTGTGCTTCCTGATGCCTTTACCATTAATGAGATGGAGTCGGACTCCAACCAACGAACAACCTATTCATGAATACCATTCGAAGCTATGGGAGGATAAAGCCAAGGATTTCATATACGAGATTTTCAATTGGGTAGTGGTGCCCATGCATATTTCTATATTTGGCCAACCACCCCCCCAGATTTCAGATAAATATGTGAAATATTTAAGCCACGTAGCAGACTGGTATATTGAAAGGGAATTTTCATATATTAGGGTTTTTGGTTTCTCTGTTCGACCATATGCCCTACCTCTATTTTTACCAGATAAGCTGGTGTGTCGCAAGGTTGCAAATGGTGCTCGGTGGGATAAGCAAGGAAGTCAAGGGAGTTCAGAAGAAGGTATGGACACCTTTTCCCATACACATTGGCACCTATTATTTATTATATTTTGGCCATGCTAAAGCAAAGGCCGCAACCCTGAGTGAGATGAGACTAGTGGGCATCGAGTTTAAGAAGCATGACCCACATAAGATTGTGGGCAACCACCTGGAAATTTTTGGCTTGAAAAGATACGAGCACAAAGTCTCCCCCCATGATGAAGTTTTCTAACAGGTAAAAACTTACTCAGAAGTTATAAAATGGGTTCGAGCCCTCCAGTTCAGAGACATGTTCAATTTTTATAAGTTCCAGGAGCACCAGAGTAGCATGCTCCCCAAATTTTTGCAAGGTACAGTCTTAAAACCCCCAGGGTCTCAACAAGCAGAAGCCGAGGGTTCGACAAGTACAGGCCCGGATGAACAGGAAGCTCAAGGGAACACAGAGAAAACTAAGGTCCTCAAAAAAGAATCTGAAGGCCCAAGCCAGGAAGAAAGATCCCCAGGGGCAGATAATTAGAACAGATAGACTGAGGTTAGGAGTCGAGATGCCCGCAAAGCAGGTAACAAACCCACTGTTTCTCACACCGAATAAATCAGGTACCGATGTTGGTGCGAAGAATATACCCTCAGAAATTGGCAGTCCCATCCCGTCTGTCACACTCCTACAGTTTTCCAGAGGGGACCCTGATGCTGGAGCGATATCTATAGAAGACCTGATGCCTATTACCACCGAAGAGTTTCCCCCTAGAATGTTTTTCTTCAGCAAGAAAAGGAGGGCCATAGTGAAATGGGAAACGCATCACCAGGCAGGCGCAGTGGCCAAAAAATTCAAAATATTGGCAGATGACAAAGATTTAGAAGAAGAAGAGTTCACTGACGAGATAGCGGGAATGTTGGGGGCCTATTCCACTGTAAACCAATACTCATTTGGGACCCCAAGGAGATGATTGAAACACAAGAATCAGTTGATCAACGAGCTGCAGAGTCATCTATCAGAATCATAGACGAATGCCCGAAACGAGGCATATACGGATATTAAGCAAGCCAGAGAGGTTGACCAACAGGAAATCGAGAAAATCAAGACTAATCTTGAGCAAATGCAACAGTCGGCCAAAGAGAGCCAAATGCAGGTTGAGTGACAGGAAGATTTGATAAACTAGCTGCATACTGAGTTGGATATCGCCAAAATCCAGGTCATAAACATGACGATATTCCAAACCTAGGCCGTGGAGATCCGAAGGAGAATAGAAATGGGTCAATAGAGTTTGCTTGCCAAAATATAAATCATCCAGGATCATGTTCAACTAGTAGACCAAGCCCTGGACCAAGTCACTTTAAGAGAAGGGGAAGCCCGGGTAGCACGAAGTACATTCCAAGAAGTTTTCACATCCGCAGCAAAGGAAGAGGTAGCCATCACTTCCAAATTGTCCATTAAAGAATAGACCAGGGGGAATATCCTGTTGACAGCCTGGGAACATGATATATCCGGAAACAGGAAAAGGTCCAAAGAGGTGAGGGATTCTTGTGAAGAAATATTTGGTTCAATAAACAAAAATTTGTTAGAGCTTGATAGAGAAGCTAGCACTAGAACGTTGGGGAAAATCAACATAGCTAAGCATCTGTTAGATATCAAAGAAAGTATGGAAAGGGATCAAGCCTAGCTCTCTCAAGTAAGTCAGGTCAACATTTCTCAGATTGACAAATGTATAATTAAGCCAAATTTACTATTACTTTCCATCATGACATAAGATCGACAAGTGGGAGGGAGGATCCCGCAACTAGACAAGAAGCGTTACTTATTAGAGACAAATGACCAAGTCGAGCCCTCCGATTCTATCTTCCAACTGGTAGAGATATGTCTTAAATGTATCGAGCATGGGAAAGGAAAAGCTTCAGGAAGCAAATAATGTAATTACATGTATTTTCAAAGTTTTGGATGCTAGGTGATAGGGAGAGGTGAAAGGCCTATAGAAAAAGATAGGGACAACAAGTGAAGTGTTCCACATGCTTATCTAGTAACTCTCATTCTTTGAATAATTGAATTGTAATGCCACATGTTGGTATGAATACATCTTTGATTATGTAAGGAAGGGATTTTTTCTTTTGGCAGATTGTAATAGAGAATTTTTCCTTTGCCAGGATTAATACAAAGTGAATTGAAGACTCCATATTCCGTTAAGATTGAGTTATGTGCTTTCCTCTGTTATTTCATAGTTCATGTCATTTTTATATATATCTTTGATGAATGCTTTAACTACAATTTAGTACAACCTCTACTATGGAGATCATGTTTTAGTTATCTAAATATTTACAACTTTTCCTCTGTATCGACTATTAGCAGGTACAATACCTGTGGATTACTTAGTTCTCTATATTTAATGCTTCATTAAAGTGTTTCTTTTCTTTTTCTTCTTCTGTTACAGCGTGAGATTCCTATGAAATTGATGCCTCACATTTTTTGACAGCTCTATGTTTTCTTTCGTTTCATACTTGGTTTCAAATTTAAACTCAGTTATGGAAAATGACCTTCAATTTTGTTAAACTATTAATTTGTTTCACGGGAGTTTTTCTCATATAATCTAAAATTGAATCAACAACTTAAAAGCAACAATCTCTTAAATTTTTGTTCCTTAAATGACTGCCCCTATTGCAAGGCAACCTTACATAGAACCCAACCTCTCAGACCAAACCAGCATCGCCTTAAACCTCTTTGATACTATCCTAAGAACTACAACCACCTGGGTCAAACTCGAGCGTTCAAGGGCAGCCATTGAACGGGACATAACCGTTCAAGAACAAGTGGAAGTTAGACATAGACAACTTAGAAATCAACCATAGTTTCTCTTCCAGTTGTTTTCTCCTTTCCATACCTTTTACCCTCCTCTGGATGCCTAGAATCTATACTTCGTAGCCTTAAGTACAGACTCTAGAACAACAATGTGGATCATTGTCGTTATGTAAGTCTTTCTCCCAGCTTACAAACTTGAGAGAAAGCCCCTAAGAGGGGTATGTGGTTCCTGCCTGAGACAGATCTAGGAATGTAGAGATGACCTCCTCCATTCAAAGAGTTGAGAAGAAATCTAGATGATTATCCAGTGGGAAAGGCGATCTGTTGAGTTAGATGTGCGTGTGGCTAAGCACAAGGTGAACGTGTGAAATCCCAAAGTGTTGGGTGCATCGTCATGTGAACATAAATGAAGATGATGTATTATCCTCCTCTGAGCAACAAAGTTGATGAGAATACTCCAGTCTATTCTCCTATGTGAGGTAGTGAGAAAGAAGAGCTATAGAGTGGATGTGCATGTGGACGAGCATAGGTGAACATGTGAAGATCTGGTTCTTCTTTGTATTGCAATGAACCATAGATATGACATCCCTATAAATGTGCCCCTAGTGGATGAGCACTAGTGGGTGTATTAGATCCTTTGCTATATATTGTTCAAGATTCAGAGCTGTCTGTAACCCTAATTGTAATGTAAAGGGTATAGGCCGACCCTACCTCAATGTGATTAATAATATATGTAAAAGATAATTAATCTGGATAATATTAATTATAATTACAATAATAATAATTATTATAATATGACTTGTTGGAAAAACCCTAATCGTCTACCCCCTAGCCCCCTGGCTACCCCTCGACGCTCCTGGCCACCCCTTGACTCCCCTTTCCAGCACCCCTCCATTCTCCAACCGCTCCTTGACCTCCCTCTCGACCCTTGGACTTGGAATGGAAAACCCAGAATCGGATCCTCTCGACTTCTTAGACAAAGTTGTGGCTTTCAAAGCCCTTGTTGTCTCGCTTCCTCCCCCCCCCAGCCCGACAAATCACCTCCCAATTTGTCAAGAAATTGGATCAGATACTTGAGATTTCAATCCCCAGTATGACAATGAGACGAAAAGCTCTCTCTTTTGTATCACAAGCCCTAGTTGGACAGTTTATGGGGCTTTGGCCTTCACCGCGACAAATAGATTTGTGGATTGAGAGGAAATGGCATCCTTTGGTTCAAGGAAGGATGAATCACTTCTTTTGTGGTAAGGGATTCTACATTTTCTATTTTGAACTTAAATTAGATAGAGACTTAATTTTCAGAAATGGTCCCTATTTTTTTGGCCCTAGAGGACTCTACTTAAACAGTTGGACACCGGATTTTGACCCTGAAAATGACATTCCCTCAACAGTTCCAGTTTGGGTACAGATTCTGCATCTTCCCTTTCACTATTGGGGATATGAAGTACTAAAAAGCATAGGAGATGCTCTAGGAAAGTACATCAACAGGGTGAAACCCAAATCCAACCTATATTCCTGCACACGAATCTGTGTAGAAGTATATTTGGTAAAAGGGATCCTAGAAGCAATCAAGTTGAAGCTAGATTATTGGACCCACATCTGAAAAATTGACTATGAACAACTACCTTTCAAGTGCAAATCCTACCATGAATATGACCATTTCGCAAAAAATTTCCCAAGCACTAAGCAATCCTCAAAAACCGAAACCCCACCCCATGAAGATGGTTGGCAGCAAGTGCATAAAAAAAATTCCACTGGAAAAAGAAATGGATCTCGTGAAAGACCCTTAGGCTCCCAACCACTAGCAGAGACAAGGAAAGCCCCAAACACAAAATCTCCTCCCAAAAAGGCCCTTCCACTGCACAGTAACCTCCCTCTAAGTAGCAACTCCTTCGAAATCCTTAGTAAGCCCTCCTCCAAGAAGAATTCCTCACCGTCAACACTCCCTTCGTTTCCCCTTGACCCTCCACTCATCAACAACTTTCCTGACCTCGATATAGAGGACCCCTCTATGGAATATTCAGATCCACTAGTGCAACAATAAGTCTCTAGCTCAAATCTACATGTGCAAAATATGCAAGAGAGAGAAGAAGGAGAAGTTCCATTGGAGAAACCCAAGAAAGCAGGACGACGATCGAATAAAGAGTTCATAGAAGAAGCATCAACCAAATAAAAAGTGCAAGGCAGACAACAATCTATAGAACACAACATTCATATGTCAACACAAAAAATGGGAGTCAAAGGAATGGAGCACTCGGTTCCAGGCAATTGAGCCTCCTCAAACCCCCCCCAATGATTTTTCTCTCTTGGAACTGCAGGGGTTTCGACAGTAAACTAAAAGCTGAATCTCTAAAATATCTAAAAGGAACGGTCGATCCTTYGATCATTCTCCTACAAGAAACAAAAATGGAAGAAAAATCCATCCTGGAAGCAACAAGTAAGCTCTACAAAAGCATYGATGGAGTAGCAATCCTCTCTCAGGGGGCATCTGATGGTATTGCAACAATTTAGAATGAGAAAATCTGGAACTTTGAGGTAACTTATGAAACCCACAATTGGATCCTTACAACCCTAAAACATAAAGAGSACAACAASATTATCATGGTAATTAATATCTAAATGCCAAATTCCTATAAAGATAAGTTGGCACCCTGGGCCTCCCTCTCAAATCTTCGTAACAGAGTGGATCTCTCCTCTTGCATAATTGGAGGTGATCTAAAGACTCATCTTAGTATGGGRGAAAAAAAAGGAGGAATTAAAGTCAGAGACCCATTCTCTGAAAATTTGGTTGACCTTAGGTCAGACTGGGATATGCAAGATATTAAACCAACCAAAGGGAATTACACCTAGAACAATAGAAGAGTAGGCCTCCAGCACATTGCTGCTCACTTGGACCATTTCCTTATCAACAAAAACTTTCCACTCTCTCCCCTAGACATCTCCTCCCAAATCCTTCCCTCAACCATCTCTGACCACAAACCCATCACTCTTTCCTTTCATCCCTCTCAGAATTTTGGCCCCCTCCCATTCCAGTTCAACTAGCTATGGATAAATAATTCAGACGTCCCCTTGCTTGTCACTGTAGCCTGGAACGTTTCCATTTCTGGATCCCCCAATTTTGTCTGGGAAAGCAAGCTAAAAACAGTTAATTTAGTGCTTAAAGATTGGGAAAAAGTGTCCTATTCAGCCCCTCATCAAGAGAAGTAGGACAGACTTGAGAAACTTAGACAGATTCAACAAAAAATTAAATAAGATCCAGTGATAGAAGATATAGTAAATCAAGAGAAAGAAGAACAACATCTATAGACCACGCTATGCAGAGAAGAGGAGCACTAGTGACTAAAATCTAGGAATCTCTGGATAAAGGCTGGAGACTCTAATACCTCTTTTTTCCACAAACAAGCCCAATCCTGAAGGAAAAAGAATATTGTTACAACAATCACCTCTAGCACAGGGCAACAAATTGATTCCTATGACAAGATAAAAGAGGAAGCCTACCATCATTATATCAATCTTTATCAGCAACCAACAGAGGACTCAATGCAAGGGGAGGATAAAAAGTTGTTGGAAAATATTCCCAGCTTGGTCTCAAATGAAGAAAACATCCAGCTCATCCAAGAAATCACTAAGGAAGAAATATGCAAAGCCATATGGAGTCTTGAACCTGACAAGGCGTCAGGGCCTGATGGTTTTCCAATCAGATTTTTTCGGCATTTCTGGGAGGTTATTAAAAGGGACCTGAGGAAAATGTTAAATTACACTCTATGAAAGAAAAGAATAGGTGGCTCCACAAACTCCACTTTTCTTGCGCTCATCCCCCAAAATTCTAACCCCTCAAATTCCACTTGTTTCCACCCAATCTCTCTCTACAACTCCTCCTACAAAATCCTCACCAAAATCATTGCAAATCTTCTCAACCCCTTACTTCCTAAGCTAATCTCAGAAAATCAAATTGGATTCCTTAGGGAAAAGAAAATAACGAATAACATCATCTTGGTGCAAGAAGCCATACATTCAAGCAAGAAGACCAAAACCCCTAGAATGGTTGTAAAGCTAGACATGGAAAACACCTTTGATAGGGTAAAACATAACTTACTCCTTTTAGTCCTAAAAGCCTATGGATTCTCAAAGAATTCCAATAGTTGGATTAAATATTGCATCAACAATCCTTGGATCTCCCTCTCCTCAATGGGCGCCCAACAAAGTTCTTCAAAGCAAGCAGAGGTCTCTGACAGGGCTACCCTCTATCCCCCTCTCTCTACATACTTCTAGCAGATTCCCTCAGCCAAAAGCTGGAAGTGGAAATAATAACTGGAAAAATCCCAGGCCTCCACATAGCAAGAGGAGTCAAGGAAATAAACCACTCACAATTTTTTGAAGACACTCTTTTGCTAGGAGCAGCCACAATGTGCACTGCCACTTGCTTCCAAAAGATCCTCAACTCCTTCCTCGCAGCTTCTAGAGGTAAGTTGAACCTTCTCAAATGCAATATTTATAGATGGCATGTTCTGGGACATATAAAGGATTAGATAGCAAGAATCTTCGGCTTCCCCATAATCACCTCTTGGAATCATTTCAAGTATCTAGGTATGGCTATTTTTCTTAATTGCTACAATTCTTCAGCCTAGTTTGAAATAGTTGATAAAATCACATCAAGGATCCGGAGCTGGGGTGGTCAATGGATCAACCCTGTAGGGAAAATAGTCTTAGTAAAATTATCTCTCTCCTCTCTTTCGATTTTCCAATGCTCAGGACTCCTAGCGCCTAAAAGAAATCTAGAGAAAATCGGTAAATGCATAAGATGCTTTTTATGGGCAGGAGTCAACACAAATACAAAGAAATTCCAAATCATTAACTGGAAGCAAGTCTATCAACCTTACAATAAGGGAGGATTGGATATCAAATATCCAACCATTATGAACATATCTATGGGAGAAAAATTAGCATGGCAGCTTGTAACAAGAAATTCAGATTGGTGGAAGAAAGCCTTAGTGGGAAAATACTTTCAATCGCCCAGACTCAGATTCCTAGAGGGAATAATTCCCGCTACTCCAGGCTCCCCAATTTGTCACCTCCTAAAAAATGCAGCTTCTTTAATACAGGCAAAACTTTCTTGGGCTCCTGGCAATGGAGAGAGAATAAACATATGGATGGAACGAATCCTCAACCACGATCCTTTAAATTCCTTAGAGATCGTACAACCTCTCAAAACCTGGTGTTGCATGAATGACCTTACTAAACTACAAGACTTATGTCTCTGGAATAATGAAGGAGAATGGGTTAGTTGGAAACCTCCCAACCCCCCTGAGAATCTCACCTCCCTTCTTCCTTTTCTCTTTAATAATCTGGCTGGTTGTGCACCTCTCAACCGCTATACTACGGACTCCCGAAGCTGGGGAGGAAAACCCTTTTCTGTCAAAGAGGGATACTCCCATATCCTCTCAAACCTCCAAATGCTGGAAGGAAATTTGGTTTGGACCCTCGCTCCCCAAAGTCAATTCTTTTTATTGGCTTCTTGCTCATGGAAAAATTCTAACCACTGAAAACTTACTAAAGTGGGGCATCTAGGGGCCCTGTAGATGTTCCCTCTATCTTGAAGCTTCCGAAACCATAACCCATCTCTTCCTAGACTACAACTTTGCCCTTCATATTTAGAGCCTTATCTACCTTCCCCTCCCTAACCCCCCCCCCCCCNNATCAACCTTCTCACTCACTGAAAACAAAGGCATGCTGGCAGCTTCAAAAATAAAAAGGGGTTCACCCTCCTTTGGAAACAAATCCCTAATTAATTCATTGCATGGGAGATATGGCTAGCACACAACCAGGATATATTTCATGGCAAGTCTCGCTCAGTACGCATCACCTTTACAAAGATATGTGGAATAATTTCTGAGGTTTTCAAAACAAAAGTAGTAGATTCGATCCCTCAAGTATATTGAATGCAAAGGAAGAAGACCGAGTCACTTATATTCAAGGGCCATTGAAGAAAAAAGAAAGACTCCCAGTACAAGTCTCCAGGCAACCAGACTGGCAACTGCACATTGACAATAGAAACTTCTCCTCCTGGCAGAGTCAACAACATTCCTATCTTCTTTTCTTCTATGGTGCAGCAACAGGAAACCCAGGGGCGACAGGTGCGGGGGGGAGGGGGGTCATCTATGATTCTGAGGGAAATAAGATAACCGACTACTCTTGGGGGCTTGGAAAAACAAAAAACAACAAAGCATAAGTCCTAGCAACTTACATGGGACTCAAGCTAGCCCAGGATCTGCACATACATGCCCTAATACTTTTGGGGGATTCCAAAACTGTCATTAAAGAACTGAGAGGGACACCCAATACAAAAAAATCCCCGCTCAAAAGCATACCTGCAACCATAAATTCACTTGAGAAAAGGTTTGTGCATATGATATTTTTTCACATCCTCTGAAAACAAAATATGGAGGCTAGAAAAATGGCCAAAGCGGCTAAAACACTAGAAAAAAGTAGCCTTCTCACCAACCAAACCCTCTCCAATGTTTGGTTTCCCTAAGCACAATTGTCCCATGTCCCCCCTCTCACTTTTAGGAACAAATCCCTTCTCCCATGTCACTCTTCCCCACTCCCCACTCACCTTTCTTCCTTTCTTGGACCCCGCCTGCCTTTGCCTCCCACGTCACACTCCCCCCTCCCGTTCACACACTCGGTATTGTCCCCCCCTCCCTCCATATCTTGTCTTCCCCTCCCTCTATCATGTACGAACACGTGCCCCCCCCCTTCCTTCCCATGTCACACTCCCTCACTCCCATACCTCCCCCCTCCCCTCACTTCAGCTATCTTCACTTCATGGCACTTCAACTTTTCCTCTGGACGTCTGTCTGTGTACTTCACCTAATGGCAACCCAGGTCCTGCTTCAATAATCTCTGCTATCTCACTCAAGGGAAATCATGAGCACTCCGATATATAATGGCTTCTAGAGGCCTCCATCCAGCCATCATTTACAACCCCTCTCTTCCATTAAGCACCCTTGCCCTCGCACTTCTGGGATTCTGGAATTCAATTCTCTTGGCCTTTCTCTACCCTTCCCCTACGCCTCCCCCGATTACTGTATCACCATGTGCCAAAGCACTATCAGACATCGAGACCCTTGCTCCTGTCCAACCTGCACACTAGACGACATACGGGGCAGTTTTAGGAATTGCAGGAAGAGTGTAGGCGAATAGAGGACCGGTCGAACACCCAACATAGAGAGTTGCAACAAGAAAACTAGTCAATTCAAGAAAACGTGGTCAATATGCAACAACAAATGCAAAGAATGGAATTCAGGCACAATCAAGAATTAACTATCACCATGAGAGGCTTAAATCGCAACACGAGACAGATTGAAGAGCTCAACTAGTGGCCTGTCAATCTTCAACACTCTCCACGTCCAACTGGCACCTATGAATCCTAGATCCCTTCCACCTTTCATTCGGTGGCCATAAACGATCAGCATGTCCCAATTTCTCTTGGATTTTCGAGTTGTTCCTGGGAAGGAGAAGCTCAAGAACAACAGCAAGGAGACACAACCAAAGCAAAGGAAAATAGTGTGCCACAACAAGACGAAATTGGCCCCTCACACTCTAAATCTAGGTTTCTATGAACTGTAAATATCAAGTCTTTCTTCATAGTTTTGTAGCCATTTTTACATGGCAAGTATGTAGTGTTTGCAGCATGAAGGTATCGTTCATTTCTTGTTTTAGAAAGGATGAATGTAAACACAACATAAGTCAGATGATAGAGCCACTGTTATCTCCTTTTTGTAATGATGGCCTTTTTTGATAAATATATAAAATACCCGTTCCTGTTAAAAAAAAAAATTATAATATGACCTAGAGAGGTTGGCCCTGTTGAGCCAATAGACACTTTAGTTGATAGGACAAGTCTAATATAAGTAAATGGAAATTCCCCATTGTGGAAACATATCTTTCTTGTGAGTTTGGAAATTTCAGCAAGTACATCTACTTGGGAAAAGGTGTGCACCTCTCTTGGGCACTAGTCTTCTAGGGTTTGAGAACCTCTTATATGCTAGGTCTTTCTTGGTGGTGAAGGTATTTCACTTGAAGAATATAACAAAGGATTTGGATGGGTTTTCTCCCCTTGTTGAGAAGGGTTTCCCAGGATACTTCATGTGTTCTTGTGCATGGTGCTTCTTCTTGTGATCTTGGTTGCTGCAAAATTATTGTCTATGGTTAAGTTAAATGATAAAATGGAATGAACTTCATGGTTAACCTAGCTTATTGAAAAATCAACAAAAATGTCGTAAATGGATTTCATTGCTCCCTAACTCAATATTCTATGTTTGTTTGCAACTTTCAAAAGTTATCTTTCATGCCTATTCCAAAGCCCTGCCACTAATCTAATGTAGGTTGCAAAGAGCCCTAGAAATAAAAGTTTCTAGGTAGATTTTAATTAAAACGTAAATTTTATTCAGTTGTTAATGAAGAGGAAAATGGCGTGGACTAAATGATGTTTTGACCGACTCTAAACTTATGGAAAGAAATGAATATGCAAATATTTCACTTTGATGAAAGCTATATTACGAGAAGGAGAAAATGTTTATCATTCCTAGATGCACAATGTCCCAATATTTTATTAAACTCATCAATATCAAGATCTTCAAGAAATGAGCCAAAGAGATTGTACACCAATACACGATTCTTGGCAAAAACCATGCAATTTCGCTACTTCAAATGCAAATATGCCCCCAATCTAATGCAAAGAAAGTTTTTTTTTTTTTTTGTTTTCAAAGATACACTAAAATAAATAGCAAGCTTCTTCAAAACAAAATCAACCCAAACTAAAATTTTCCTTTTAAAACGAACTATTTAGAAAAGTAAGTGTTTCACTAAACAATTCTAAAGAAAAACAATGCTTTGTAACTAAAAGACACTCAAAGCAAGAGATCAAATCTTTCAAAAGAAAACAAGCTAAAACAAAGTAAAGATGGAGAAAAGTAGATTCAAAAATGATGTCAAGCAGAATGTAACCAGACTATAATCAAACCCAAAAACCATATCCAATACCTGGGCAAGGAAGAACCATCAAAAAACAATTTTCCAAGAGATCGTCGCAGGCTACAGTCTAGCACAATGTGACAATCCATATCGACGCAAGCCAAAGAACATTACAATGTGAAGATGTTGTACTGTGTCTCAAGGAAGGGTGCGTCGAACACCTAAAAAATGGAAAAATTAAAAAAAAATAATATATATATATATATATATATATATATATATATATATATATTCTGTGAATTCAAGAGTCAGTGAGTCATACTAGATCTCCCATTGACTCATAAAATTAGAAACTCAAGAATACAAGTAAGGAAAAATACTACTAGGAAAACAATATGTTCCCCATTATGGTCGCCAATTTTGTTTCAAGACAATTCAGTAAGTGTGGACACAAACTAATCTTCCTAGTTTCACCCCGAAACTAGAACAAAACGAGACAATATACTAGAATTTCCTTAGATTTCAGTTACCAAATAAGAAGAGGATCCAAAACATACCTTTTAAATGTTGTAGACCTGACCTCGCCAATGTGATCCCTACTCTATCATAAGACTTATGGAGAAGTATCTGCAAAGAAACACAAGCCAATGAAGACAAGGATAACATAGTCTATTCGATATGAAACTATGTACATGATCAAGGAATCATACAATATGGACAAATAACATTCATATAGGAAATACAATGTATATATATATTGAAGAATGTGGAAGAAAAATACAACCAGATGCCTTGATGTTGTCAGGTTCCTTCCAACAATTCCTTGCTTCCCACACACTTCTTCTCCACGGATTCTAAGACTGTAGATCTGACAGCTACTTATGATCTTAGCTTTACAAAGTGAAGCTCAAAGTCAACATAGGCCAAAACACTCCATATGAATTAGCTATAGTTGAAGCTAATGCAAACTCTTGTCTAGACTAATATCTCATTAATTGAATCTCTGTAACTAAGTTGAAGTTCCAAAAATTCTCTAACCATTCCAAAGCTAGCTTTCCAAAGGAGAGACCTATTAGGATATAGAAGATTGTGCTCGTTTTACCATTGATGGTACCCTCGTCACCCAACCATAGGCCAAAGCCACCCTCCGAGCACCTTGACCTTGACAGAGAAGAGAATCCTGGTAGCAATCCAATATCCAAGAGAGGCTAATGCACCAAGCAAGAATAGAAACCAAACTGATTAGATAATCCCATCCAGAGGCTAGCTCACACCTTCCCAGAAACTTGCGCACAAGCTACAACTGCACCTGCGTAGATACAATTCTCTCTGCATCTGCTGAGATGATGATAATGAGAACTGGCGCCCTATATTTATAGTAGTCTGGGAAGTTTTACTGGGGCCAACTTCTCCTCCTGGGTACTAATAAGTTCATATTAAATATATTTATGCAGCTGACAACTTGTCTAGGGTTTCCTTCACTTCTTTACTTCCTCTCAGAGTATTCTAATCTTTTCATAGGTCACAATAGAGGTTCATACCTCCCGAAGCTACCATAATATTAACACTCCCTCCTAGCTAGGGAAGTATGGTCTTGAGCACAACAAATCATTCAACTAGTAGCAACACGAGCACCGTCATTATTATCCAACTGGATAATATCCTATGAAAACTGGTACAATATCAATTGATAGAACACACCTGTGTTTATTCAAGGTAGTACACAACTACTCAAACTATGACACATAGTCACAAATAGTGGACTAAATCCACCACAGTAGTATATATCTTCTGTCTCGAGACAGGTAGTCTCCACAACAATCATCTGGGCAAATCTTTCACTCACATCTGTGAGCTTTGAAAGAATATATGCCTCACGAATAGTGGAACATATCCACCACTGTAGTTTACGTCTATTGTCATATAGTCTTCATAACAAACATCTGATAACAACATGCATAGAAACAATGTTATGATATAAACTGAATCATCTGGGCCAATCTTTCACTCACGTCTGTGAGATATGAAAGAATATCTGCCCTCAGTATAGAACATCAAAAATGGGCTATCTGTCCTATTCTTCTCAAACAAGGAAGAAGGATTGTTTCTGATTTCTAAGCCTGGACCATTCCTCACCCTGGGCCATTCTTCCTACACTAATCAAAGTGCACCTTGGATAGAATGTATAAACCCTAAGGAATGTCTGAGTCTAGACCATTCCCCAACCAGGGCCATTCCTCATACACTAATCAAAGTGCGCCCCGGAGAGAATGTATAAACCCTAAGGAATGTCTGTCCTGGACCATTCCCCACCCTGGGCAATTCCTCCTACACTAATCAAAGTGTGCCCTGGAGAGAATGTATAACCCTAAGGAATGTCTGTCCCTGATTGCTGAGCCTGGACCATTCCTCCTACACTAATAAAAGTGTGCCCTAGAGAGAATGTATAAACCCTAAGGAATGACTGTCTGGGCCATTTCCTCCGTTAACCACAAGAGTAAAAGACTGTCCTGCATCAACCTCCAAAACATACCATTCCTCATGTTAACCACAATGAGAAATTGTTGTTCGGTGAGGCAGGCCAGTCTTCTTCTTGAGTAACCCTCAAGAAGAGAGACTGCCCTAGACCACTCCCCATGTTAACCATAATGGGAATTCGATGTCTATGATACATCAACAATTAGACTACCTCCCATGTTAACCACAATGGGAAGTAACTGTCCATCAAAAATCTCAATCCACTTTTTGAACAGGAAAGAATCTGTCCAATCTGGACTATTTTTCAATTACAAAGATAAATAATATTTTCAGTGCTCCCTCCTAATATGGAGAGTTATTTAGTCACAAAAATAAATGTTTTCAATAATATGTTTTAGTGTTTTTTCCTAACTTGGAGAATCTTCCCTTTCAGCTAAGGGAGTTATTTCCACGATCCCCATCTTCAGAGCATGTCAGAAGAACCACAGTGACGGTGCTTTTGAGAGCTTGTCGACGTTTCAGATCCACAACAGGATCCATCTTCAAGACAAAAAATCCTGAGAAAAAATAAGAGAGGAGCTTTTAATAAATAGTGAAAAATGAACCCTAGGTTTGGGGAGGTTTTTCAAAATAGGTATTTAATTAATGAATTAAGATGATAACCCGACGGTGTTAATTAAATTTTAAGCTAAGAATAGGCTAAATTTTAGGGTTGACCCTATTATTAAAAGTAATTTTAATATTAATTTTGTGTTAATAAAGGTTAAAATAAGGTTAATATTGCTATATTAGTGGTCGGCTTAAGTGAAACCCTAGGTTTGGGGATGTTAATAAGGTTTAATATTAAATTCACTAAGTGTTACTAGCAATGTAGGGTTAAAAAAGGGCTAAAAATAGGTTAAGGTTATTAATATTAAATTTTATGATAAATATAGGCTAAAATTAGGGCTAGTCACATGGTGTTAATGTTAATATTAAATTTAAATATAGGTTAAAATAAGGTTGATTTAATGAGGTGGCACATTAGCAAACTAGGGTTAATGTTATTAATATTAAATATCTATGTTAAATATAGGTTAGAAAAATTGATTTTATGCTACTTATAGGTTAGATTAAGGTTGATTAGTAGTCAGCTAAGTGGAACCCTAGGTTAGAGGGAGTTCAATTTTAGGTTAATTTGAGTTGGAAACAAAAGGTTTAACTTTTAATTAGTATTAGGTTGGTTGGTTTAAATTGTAATTAATGTATGTCAAGGGGGAAAAAGTATTAGGTTAAGTTAAGGTTTAAAAGTGATATAGTCAATTTAAATTTAAGATATTTAGTAATGGTATAGTTGAGTGATTTAATATTAAATTATAGGTTAAACCTAGAACCCTAAGGTGTTAATATTATTAGTTTTTTGTTAATTATAGGTTAAAATTAGGGTTTTTTATAATGTGGCAAAAGTATTATTAAATAAGTGTTCGACTAAGTGAAACCCTAAGCTTGAGGGGGTTTTTTAAAAATATTTAAAAATGAATTAGTCAATTAATGAGTTAAGTAGTTTTTAAATTAGGGGTTAATTGATACTATTGTTGTTATATTAGTGGTTTAAATAATATTAGTTTTTTGTTAATTAAGGGTTAACATTAGGGTTAATATAATGAGGTGGCATTAATATTATTCTAGTGGTGGAAGACTGGAAGTTGGAAATAATTAGGCTGGTCTTGAAATGGTTTAGGGTTAAGTTAGGTTTAAGGTTAAGTTAAGTAAAGTTAGGTTTTTAATATTGGTATAGTTAATTGATGGGTTAAGATTAAAATATAGGTTAAAACTAGGGTCAATTTGATGAGGTAGTGTAATTCTTAATGGTATATTAAATTGCTAACCAAAAGGTGTTATTATTATTAATATTAGTTTGTGTTAATTATAGGTAAAAATTAGGGCCTAATTAATGAGGTGTCAAAAGTATTATTAAAGTTATAATAGTGTCCGACTAAGTGAAACCCTAAGTTAGAGGTTGGTTTATCAAAGAACAAGTTAAGGTACGGAAAAAGGAGGTTGAAAGTACTAGAGGTTAGTGATGTTTTCTTCCCCGGATGAGCGGGATCCAACTATCACTAATCTCTAGGCCATTGTCTCGATTTAGGTTATATGGATTCTTGATGATTTCGATTGCTTCTCTAATACGTATTTTAAGGAGATGGTCTTCTTTAGCTAATATCTTGGTGTCTTCTAGGTGTATGTGATGTTTAGTTGTGAGAGAGTGTTCGGCTAATGCTGAGGTGCAAGTTCATTCATTCTTGATATCAGCACTATGCTCTTTAATCCTGGTGTTGAAAGAATGACCTGTTTCTCCAATGTAGCATTTGCCACAAGAAMAGTCTATTCTGTAAACTCCTTTGAAGTTATGTTGGTCGAGCTTGTCCTTAACGGATCTCATTTTCTGTTTGATAGTATCAAGGGGTCTGAATGAGGTCTTGATCTCCTTCTTTTTAAGGATTTTTGCGATTTTATCAGTGACTCCTTGGATGTAGGGGAGGTAGGCAGTGAGGCTCAGGGTTTGGTTGTTTATCGGTTGAGGTTTGTTAGTTTCTTTTTCTTTTTCTTTTTCAAGGGCTTTCTTTATTGCGTTCTCAATCTCTTTTTCTTTGTAACCTATGTTTCTGAAGACTTTGTGAAGGTGATTTAACTCCTGTTCTAGGTGTTCCTTATTTGAAATCCTTATGGATCTAGTGGATAAGGTGTTAAGAACTCCTAATTTTTGGTTGGGGTGGTGATGGGAACTAGCATGAAGGTATTTTTTGGTGTGGGTCTTTTTTCTGTAAACTGAATGTCCTAACTTACCATCTTCTTTTCTGTTTATTAGTATGTCAAGGAAGGGGATGGTGTCATTTTCTTCACGTTCCATTGTGAATTTAATGTCTTTGGATAAATTGTTGATGTGGTGGAAGAACTTATTCAGCTCTTCTTCCCCATGGGGCCAAAGTACATTAGTATCATCGACGTAACGTTTCCATCTTAATGGTTTCAGGGGATAGGAATCAATGGCTTTCTTTTCAAAGTACTCCATGTACAGGTTGGCAACGATGGGGGAAAGCGGAGAGCCCATGGCCACGCCACTAGTTTGTTCATAGAATTCACCTTGAAAGCTAAAGAAGGTGGAGCGAAGACAAACCTCGGCTAGYTTYGCTGYTACWGRATCARCTACCTCWTTGAHAAGTAGGATGGCCTCATTAAGAGGGATCTTAGTGAAAAGRGAGACAACRTCAAAGCTTAAGAGAGTKTCATTCGGTTTGAGATTCTCATTTTTAATAGTGTTAATGAAATCGTTTGAGTCTTTTATGAAGGAGTCGGTGTGACCTACTAGGGGGCCTAGAATCTTAGCAACATACTTGGCAAGTTCATAGGTGGGTGATCCTATCGTGTTGACTATTGGTCTGAGAGGGATTCCTTCCTTGTGGATTTTTGGTAGGCCATAAATTCTCAGGGTGATCTCCTTGGTGGGCAGCAATATCTTTTTCATCCTCTCGTCTAGGTTGGAGTTATTGATGGCTATCTTTACTTCTTTCATTATCTTTTTAATGGGGTTCTTAGGAATCTTCATGTAAATACCACACGATAGGTGTTCCTTCATTTTGGTGATGTAGACTTCTTTATTCATGATGACCGTGGTGCCACCCTTATCTGCTTTGAGAATAACTAAGTTAGTGTTCTTTCGGAGGTTGTTAATCGCTATTCGTTCTTCTTTGCTAATGTTGCTTTTAAGAGGTTTGGAGTTTCGGAGGATAACGACACAGTCTTGTCTGATTAGGTATTTATCTTCATCTGGTAGGGTTTTAATACTATCTTCAATGCAACAGATAAGGTTATCAAACGGAATTGAGGAGGGAGAGATGGCGAAATTCAAACCTTTGTTTAGAACGCTCCACTCGGAAAGGTTCAGTGCGTGTGAGGAGATGTTCACAACTTTATTCGCGTCCATGCTGTTGTTGGCATTTTCCTTATGACTGATTAGCTATTTAAACTTTGAATCTTGCCTGGAGCGAGCTGTTTTGTTGGCGTTTTCAGCTTTAAGAGCAGCCAACGCGTTCATTGTTCTCCACAGTTCCGGATCTAAGGCGTGTGCGAGTTTTAAATGGAGTTTTAGCGCGGATTTGGACAGCAGGTTGAGCGTGAACCTCTTCTTCGTGATTTCTCCTCTCACAATGGACTTTTCTAGGGTGTAGAATGCCGTACTATTCCATCTGCTTCTTAATTTATGCTGAATGCGCACGAAATTTGGTAGAACGTCGTTGTCTCTGCAAAGTTTCAGGAATTCTAAGTCCGCGGCTCTTCTTTTTATTTTAACTCGGAGCTTTTCAAGTTCACGAACTTCATTCAGAGTCTCCCTTCCGTATAGGGACGTAATCTGATCAATTAGGTTTCTGTGGTGAAAGATTTGTTCAGAGCATGTCGGAAGAACCACAGTGACAGTGCTTTTGAGAGCTTGTCGACGTTTCGGATCCACAACAGGATCCATCTTCAGGACAAAAAAGTCTGAGAAAAAATAAGAGAGGAGCCTTTAATAAATAGTGAAAAATGAACCCTAGGTTTGGGGAGGTTTTTCAAAATAGGTATTTAATTAATGAATTAAGATGATAACCCGACGGTGTTAATTAAATTTTAAGCTAAGAATAGGCTAAATTTTAGGGTTGACCCTATTATTAAAAGTAATTTTAATATTAATTTTGTGTTAATAAAGGTTAAATTAAGGTTAATATTGCTATATTAGTGGTCGGCTTAAGTGAAACCCTAGGTTTGGGGATGTTAATAAGGTTTAATATTAAATTAACTAAGCGTTACTAGCAATGTAGGGTTAAAAAAGGGCTAAAAATAGGTTAAGGTTATTAATATTAAATTTTATGATAAATATAGGCTAAAATTAGGGTCAGTCACATGGTGTTAATGTTAATATGCAAACTTGATTCTGGATAGAGGTTTTGTCAAGATGTCTGTTGTCTTCTCATCAGTGGGGATATACTCGAGTTTTACCTCTTCTTCTTGGAATTTATCTCGAATAAAGTAGTATTTGATCTCAATGTGTTTCAACCTTTCATGAAACACTGGATGTTCTAATAGTCTTATACAACTCTGATTATCACAATATATGATGGTCGATTATGGAATCTGATCAAATAAATTGGAGATTAACTTCCTTAGCCATACTGCTTCTGTGCATGCTTCACATGATGCCATATACTTTGCTTCTGCTATGCTGAGTGTGACAGACTTTTGTTTCCTGCTGCCCCAAGATATCATAGCGGAGCCCAAGATGAAACACATACCTGAAGTACTCTTTTTGTCTTCTACACTTCCTACACAATCAGAGTCTGTGAATCCATGAAGTTGGATATCACTGGATGCGGTATATCTCAATCCATAGTTTATTGTCCCACAAATATATCTTAGGACATTCTTTGGAGCTATTCAATGCTCTTGTCTAGGTTCCACTTGTAACTGACTTAATGTATTTACGGCAAAGAAAATATCTGGTCGAGTATTTACCAAATACATCAATGACCCAATTAGCAGTCGATATAGAGATGGATCTACTAGATCGGAAACTGGGACTTTCAATTTCCTTATATCTGCATTCATAGGAGTGTCCATGGACTTACAGTCCATCATTCCAAATTTCTGAAGGATCTTTATTGCGTACTTTCCTTGTCCAAGGAACACTTTACCACATTTCTGCCATAGTTCTAGTCCCAAGTAGTAATGCATGAGACTTAGATCTTTCATATCAAATTCAGAGGCTAGTTCCTTCTTTCACTGGACAATTAGAGATTCTTCACCTGTTATGAATAGATCATCAACATATAATAGTAGAATCATAGGTGCATTATCCATGACTTTGTAATAAAGGTTTGGATCTACATGAGTCTTGGAGAAACCAAGTCTTGTTAGATAACTGTCCATTCTGGTGTACCAAGCCCTTGGAGCTTGTTTGAGTCCATATAGAGATTTATTCAATCTGCAAACGTGAGTATCTCTGGAATGTACCTCGAATCCTTGAGGTTGTTCAATATATACTTCTTCTTCAATAGCTCCATTGAGGAAGGCTATTTTTACATCCATCTGATGTAGATTCCATCTCGTGGAAGCGACAAGAGATATGATAGCTTTGATGGAGGTATACCTTGCCACTGGAGGAAAGGTTTCATCATAATCTTCTCCCTCCTTCTGGGAGAACCCTCTGGCCACGAATCTTGCCTTATATTTATCCACACTTTTGTCTGCTGCATGTTTGATCTTGTATACCCATTTTGAGGTTACCACTGATTTTTCTTTAGGTCTGGGTACAATTTCCCATACTTCATTTTTCATAATGGATTGATGTTCTTCCGCCATAGCTTCTTTCCATTGTCCCTTTTGGACTGCTTCTTCAAATGTAGTAGGTTCTTCATCTAGAAGTTTCGTCATGTATACTGCATAACTTGAGAATATTTTCGGTCTTTTACTCTTTCTGGATGTTCCTTCTGGAACCTTCATTCTTTCTGCGTCTTGTAATGTAGCTTCAAGTCAAGCTGGTCATTTCTTGGTTTTTGGTATGATATCTGAATCAATGTTCTCACATGGCTCCATAGGATGATCAGGTTGATTCTTTTCATTATTTTTGTTTTCTGTGTTTTCTTCGTTTGGTTCTTCAAGTTCCTCTTCTTCTATAATTTCTTCGATGGATTTCCTGAAGTCCATCCTTTCATTGAACGTTACATCTATGCTAACTTATATCTTGTGTTGTTCTGGAATATATATTCTATAGCCTTTGGATGAATCACTATATCCCACGAATATCCCCTTCTTTCCTGAGGGTTCTAGTTTATTCCTTTTATCTTTGGGAATATGAGAGTAAACTAGACATCCAAATATTCTTAGATTTTCTACATTAGGTTTCTTACCTGAGAATGCTTCTTCTAGTGTCATGTCCTTCAATATACGATGAGGGCTTATGTTTTGTACATATATTGTCATCATTGCTGCTTCTCCCCATAGAAAAATGGATAGACCTTGATCGTTCAATAAGGCTTTTACTGTTTCTTCGATAGATTTGTTCTTTCTTTCTGCTACACCATTTTGTTGAGGATTATGAGGAAGAGTCAGCTCCCTCCTAATCCCTGCCAATTTGTAGAATGTAATGAACTCCTTCGAGGTATATTATCCTCCATTATCTGTTCTTAATGTCTTGATCTTCTTGTTCGTAAGGTTTTCTATTTCTGCCTTGAATTCTTGGAACTTGTTGAATACTTCATCTTTTTATTTTAGTAGGTACAGCCACGTCTTTCTTGAATAGCCATCTATGAAGATTACGTAGTAAAGAGATCCTCCTAGATATCTGACTGGCATTGGACCGCAAACATCTGAGTGTATTATATCTAAGATTTCTTTAGATCTGTTGTTGTTTCCTAGGAATGGTTTCTTGATATTCTTCCCAAGGGCACATCCTTTGCAAATTCCTTCATGTGTAGATTTCAATTCTGGTATTCCTTCAACCATTTTTATGAGGAAAGGTAATGTTTGATAATTGATATGAGTGTACCTTCTATGCAAAAGCTCATTAGGGTTGAGTTCGTCATGTACTAGAGCTTCTTCATTTTGTTCTAGTAGTCTATACAGATTTCCTTCACGATTTCCAATAACCCTAGCATCCTCTATGCTGGAAATTTTATGCCATGATAACAACTTTCCATCCATGAAGGCTATTCTGTTTCCTTTGTCTTATAAACATGATATTGATGCAAGATTATTTTCTAAACCAGGTACATATAAAACATTTCTTAAATGAACATGATTACTTGATTCCAACTTGATAGAGGCTTTTCCAAATCCTTCGATGGGGTAAGTGTTTTTGTCTCCAAGCTCCACTTTGTATGATGTCTTTCTCCCATTTAGATTTGAGAGTCTGGCTTAATCTCCTGTCATGTGCCTGGAAGCTCCACTATCGATTATCCGCATATCATCTTCAATCGTTCTGGTAAGTGTTGAGTAATGTAAAATATTGATTGTTTCACACATGTCTTCGGTTGATTGGTACCTTCTAATGAGTGAGTACCTTTGCAGCTTGATTTTTTTAAAATTTGATTTATCTCTGCGTTTTTAATTACTTGAACTTGTGTACATATCTGGATTTTTATTTATAAAATATTCATTGTGGATAGATATTGAGGAGTGATGTCGACACGAGATTCTCCAAACATTCCTCACAAATGATCGAAGCATTCACAAGAAGGAAGAACAAGAACTCCTTCTTCGACTGAGACTCCAAGTGAGAAACAACAATCTCCTCAGAGGAGATTTTCAAACGAGTCTGTAAATATATCAACTGCAGAACCTTCTCAAGCCGGTGATATGGATGCAACCTTCTTAGATAGGTTGCGCATAAATACTCCTATACCTGAGAATGTAGGGAATAAATCTGGACAAGAGAATATTTTTGTTAAGTTTCTTAAATTTTGTTTATTTTTGTTGAACATTTTTGTATTTAAATTTATGTGAGGTTAAATCTTGAAGTTACTTTCAAATGTGTGTGTAGGCAATCAATTTAGAGCAAGGGCTGACAATGAGAGTTGTTTTCATGAAGATTCAAATGTCGATGTAGAGGGTGAAGGTGGATTTAGGAGGCTGTGTTATGAAGAAACAAAAGATTACATGTCAACGTCCACCTATCCTTCAGATGTTGGCGATGAACTTCCCTGGGAAGGGAATATTGAAGCAATGACGCTTGAGCGATGCTTAAGTGTTAAAAAGAGGTTGGAAAATGATTTGGTGGTGTTGGAACTCCCTTAGGAGAGAAAACAAAGTTTGCAAATTGTTTTTCATTCACTAGAAAACTTTATGGATGCATATAAGAAGATGGGGCCAACCAATGATAGTTTTTTCGATCTAATGAGGCAGCGAAAGTCAAAGATGATGGGTCCTGATAAATGGGAGACATTAAAAAATAGAGTTTCAAAAGAAGACACCATTTCCATGTTCAATTTCAAAGAGGACCCAAAGTGGAAGATGTTGAAGGTGCAATATTTTAAGCACCCTGACTTTGCCGGACATCTGTATAACAGATTTTTGACAGCATATGGGAAATTGCCGTGGAACGATGAGGTTCTACACTATTTTGCAAGACACTTTTTTGCAGAGTTCTTCTTTCACATGCACCCTGATTATACTAGTTTACAGTCTAAATATTATGGGACTAGTAAATGATGTACATATGATCGCAAAGGGGAATATCGAAGTGCGGCATTGTCGAGGCCTCTAGAATCTTTAGTACCTCGCCCAACAGGGGAATTTGCATCACTTTCAGAGTTCCAGGCTACGTCAAAAGTTGGCAAAGAGGCTAGGACTACAATCAGATAAATTTTGGAAGCTATTTTTTATGGTGTTGATGTTGGCATGAAGCGTCAGCGAGTGGAAGCCAATTCCTGGGCCACATTTGTTGATAAAACAGATGCGGAATTAGATGAAATGTCAGAAGAAGAAATTTGGAGTATGGAAAATTTTGTTGGGATGGTTGGAAGAAGGTCATTCAGAATGATGACCCAAACTGCATATTGGTATGTGTTCTATTTAGGAAAATTTTGATTCATTTTATGATAGTTTACTTCTAGTTCTAGATTTAGATATCCTTGTCTCTATAGAAATAATTAAGTTCTTCTTGCCATTAATTGTAGTTTAGAGATATGTTAAACGAATCTCGAGTCGGTAGTGGAATTAATTCGACAAGTTTGAATTTGGATGGATTGAATCAGGTATGTTTTTTCTAATAGTTGTTCAATATCCACTCTTTTGAATAAGAGATCAACGACATTTATAATTTTGTATAATTGTGAACATATTGAATCCTAGATTTAGTTCTTAGTTGTGTTGTTCACAACTCTCTATTTCATCTTATAATACTTGGGATGGATTGTCTCAATTCTCATTGGAAGAGTTTGAAGAGGGTGGGAACTCACAGGCATCATTTAATGTCTTAAAATCATTTAAATTTAATATGTTATAATCATTTAAATATAATTTTTAAAATTTTCAAATTTTCAATATGTTATATCTAGGCTAATGTGGAGAAGAGAGTACACGAGGGTGTGCTCGGAAGGGAGATTGGGATTGAGGAAGCATCCAGATTAGGGAAGGATGTATCCATTCAGGATGATTCATAAATGTATTTTCTTGACTTTTGTCAAATTTTTGTTTTATCAAATTTTTAGTTTAGCCTTTCCTATTCAACGCTTTGATCAATTATTTGAAATATATAGAATCCCTAGATAAGTTTGTTGTTGTCTTAAATGATACACATTCAAACTTATTTAAGGTTAGATCATGATTAAGACCTAATTTTGAACTTGAATATGTTTGAATATTTGAGAATAGATTCTATCTCACATCAGAAAAGAGAAAGTTTCTAAATTTTCCTCGATTGCATTCCTTGCTTTCTTGTCCAAGAATGGCGTAGTATGGACAAATTTGTGTTTTCTACATACAACGAAGTGAATTCCTTCATGTACATGCAAGATTATATGAGAACATATATTCCACCGAAGAAAGAAAAGATAAGTATTTTTCAGAAGAATGGTTTTTAAAATGGAGATTTGTGAAGTTTTTTAGATAATAAGTAGTTTTTTGGAAGAATTGCTTAATATGGATATTTATGAGTCCTTTAGTTTGAAAGGACATTGTGGAATTTGATTATATGACCACTGCAGAAGAAGAAGAGAAGTATTTAACTGCTGAGGAGATTAGTATTTTATTGTTGTGTAAATATGAACAAATAACATCACCTGGGATGAGAATTACAAAAAGATTTGGGACTTTATCCACAAGGAGAATTTCCTGAAGGATTTTGGACTTTATCCACAAGGAGATAAGTATTTCTTTGGAAGAATGACTTAATATGGAGATTTGTGAATTTTTTTCATACACAGTTCTATATTTGTTTTCAGATTATTATCTAACTCTAACTCACAATTTGTTTTACCAAGAACACAATAACATCACTTGGGAAGATAATTTCACCTGAAGGATGTGGGACCTTATCCACAAGGAGAATTTCACCTAAAGGATTTGGGACCTTATCCACAAGGAGAATTTAACCTGAAGGATTTGAGACCTTATTTACAAGGAGAATTTCACCTGAAGGATTTGAGACTTTATCTACAAGGAGATAAGTATTTCATTGGAATAATGACTTAATATGGAGATTTGTGAACTTTCTTCATACATAGTTCTATATTTATTTTCAGATTATTATATAACTTTAATTCAATTTTGTTTTACCAAGAACATATTTTTTCTTTTTATTTTTTTTTAAGATTTTAGATAAGATTTACAAATTGCTTAAATCATGTACTCTTAATTGGAGAGTAGCTAGATCTTAAATCTGTTTAACTATGGTTGGTTATGTTATTATTACTTATTTTTTATTTAATATTTAGTTAAAGTATATATGTTAATATATGTTATTTGTTTTTTTATTATGTTTTTTATTTTTACAGATGTCTAAATTATATTTGGTGGAAAATATGTTTACAATATATTTTGTGGGAAAGAGTATGTTGGGAGGATGACAGTTAACTCTTTTGGTATGTATGTCAATTTTATTTTAATTACAATTTTTGAATTATGTATTATTTCGCATGTTTGAATTGTAAATTTTTAATTTTTGAAATATGTTTTTTTTGCAGGTTTGAATTTCATGTATGAAGTGATCTATCTTAAAGTGATGGCTTAGAGTCCAGAATTTTGGAGT
>JASDQU010101947.1:514231-529634 GCA_032191745.1 Picea mariana
CAATGCATTAAATTAAGCATCAAAATTTTAAATATTTTTTTGCCATGTATTAATTTAAATGTTTCATTTATGTTTACTATGTACTATCGAAAATATGAAAAATATGATTCTATTGTCAAAAGGTGGAAAAGTTAACTGGTAATGAAATAATGTTTTCTGTATGTATTGTCAAAAAAATGATTCTATTGTCAAAAGGTGGAAAAGTTAACTAGTAATGAAATAATGTTTTCTGTATTCTTTTTTTTACAATGCATTTTAAATTAAGCATCAAACTCTTAAATATTTTTTGTATTCTTTTTTTTACAATGCATTTTAAATTAAGCATCAAACTCTTAAATACTTTTCTGCTATGTATTAATTTAAATGTTTTATTTTATGTTCAATATGTACTGTCAAAAAATGATTCTATTGTCAAAAAGTGACAAAGTTAATGTAACATCCCGCTTTGGCACACTGAGTGAACTTAATCGTTGAGGACACTTGCTCGCAAGTGATCCGGATTACTATGCTATTAAAACTTTTGATTTTGATTATGCGGTGTTATGGGTTCATGACATGTTTTACTGCATTGACATAGACAGGTGTTATTAACTCAGTTCACTGAGTGTGCAGGATTTTGGACCTCAAGGATGCAGAGGCATTGATGGAACCCCTTGGACTCCGGATCGAGTCAGGCAGTGTACCATTGGGGTTTGATTGTTTTACTGTGATATTAGTGCATCAGATTAGATGATATGATATGGATATGTTTTGACATGATTTGTTGATGATGCAGGCTGACGATAGCTTGCCGACCAGACTCACATGTGGAGTAAAGGGGTCACGCACGACTACCAGATATGTTGAGGGAGAGGTGTGGAAAACATCCCTGCCATAGCCTACTAACACTCCCGTCGTGGCTCGAACTGTAGGTTAACATTTACCTAGTTCGAGAGGACCCACAATGCTGTGAGGGAAGACTGTGATAGTCGCTCACGATGATTCTAAAGGGTGTGCAATAAGGCAGGGGCCTTATTCCTTAGAGGCCCTTAGTCTCCCACAAGTTCACCTGGTGGAGTATTGACTCCAGGGGTTATTGATGTCTACCAAGTCAGTCAAGAGGCGAGTGGCACCCTTGGAGCACGTGGTGTATCTTGAAGGGCACGTTGCGCGAGGGAACATATGAGGCGAGTGGCACCCTTGGAGCACCTAGTGCGTCCTGAAGAGCATGTCGCGTTGTTTTTGATAAAATGAATGAACCTAGATGGCCTTAGGATGAACATTGTGTTAAGAATTTAAAAATGAAATAAAATAATAATAATAATAATAAAAATAAAAATAAACACAACATAAATAATAATTATACTCTTCATTAAATCTTGTAACATGAAGGGAATAAGAAATTTAATTTATTCAAAAATAAAAAATAAAAAAATTGCACTTGTTATGTGAGGCTTTTTGTCGTAACAAAATGGGAGGTTTGTTACATATGGTATCAGAGCAGGTTCAACCCACAACTTGGGATCGCTACGGATTTCGTTGATATGATTTGATTATAATGTTACTAATTGAATTGACTTGTATTCGTGCAGGTAATCATGGTTAGAGGACGTTGTGGAGGTAGATGATAGGGTGTTAGGGGAGGGGGCATGACGCCTCCAGTAGCATCCACGCCTGAGGGATCTCACCCCGAGGGAGACGAGCAGGTTGTCAGACAAGAGCAGATAGCAGTTGGTGATGTGGTCAGAATGATGAGATATTTTCAGCGCATGTCTGAGGCACTGGTCAACCGTTTGGATAGAGATGAGGCTAGCACGCCGGCACCCCCTGATGGTCCGCTGCACACTCTGGTCAGTACTAGTAGCATTCACCGTGAACTCGAGAAGGTCAAATTTCCTGAGTTCTTTGGTGCCCCAAACAACGCAGCCGTCGAGGCATGGTTGGAGTATATGGCGATGTGCTTTGCACTTCGTGATTATACCTCCAACATGAAGGTCCACATGGCGGTCTTCCAACTGAAAGGAAGCACTCTTCTATGGTGGAAGACACTCCTATCGCAGCTAAATGTGGTTGTCGAAGATGTTTCATGGGAATTGTTCGAGGAATGGTTCCGAGAGAGGTACCTTTCAGAGGAATTCATTGAGCGTTAGCTCAATGAGTTCAACACCTTACGACAGGGCGATCGTACAGTGCCCGAGTACGAGGCCTGATTTATGGAGCTGCTCTGGTATTCTCCACGTCTTAACACTGAGAAACTTAAGGTCAACAGGTTCTTGTTTGGCCTTAACGACAACATACGTGCAAAGGTTAGGATTTTGATGCCTCAAACCTTGGATGATGCCATCTAGAAGGCCCTCATAGTGAAGGAGGATCTTATCAGCAGGGGTACCTTTCAGAGGAATTCATTGAGTGTCAGCTCAATGAGTTCAATGCCTTACGACAGGGTGGTCGTACGGTGCCCGAGTACGAGGCATGTTTTATGGAGCTACTCCGGTATTCTCCACAACTTAACACTGAGAAACTTAAGGTCAATAGGTTCGTGTTCGGCCTTAACGGCAACATACGTGCAAAGGTTAGGATTTTGATACCTCAAACCTTGGATGATGCCATCCAGAAGGCCCTCATAGCGAAGGAGGATCTTATCAGCAGGGGTCAGAGTAGGACTCTAGCGAGACCAACAGAGCAGGTGTCATCTAGTGCACAACAGCATGAGACACTAGCTAGACATACGTTGGGATATTGTGGCTTCCAGAGGGGATCCACTTTCACTACACCTCGATGACTGACGCTTTAGTAGCGGACACCTTATCGAGGACCATAGCATCAGCAGTAGCATCAACCACAGCAGCAACAGTTTAGGCCTGTTCAGCAGAACAGACCAGGATTCTAGGCCAGAGGGTCGTCACCTTCTACTTCGGGTACCAGGACTACTGGGCTGAAGAAGGGGTGTTGGAAGTGTGGGGAGACACACGACCAGCGCGACTGACTGGTGGAGAGGACTAGAGCGTCCGAATCAGTTGGACCCACGACCGTGGGAGATATGGGCAAGGCCCATCGGATTCATGCAATGGTGAATAACCACCAGGCAGAGCATCAATCGACTGTGCTCAAGATGACAGGTACTTTCACTGACCAGACCCTTAGTATTTTGATAGATCCCAGTGCTACCAAGATTTTCATTTCTAGTGCAGTGCTAAAAAGGATTAAGGTAAAGGAAATCGAACAAGACAAGTTTATCTTTGTAGAGATGGATTCAGGAGCCAAACAGAAGGTTGGAGGAAAGGTTATGGGTTGTACCCTTAACCTGGGAGAGTTTTTCATGAGGGCCACCCTATACGTTACGATCTTAGGATCTTATGATGTCGTGATTGGTATGGACTAGTTGGAATCGCATGAAGAGATACTCAACTGTAAGACGAAATGATTGAGCTTGGTCGATGATGAGGGACAGAGACATGTGATTGTAGGTCAGAACCAGGGAGTCTCCCTGAGGTTCATCTCTTCCTTGCAACTTCGAAAGAGCATGCGCAAGGGGTGCAAGCTTTATGCGATCCTTGCGTTAAACGAGAAGGGAGTAGCGGAAGGTCTAGAACACCTTCCGGTGATGAGAGAGTTTGTGGACATATTTCCGTAGGAGTTACCTGGGATGCCGCCGGAGAGGGAATTGGAGTTTACTATAGACCTAAAACCAAGAACTGAACCGATAGCGAGAATTCCTTATCGGATGTCAACCCCAAAATTACAAGAGTTAAGAATGCAACTGAAGGAATTGCTGGACCTGGGACTGATACGTCCTAGTGTGTCATTGTGGGGTGCACCTGTTATTTTTATATGAAAGAAGGATGGGTCGTGGAGGCTCTGCATTGACTATTGTCAATTGAACAAGGCCATGATTAAGAATCAATATCCGTTGCCGAGGATTGATGATCTGTTCGATCAAATGAAGGGTGCGATGGTGTTCTCAAAGATTGATTTGCAATTAGGGTATGACCAGTTACGGATTAAGGAAGATGACATCCCTAAGACCACCTTTAAGATGAGGTTTGGACATTACGAGTTTACTATTTTACCGTTTGGACTGACAAACTCCCTAGGGGTATTTATGAGTTTGATGAATGGGGTGTTTCGCGAGTACTTGGACAAGTTCGTCCAAGTATTCATTGACGATATTTTTATTTACTCTCGGACGACGAAGGAGCATGACGAGCACTTGCACTTGGTACTACAGTGTCTGTGAGAGCACAAATTGTATGGGAAGTTGTCCAAATGCTCATTTTATCAATAGAAGATTCACTACTTAGGGCATGTCATCTCCAACGAAGGCATCGTCATGGATCCAGCCAAGGTCGAGGCTATTATGGAATGGCCTGCACCGACAAATGTCCTGAAAGTGCGTAGCTTCATGGGTTTAAAAGGATTCTATCGATGGTTCGTCGAGGGATTTTCGAAGATAGCAAATCCGATCATGGAGTTGCAGAAGAAGAACAAGAATTTTGGTTGGACCGAGAAATGCGCGGAAGCATTTTGGAGGCTCAAGGAGTTGTTGACAACAACACCGATACTAAAGGTCCCTGACATGGACACAGACTTCTTGGTATGCACTGATGCATTCAAGGAAGGCTTAGGTGGAGTCTTGATGCAAGACAGATGCGTGATTTCTTACATTTTGAGGAAACTGAGAATGCATGAGGAGAACTACACGACGCATGATTTGGAGTTGTTAGCCATCTTATATGCCTTGAAGGTTTGGAGACACTACCTTGTTGGAAAAAAAATTGAACTAAAGATTGACCACTGTGGACTACAACTCATCTTTACGCAAAGAGACCTGAACGCGTGAAAACAACGTTGGTCGGAATTGCTTAGCGAGTACGACTTTGATATTACTTACATAAAAGGAATAGTGAACTGAGTGGTAGACGCATTGAGTCGGAGACCACACATCTTTTTGGTGCTGCCTCTTTAAATGAATCTACGTGAAAAGATTCTAACTTTACAACGTGACAATGACTGGTACAAAGAGGTCAAGGGTTTTATCAGACAAAACACAATGATGGTACCACGATTTGAAGGATTTTCATTTTATAGCGATGGTTTATTAAGGTTTAAAAATTGGATCTACATACCACTGAACGACGAGTTGAGGATGCTGATCCTAAGCAAGGCTCATAGAGCAGTTTACATGGCTCACATGAGAGTCACAAAGATGAGGGCAGACCTTAAACCCTTATTCTTCTGGAAGGGAATGAAGGCAGACATATTCAACTATGTGGCCAGATGTCTAGAATGTCAGTAGGTAAAGGATGAACATAGACACCCAACAGGATTACTACAACCACACACTATAAAGTACCAAGGGTTGTGTATTATTGGCCAACATTGTTTAAGGATGTGCATGCACATGTTCGGAAGTGTCGCATTTGCCAAATATGTGCAAGGAAAGCAAAGAAGGATGTAGTGCCTTTGCAACCTATGACTATTTCAAAACCCTTAAAGCAAAGGGGCCTTAATGTGATAGGATAAATCCACCCACATTCCTCCAACACAGGTACATGCTGACTGATAATCGGGAAAACAACCACTCTTCTTCCCGCCCTAATGAAAAGAAAGAAAGAAAGCGAGGTAGAGTGAAAATAAAGAAAGAGATAGAGACCTAGGTATGTAAATTGACAGAGCAGGGAACGAAGAGGGCATGCACGCACTCCCTCCTTAATAGGAATCTGAAGAGCATCTAGGTCATTTATGCGCTCTCCTCTCCCTATCAACAGTTGAGCAAAGGAAGGTTCACTCGAGTCAAAGACAAGCAGAAAGCTATCTATGGTTAACCCAATTCTAATTTGAGTCATCTCAGGCAGAGCGAGCTACAATTGGACAAGCAATGATAGCAAAGGAGAAGGTTGTATACGGATGGAATGTGGGGAACAAGGGAATAATAGTGGGGATTCAATTACCTAACAAAAACTCAGTTGAGTAGCGCAGCAGCCACAATTGAGTAGCCAAGTATCGAAGCAAAGTATCCATCCCATGAACCCATCCCATGAACCCATCCCATGAACTCAATTTTGTCAATAGGCAACTTGCTTAATTTCCTAATGTCCTCCGGCTTGGGGCCTGGGCCTGGGCCTGGGCGCCTTCTTCATCCAGTAGTATAAATAAATAACATATCTAAATTCCCTAAAGAAACAGTTGAGGTGCGCTAGCTTAGCACTCCCTCTTGTTATTGTTAGGGATATACTACCCGTATAATCTTGATTCTCCTTTACAGACCAGCAGACCTTACATACGCAATTCCTCGATTCATTAACGTGCAAGAGAAAGCGATTTGGTTTGTGTTCTCCTTGGCTTTGGTTTGTGTTCAAAGTAGATAATTCCCTGCTGGCTGCTGTTGGGTAGGTGATGAAGTGTAGGTGTCGATGCTGCTGGTTGTGGATATTTTTTTTTTCTTTATAAAGTGTTCTGGGGTCGGCGGAACATGGGTTAAAAATAAGATAACCTCTGTCTGTAGTGAGATTCTGACCCCTTGGTCTTGGATGAGACCGATCTAGCGATCAATACCCAAAAGCAACTATAATTGATTCGAGCAAGTAAGCATCAATCAATAAAAAAATAAAATATAAGCTCTGGGATAGCAGGGATCAGTTCATCAGTTCTCTAACCTTAACCCTCATCCATAGATATATAGGGGGAATTCTATAGGGGCATAAACTGAGACCTACATAACCCTATATAGATTCGGGATTTACACTTACACATGAGGTTTGGACTTGCCTATTAATAATAAAGAGGGTTGCCCACACTCGACCGGGCGGGAGAGGAACCCTGAATAAATAAAAACTAATTATACAAACATATAGATTCTAAGGGCCCGCATTTAAAAGTTCCAGCCCACTCATTTCAGACTGATAATTGTAATCCTTTGTAAGTTTTGAACAGGTCCTTGTTTCAACCTCCTAATGGGAATTTAGGTCCTTGCGCGGGCTGAATTTGTGTTTGAATTTGTGTTATCCCTGCGAGAAAGCATAGCGTCAGGTTATCACTTAAGCATAGCGGTGGCGGTAAGGCCAAAAATGAATGAGAGCCCTGAGTAGAGCTCAGGTAAGACCGACCTTCGCTATGCTCAAGTAACTTACCTGAGAAGGTAAGGGCTATGCCGCTATGCTTATCCTAAGCTAATAATCGAAATGGGAGGTTATCTTTATGGATTTTATCATTGGATTGCCACTAACGGCGAGGAGACATGACTCGATTTTCGTAGTATTAGACACTTTGACGAAGAGTACTCACTTTATTCCTGTGCATACGACATATCAGGCACCTGACATAGCTAGAGTTTTCATCAGTGAGATTGTGAGGCTACAAGGTGTGCCTAAGAGGATTATATCCAATCAAGGATTGGTGTTTATTGGACGATTTTGGATGAGTTTCCAAGAGGCCTTGGGAACCCACCTTAACTTTAGTACTGCGTATCACCCGGAGACTGACGGGCAGACCGAACAATGAACCAGACCTTGGAGGACATGTTGCACATGTATGTGATGGATGAACAAAAGATTTGGGAAGAATTCTTGCCACTGGTGGAGTTTTCTTACAACAACAGTTACCAGAGCACCATTAAGATGGCGCCTTTCGAGTTTCTTTATGGGCGACCGTGTCAGATGCCTTTGAGTTGGGGTGGACTTGAGGATAGGGTCCTGGTGGGACCAAAAGTGATCCAAGAAATGGAAAAACAAATGCAAACAATAATACAAAGGATTAAAGAAGCACAGGATCCACAGAAGAGTTATGCCGATGCGCACCGTGTCGACTATAGTTATGAGGTCGGTGATCGAGTCTTCTTGCGGGTTAAACTACATAAGAGTTTGATCAAGTTTGGGAAGGGGGATAAAATCTCTCTTAGGTTCATGGGACCTTTCGAGATTGTGGAGAGAAAGGGGCGCATGGCCTATCGACTAGCCTTGCCTGATTCTTTGAGGCGCATGCACGATATTTTTCATGTATCTGTTTTGAGACTTATATTAGTGATCCTACACATGTTATTGAAATGAGTTCCTTGCAGGTGACGGATGAGGGGGTGCTCATGGCTGAGCCAATATGCATCTTGGATCATCGCATTCGACAACTACGACGCCGAATGATAGAGCAGGTTAAGGTCCAGTGGGACAATTATAGCTCACACTCGGTGACCTAGGAGGACGCATATGATATGCGCCAACAGTTTCCATTTTTGTTTGATAGATAGACATATGATACTGTGATACACTTTATTTCAGCATTTATACTGTGAAACTTCGAGATGAAGTTTAGACCAAGAGGGGGTGTATGTAACATCCCACTTTGGCGCACTGAGCGAACTTATTCTTTGAGGACACTCGATCGCAAGTGATTCAGATTACTATGCTATTAAAAATTTTGATTTTGATTATGAGGCGTTATGGGTTGATGACATGTTTTTTTATTGCATTGACATAGATAGGTGCTATTGACTCGGTTTACTGAGTGTGCAGGATTTTGGACCTCAAGGATGCAGAGGCATTGATGGAACCCCTTGGACTCTGTATCAAGTCAGGGAGTGTACCATTGGGGTTTGATTGTTTTACTGTGATATTAGTGCATCTAATTAGATGATATGATATGGATACGTTTTGACATGATTTGTTGATGATGCAGGCTGATGATAGCTTGTTTACTAGACTCAAATGTGGAGTAAAGAGGTCATGCATGACTACCAGAGATGTTGAGGGAGAGGTGTGGACAACAACCCTGCCACAACCTACTAGCACTCCCTCCATGGCTCGAACTGTAGGTTAACATTTACCTAGTTCGAGAGGACCCACGATGCCATTTGGGAAAACTGCGACAGTGGCTCATGATGATTCTAAGGGGCGTGAAATAAGGCAAGGGCCTTATTCCTTATAGGCCCTTAGTCTCCCACAAGTTCACCTGGAAGAGTGTTGACTCCAGGGGTTATTGATGTCTACCAAGTCAGTCAAGAGGCGAGTGGCACCCTTGAAGCACGTGGTGTATCCTGAAGGGCACGTCGCGCAAGGGAACATATGAGGCAAGTGGCACCCTTGGAGCACCTAGTGCATCCTGAAGGGCACGTCACGTTGTTTTTGATAAAATGAATGAACCTAGATGGCCTTAGGATGAACATTATGTTAACAATTAAATAATAATAATAATAATAATAATAATAAAAATAAAAATAAAAACAACATAAATAATAATTATACTCTTCGTTAAATCTTGTAACACAAAGGGAATAAGAAATTTAATTTATTCAAAAAAAAAATAAAAAAAAATTGCACTTGTTATGTGAGGCTTGTTGTCGTAACGAAATGGGAGGTTCATTACAGTTAACTAGTAATGAAATGTTCAAAATGATGTGACAAAGTGACAAAAAGTGGCAAAGTTAACGATAAAATAAAATGCTCAAAATGATGTGACAATAAATAAAAACTTTAAAATGGAAGAGATGATCAACTATTCTTTAATTTTATGATGTAGTCATTAAAAAAATGCTAAAGCTATAAGAGATATTCACCTAAAGGTTCATATACCCTAACCTAATGCAATATTATTAAAATAAAATAGAAAAAAATACTATTGAAAATAGTAAGGGTCAATCGAAATAGTGTTTAACATTTTTTTATTCCTTATATCCACTATCTTACTACTTCAAGTCAATATAGTTGGAATAGAATTCACCAAATAGTTTGAGAGTTATACCTCTCAAACATTAATAATTGGTTTTACTAAACGACATTAAATTTGTTTATAAACTTTTATTTTACTCTACATGAAATTAAATTTCTGTATAAATTAATATGGTAAATATAAAATTCATGTTTTTTTTATAAAGTAATATTGTAAATATAAAATTCATGTTTTCTCTTTGGAAGTCATGGTCAAAACTAAATAAGAAAGTTATATATCTCCATACACCTTAACAATCAAATGGTTAAGGGAGAATCTCTTATCCTATAAACAACAAAATCTCGTACACAAATATCACGACCTTAAAAATAAATTATTATCATCTAAAATAATAACAATCAAATGGTTAAGGGAGAATCTCTTATCCTATAAACAACATAATCTCTTACACAAATATCATGACCTTAAAAATAAATTATTATCATATAAAATAATTGTGACACTTAAAATATTTATAAAGCATTACATATATATTTAAATTTTTGTTAAATTAAGTATAAATTAACATTGTGAATAACTATATACAATAATTGTGAAACATAAAATGTTTATATCAAAAAACAATTCAATTAAAAAAAACACTTTAAATTAATTTTTTTAATTAGATGTAGAGGTTAAATTTGATATTGAATCCTTCGTATATATTAGAAGAGGTTACATTAATGGTTCTATCAATGTAATTGGGTATCATAAATATGTCATGGTAATGCACATACTTGAGAAAGGGTAATGAACATACCTCAAAAGGGTAATGTCATGGTTCTATCAATGTAATTGGGTATCATAAAGATGTCATGGTAATGCACATACCTCAAAAAAGAATGATGCCCAATCCATTTGAATAGTCAATGGAATAGAATGAGCCATGAATAAGAGTCGCTCAACGGGCGCGGCTCCATTCCTAACATGTGAGATTATATGGCCGCTTGTATTACCACTTGAGGACCCATGACATTGTATTGTTTAGCATGTAGCAAGGCGGCTCCAAAGTAAATCGAATCCATCGAACATGTGAAAATCTGGACATGAAGTCTTACGTCTTCATGTGAGAAGGACCCCTTTTTAATTAACATGACTTAATCACCCTACATATAATAGTATATTCTTTCTCAACATGTGTGCCCTTTTATGAAGATGGGAAAAATCAAAGAGTATGGTTGGAAATTATCGGTTTGAAGGGGACGACTCCATAATACATATATGGGAATGGGTTCAAACATTCTAAAGCAAGTGAACCCCATCGAATGAACTTCATTAAAATATATTTTACTTATCTTAACATGTCATCCATTTCCAATCACGAGATGAAATGAGAATTTGATATCATAAAGGTGCCCTAATACTATGATTTCTTTAAAAAAGATTAGTCTCATCCAAATGTTAGAAGGGGGCATGCTTAGAAGGATATATGATGATGGGTCTATTAGTCGGATCAAGTACTTAAAGATGTCTCGTAAATATTCCTAGTAGTGAGAATGCCTAAGTTAGGATTAGTTTTATCCCTTGCACCTAAGGATACCTCACTTCTTGACTTGAAAAAAGAACTTGTATTATATAAAATGCATGTCCCTAAAAGATTAAGTTCTCCTCTATCCTATATTAAAGTTAGGGTGCACCCCAAGTGGTTCTTGGTTTTTATCCTATACTAATTAGGTTGTAAGTATTAACAATATACTTTTAGGTACTAATTGGGGTGCAGTTACCAAGTGAGTTTTTAATACATAGTACCCTTTTTATAAATATCATAATTGGAAATATGTTTGAAGATAGTCAAAACAAGTCATCAAAATCTGGAATGTACTTTCAATGAAAAATAAAAATTCTAGAATGTACACATGTGCCAAGTTTTTTTAAAAACACCGTAATGGTATTCCATCTTCAATTATTTGTTCATGATCGACTTTGGACATTTTCCATTTTCTAATTCTTTTTTTTTTTTTTATTGAACTTCTATTAACTTTATGCACGCTACACATACCAAATGACTATATTGACAACTTGTGACATCTGACTGGTAGTATTGAAAGTGAACATGAGTATCGGTTTGATGGGTTTCTTGAAAAAAATATCCTTTCAATACAATGAAACCTATTTCATATATTAAACTGTTATCATCAAAATCTTCTAATAGACTCATCTTTTGTTCCATGCATCGCATCAAATAATATTTCACATTTTCAGTGTTGTCTACAGGTGAAACCATGGAAAAAACATCTCCTGCAAATAATTGGATATATTGGACAACAAATAATTCGTGTTAGATTATCACATAAGTACATCTGCAAGTTATTTGAAAAAATTTAAACATAAAATTTTTACCTTCTCTAACAAGATCAGAAACTCTATCACCATCAATTGACACTATAGTTTCATTTGATTCCATCTCCTCTGATCTTTCAAGTGGCATTTTCCCTTTTACATTAAGTTCAGTATGTCTCCAAGCTTTAACATATCCTACATTTTCGTTCTCGCAAATATCTATGGATTATGTGTCCTCTATGCAAATTGAACAAAAACAAGAGTCATTTCTTCTATCAAATGCAAATCCAATTTGAAAATGTCTTTTTTTAACTGAATGTATTTTTATTGTCCCAGGTATTGTACTGGCGTCATATGGGATTGATCTATTTACAACTTCGATTCCAACATACCAAAAAAACCTACACAAGACAAGAACTTGTTAACTTGAAATCTCTCAAGAAAATGATTGAAGATTGAATATAAATTTGAACACGTTCAAATTTATATATCCTGTGTACATACATGTAACATTTATATATAGACACACCTGCGCACATCCATTTTTGATTATACTCATGGCTTAGCACCATTTTGCACCATTCAACAACTTGTTCAGTGGATTCAAATTGATTGGGATGAGGGTTCAGCTGATACCTTCAAAGTGCTCATTTTATACATGCCCCTGCACCATGGTGCTCTCCTTTTCCATGACTAGTCTCAAAAAAATTCCAACAATGTGTAAAGTTTAATTTTTTATGAAGACGGCATAACCAATAGAATGATCGTGCAAGTTTGAATTGACCCACACACCCATCGAACCATATCTAATGTTGATCGAATCTGATTTCGTGTTCTTTCAATGAATCATAAAATTTATCATCACTTATATAAAAGTGATATTCTTTAATAAAATGTCGATTGTCATTGGTTCTTTCTATGTTATCAAGACTTCATTGAGCATGTCTATATAGAATGTGGAAAAATATCATGAATTGATCAGAATAATAATATTCGCTCTATATTTCTTTTTGTCCAGCGAATCTGTAATTCTCTGCAAAATCAACTACAGAAAAAATTGTCCCTGGTGGAAACACTTCACGGGATTGTTTGAATTGTAGATCTTTCCATTGAGCTCTATGTGAATTCTTGGTGTATTTATAGATTTCTTCCTCAAACTTCTTCAAAAAATCTATCACACAGATGCTATCTACCTTCAAATCAATCCTTTCGGAAATAACATTTGAAGAATGTGGAGCCATGCTTCTCAGATATTCATATCTCTTCCAATTGACTCTTATATTAGAAAATGATTGGTCATTCATATCAATATGATACTTTGAATGAAACAAACTTAGATTTCCACAACGATCACATTTCTTTCCACCAACACATTTTTTTTTGTAAAATAAATCATCATCTTCTCTTTCACATAGAATTTCAGATATAAAAACACAGAATGTGGAAGGAGGAGGTGAACCTGGCCATAAAGTTTTACCAAAATCCAAAAAATTGGCATAATACAACTCAAATTCCACAAGATAACGACAACAACAAGTGTCACGAACATTGATGGGTCTAACAAACCATGCTTTTTGTTGCACAAATGTATTGATGGAAATTTTAACTTCTTTGTGCTCTTCTTTGAAATTATTGAACAACTCTATTTGTGTTATGGGAAATATATGTTTTGGATTTTCTTCATATTGTTTTCATGCTATTCTTCGTCGCAACACATCCCTTGTATGTGGTGAAATAGGAGATTTTTTCAACCAACAATTACGGGCCAATTCTTTAACATTTTCTGCAAGTCTATCTTTGTAGGGTTGTCTAGAAATCATTGTCCAACAAGCCAATTCATCATTTACATCTTTTTTCAATCGAAATTTTCTATGTTTGTGCAATGTTTTTCTTGATGTTCCCATTGTTTTTTCCATGTGTTGTGTCAAACAATCTTTTATATTTCTCCCTGAAACAATTGTTGTTTGTAATGTTCTATGTGCAACACAAACATCTTCTTTTCGAGATTTTATGAAATCTTTTAATACACTAGTTATATTGTTAAAGACATTTTGTTTCACCTTTGTATCCTTTGTCGACTTTTGAATACCCAATAATGATGTAGCTTCTTTTAGATTTCTTGACTTCATTAGACAAAGTTAAAGTTGAGCTTGTACTGTTACTGATTCATCTTTGAAAAAAGTATTATACATATTCTTAGTTCGATATCTTATATAATTCTTAGCTTTTTTCTTCCCAAATTTGTCATTATCAACATTTTCTAATATTTCATCATCAATGTTGATAGATTCTCCTGGATATTTCAATTTAAATTTTATATGAAAAAACATAACCTGAACACAAATTCACTAAATTATATATACTTGAGTGTTCATCTTGTATTAATCTAAATTTATGTACATACCTATAGGTGATTCGTCTTCTACTTCATTTTCAGTTTCAACGTCTTCTTCTTCAATTTCGGTTTCAATGTCTTCTTCAACATTATGAGACAAATCTATTTATGATTTTTGAAAAACATCAAAATGTAATTACAATCAATTATATTATTTACAATATTTTCAATTTGAATTTTGTACTTTCTGAATATAGTCCCAATGTGTGTCGTGTGCTCGATCATCATATGTGCATGCATACCTGGTTGAACTTCTTCTTGTCAAAAATCTCTATTGACATTATCATCATTTCTTTCTTCATTATTTGCACATTCTTGTTTCTTTCTCCGATAAATCTCTTTCCTTTGTTCGATTTGGCGAGTATCATCTCAAGTGCGATCATATTTTCTCTTGCACAAACTTTTGTTTCCCATGAATTTTATAGTTATCTGTAAAAGATATGTTCAACAAAGACTTCACCTTGAAAAAATGCTCAACATTTATCTTTCAACATATAAATTGTTATTCCAATAAAAACTTGAACAAACATCAATTACCTTATTCAACAAAAACCAAAAAGATGATTCAAAACTTTGTTTAAGTGCTCTAGAAAACCATCATGTATCGATATGGATCCTCCGATTAAGCCTATGGATCAGAGGGAAGAAATAAACAAGAAAAGAATACAACTGCAATCAGTAATAGAAATTCTTTGAAATCCCTATCCCTGAGCTTATATCTGTATGTCCATCTAATGAATTGTGTTAAATGTGTTCGACCAAAAGCCTATTAATACAATTTGGTGTAAAATGAAACGATATGACATGTCATTTCATTTTTTTCTGACCGACATAATTCGTGCAACAGCCTTTCGGCCGAAAGAATGTTTTTTCAATCGAAAACCTTGGAAACTATTTAGTTTTGACAGTTTCCGTTAGATTTTAGTCTTTCGGCCGAAATATTATTTTTTCGGACGAAAGATTATTTCGCTGAAAACAGGAAATTGGGACAGAAAACAAAAACTAGAGAATTGCCCCAAGCTTTCCTAAACTTCATAGGTTGCGGACTCCTAC
>JASDQU010101947.1:533498-544004 GCA_032191745.1 Picea mariana
CATTGTTTTGAACCATTAGGACCTGTGACCTCTTAGGAGGAAACACTTGTTCTTAACCATTAGGCCCACTTAGATAACAAAGACAACAACATTCATCCCACATGGTTTTAGGATTTTTCCAACTCCATGTTTCACTTATTTTAGCAATATTGATTTTATTCTTAACATAGCTGTAATAGAAATATAATTTTGTCATCTAGATTGGAGTTAATGAGATCTTTATAATACATTAATTTTCTCTTATCCTATATCTCTTCATTGCACCATAATTTCCCCTTAAATTTAGATTGATAGTATTTTTGATGATATCAAAATTTTGTAGAGAAACCATTAGCATTTGTATTCCATATGCTCTTGAGTCATAGGTCTCTTTGACTTGAAATTGAAGCAATTTGAGGAAGCCTCTAGCCTTTCATGGTAGTTATCTTTTGCTTATATATTAGGTGTTACACATTATTTTCATCATCCCTATGACCGTTAATGATGTACACCTATCATTTTTCTTTAGAATGATCAATTGCCTTAATCCCTCAAGAAGAAGGAAGATGAACTTTCCTAGAGAGATGAAATTATATTTTCCTTTGTAAAAAACCTTGTAAAGAAGGATCGTCACACCTTTCTTAGTGTTAAGGGTGCAACGATCTAGGATCGATGCAGGTTGCACCACAGTGGTCTGTGACATAGTCACAATTTTTTCAGTGTTAAGGGTGCGACAATCGCTCGTACGAAGAAAAAAAGAAGCTTCTCGATGCTTCTAGAATAGAAGCTTCTCGACGCTTCTAGAATAGAAGCTTCGAGGGTGAGGTGGCCTCCGACCGGTTTGGATCTGAGTCGCATCCCTGATCTCATGGGATCATCCTAACCTCATCACCCCATCATTTTCATCTTATAAAAGGAGGGGGTCTCTCCTTTGGAAAGCTAGCTTTGGAATGGTTAGAGAATTTTTGGAACTTCAGCTTAGTTATAGAGATTCATTTAATGAGATATTAGTCTAGCCAAGAGTTTGGACTAGCTTCAACTATAGCTAATTCATATGGATTGTTTTGGGCTATGTTGACTTTGAGCTTCACTTTGTCAAGCTAAGATCATAAGTAGCTGTCAGATCTACAGTCTTAGAATCCGTGGAGAATAAGTGTGTGGGAAGCAAGGAATTATTGGAAGGAACCTAACAACATCAAGGCATCTGGTTGTATCTTTCTTCCACATTCTTTAATATAGATATACATTTTATTCCCTATATGAACGTTATTTGTCCATATTGTATTATTCCTTGATTATGTACATAGTTTCATATCAAATAGACTCAGCTATTCTTGTCTTCGTTGGCTTGTACTTTTTTACAGATAATTCTCCATAAGTCTTATGATGGAGTTGGGATCACATTGGCAAGGTCAGGTCTACAACATTTAAAAGGCATGTTTTTGATCCTCTTCTTATTTGATAACTGAAATATAAGGAAAGTCTAGTATATTGTCTTGTTTTGTTCTAGTTTCGAGGTGAAACTAGGAAGATCAGTTTGTGTCCACACTTACCAAATTGTCCTAAAACAAAATTGGCGACCATACTGGGGAACAAATTGTTTTCCTAGTAGTCTTTTTCCTTTCTTTTTTGCTTGAGTTTCTAATTTTCTAAGTCAATGGGAGATCCAGTATGACTCGCTGACTGTTGAATTCATAGAAAAAAAATTTATTATTTTTTTAATTTTTTCATTTTAGAGGTGTTTGACGCACCCTTCCTTGAGACACAGTGAAACATCGTCTCATTGTAATGTTCTCTGGCATGTGTCAATCTAGATTGTCACATTGTACTAGATTGTAGCCTGCGACGATCTCTTGGAAAATTGATTTTTGATGGTTTTTCCTTGCCCAGATCTTGGATATGGTTTTTGGGTTTGATTATGGTCTAGTTACATTCTACTTGACATCAATTTTGAATCTACTTTTCACCATCTTTACTTTGTTTTAGCTTGTTTTCTTTTGAAGTATTTGATCTCTTTCTTTGAGTGTCTTTCAATTACAAAGCATTGTTTTTCTTTAGAATTGTTTAGTGAAAGAACACTTCTTTTTCTAAATAATTCATTTTAAAAGGAAAATTTTAGTTTGGGTTGATTTTGTTTTGAAGAAGCTCGCTATTTCTTTTAGTGTATCTTTGAAAACAAAAAAATAAATTCTTTCTTTGCATTAGATTGGTGGCATCTTTGCATTTGAAGTAGCGAAATTGCATGGTTTTTGCCAAGAATCGTGTATTGGTGTACAGTCTCTTTGGCTCATTTCTTGAAGATCTTGATATTGATGAGTTTAATAAAATCTTGGGACATTGTGCATCTAGGAATGATAAACGTTTTCTCCTTCTCGTAATATAGCTTTCATCGAAGTGAAATATTTGCATCTTCATTTCTTTGCATAAGTTTAGAGTCGGTCAAAACATCATTTAGTCCTCTCTATTTTCCTCTTCATTAACAACATCTTAATAAAATTTACGTGTTAATTAAAATCTACCTAGAAAATTTTATTTATAGGGCTCTTCAACCTACATTAGATTAGTGGCAGGGCTTTGGAATATGTGTGAAAGATAACTTTCTAAAGTTGCAAACAAAAATAGAATATTGAGTTAGGGAGCGATGAAATCCATTTACTACATTTTTTTTGATTTTTCAATAAGCCAGGTTAAGCATAAAATTCATTCCATTTTATCATTTAACTTAACCATAGACAATAATTTTGTAGCAACCAAGATCACAAGAAGAAGCACCATGCACAAGAACACAAGAAGTATCCTGGGAAACCCTTCTCAACAAGGGAAGAAAACCCATCCAAATCCTTTGTTATATTCTTAAAGAGAAATACCTTCACCACCAAGAAAGATCTAGCACATAAGAGGGTGCTCAAACCCTAGAAGACTAGTTCCCAAGAGAGGTGCACACCTTTTCCCAAGTAGATGTACTTGCTGAAATTTCCAAACTCACAAGAAAGATATGTTTCCACAATGGGAAATTTCTCTTTACTTATATTAGACTTGCCCTATCAATTGAAGTGTCTATTGGCTCAACAGGGCCAACCTCTCTAAGTTATATTATAATAATAATTATTATTATTATAATTAATACTATCTAGATTAAATATCTTTTACATTTATTATTAATCACATTGAGGTAGGGCCAACTTGTACCCTTTACATTACAATTAGGGTTACAGTCAGGTATGACTCTTGAACAATATATAGAAAAGGATATGATGTTAATATTATGGTAGCTTCAGGAGGTATGAACCTCCATTGTGACCTATGACAAGATTAGAATACTCCGGAAGGAAGCAAAGAAGTGAAGGAAACCATAGACAAGTTGTCGGCTGCAGAAATATATTTAATATGAATTTATTAATACCCAGAAGGAGAAGTCAGCCCCAGTCAAACTGCCCAGACTACTATAAATACAAGGCGCCAATTCTCATTATTCTAATCTCAGTAGTTGCAGAGAGAACTGGATCTGCACAGGTGCAGTTGCAACTTGTGCACAAGTTTCTAGGAAGGTGTGTGCTAGCCTCTGGGTGGGATTATCTTATCAGCTTGGGTTCTATTCTTTCTTGGTGCATTAGCCTCTCTTGGCTATTGGATTACTACCAGGATTCTCTTCTCTGTCAAGGTCAAGGTGCTCAGAGGGTGGCTTCGGCCTGTGGTTGGGTGACGAGGGTATCGTCAATGGTAAAACGAGCACAATCTTCCATATTATAACAGGTTATGGGCCCACACCCCCTTTAGTCAGCCTAAAATGCTGCAAGGAAGCATAGCCACTAGATATTGAGCTCGTTGAGGAACTGTCTCTAGGGTTACTAGCAGGAGAAGCTTCTAAAAACACTACAGGTAGGGTTACTAGCAGAAGCAGTTGCAGAAACCCTAAATCTCTGATCTGGCACCTTGTGATGGAGCATCTCGCCCAAGAAGTAGATACTCAGATGCGCCCTAACTCAGTGCACCTCTTGGCTCTCTTAGAAGACAGAAATGATGAAGTTGAAGTTTTGGATCAAGGCATGACCAGTTACTAATCAACCGAAGACATGTGTGAAATAATCAGTCTTTTGTACTACTCAACACTCACCGAGATGATTGAAGATGATATGTGAATAATCAATAGTGGAGCTTCCAGGAACATGATGGGAGATCAATCCAGACTCTCAAATCTAAATGAGAGAAATACATCGTACAAAGTGGAGCTTGGAGACAAAAGCACTTACCTTGTCGAAGGATTTGGACAAGCCTCCTTCAAGTTGGAATCAGGTAATCATGTTCACTTAAGCAATGTTTTATATGTACCTAGTTTAGAAAATAATCTTGTATCAATATCATGTTTAGAAGACAAAGGAAACATAATAACTTTCATGGATGGAAAGGTGTTATCATGGCATAAGAATTCCAGCGTAGAGGATGCTAGGGTTATTGGAAGTCATGAAAGAAATCTATATAGACTACTAGAATGAAATGAAGAATCTCTAGTACATGACGAAGTCAACCCTAATGAACTTTGGCATAGAAGGTACGCTCATATCAATTATCAAGCATTACCTTTGCTCAGAAAAATGGTTGAAGGAATACTAGAATTGAAATCTACACATGAAGGAATTTGCAAAGGATGTGCCCTTGGGAAAAATATCAAGAAACCATTCCCAAGCAGCAACAACAGATCCAAGGAAATCCTAGATCTAATACACTCAGATGTTTGCAATTCAATGCCAGTCAGATCTCTAGGAGGATCTCTTTACTATGTAATCTTCATAGATGACTATTCAAGAAAGATGTGGTTGTACCAACTAAAATCAAAAGATGAAGTATTCAGCAAGTTCCAAGAATTCAAGGAAGAAATAGAAAACCTTACGAACAAGAAGATCAAGACATTAAGAACAGATAATGGAGGAGAATACACCTCAATGGAGTTCGTTTCATTTTGCAAATCGGCAGGGATTAGGAGGGAGTTGAATGTTCCTCATAATCCTCAACAAAACAATGTAGTGGAAAGAAAGAACAGATCTATCGAAGAAATGGTAAAATCCTTATTGAACGATCAAGGTCTATCCATGTTCCTATGGGGAGAAGAAACAATGACGACAATATATGTACATAAAAGAATCTCTCATCGTATATTGAAGGACATGACACCAGAAGAAGCATTCTCAGGTAAGAAACCTAATGTAGAAAACCTAAGAATGTTTGGATGTCCAGTTTACTCTCATATTCCCAATGATAAAAGGAATAAACTAGAACCCTCGGGAAAGAAGGGGATATTCGTGGGATATAGTGATTCATCCAAAGCCTACAAAATATATATTCCAGAACAACACAAGATAGAAGTAAGCAGAGACATAACGTTCAATGAAAGGATGGCCTTCGGGAAATCCATCGAAGAAATTATAGAAGAAGAAGAACTTGAAGAACCTAATGAAGAAAACACAGAAAATGAAAATAACGAAAAGGCTCAACCTGATCATCCTATGGAGCCATGTGAGAACATTGATTTAGATATCATACCAAAGACCAAGAAATTACCATCTTGGCTTGAAGCTACATTAAAAGACGCAGAAATAATCAAGGTTCTAGAAGGAACATCCAAGAAGAGTAAAAGATCGAAAAGATTCTCAAGTTATGCAACATACATGACGAAGTTCCTAGATGAAGAACCTACCACATTTGAAGAAGCAGTCCAAAAGGGGCAATGGAAAGAAGCTATGGTGGAAGAACATCAATCCATTATGAAAATCAAATATGGGAAATTGTACCCAGACCTAAAGAAAAATCAGTGGTAACCTTTAAATGGGTATACAAGATCAAACATGCAACAGACGAAAGTGTGGATAAATACAAGGCAAGATTCGTGGCTAGAGGGTTCTCCCAGAAGGAGGGAGAAGATTATGATGAAACCTTTGCTCCAGTGGCAAGGTATACGTCCATCAGAGCTATCATATCCCTTGCCACCTCCATGGGATGGAATCTACACGAGATGGATGTAAAAACAACTTTCCTCAATGGAGCTATTGAAGAATAAGTGTATATCGAACAACCTCAAGGATTTGAGGTACATTCCAGAGACACTCACGTTTGCAGTTTGAAGAAATCTCTATGTGGACTCAAGAAAGCTCCAAGGGCTTGGTACGCCAGAATGGACAACTATCTAACAAGACTTGGTTTCTCTAAGAGTCATGCAGATCCAAACCTTTATTACAAAGTCGTGGATAATGCACCTGTGATTCTACTATTATATGTTGATGATCTATTCATAACAGGTGAAGAATCTCTAATTATCCAGTGCAAGAAGGAATTAGCCTCTAAATTTGATATGAAAGATCTAGGTCTCATGCATTACTACTTGGGACTAGAAGTATGGTAGAAGTGTGGTGAAGTATTCCTTAGACAAGGAAAGTACGCAATAAAGATCCTTCAGAAAATTGGAATGATGGAATGTAAGTCCATGGACACTCCTATGAATGCAGATATAATAAAAGTGAAAGTCCCAGACTCCGATATAGTTGATCCATCTCTATATCGACAACTAATTGGATCATTGATGTATTTAGTAAATACTCGACCAGATATTTGCTTTGCTGTAAACACATTAAGTCAGTTCCAGGTGGAACCTAGACAAGAGCATTGGATAGCTGCAAAGCATGTCCTAAGATATATTCGTGGGACAATAAACTATGGCTTGAGATATACCGTATCCAGTCATATCCAACTTCATGGATTCACAGACTCTGATTGGGCAGGAAGTGTAGAAGACAGAAAGAGTACTTCATGTATCTGTTTCAGCTTGGGCTCCACTATTATATCTTGGGGAAGTAGGAAATAGAAGTCTGTCACACTCAGTACAGCAGAAGTAGAGTATATGGCATCTTGTGAAGCATGCACAGAAGCAGTGTGGCTAAGGAAGTTAATCTCTGATTTGTTTGATCAAATTCTGGAATCGACCATAATATATTGTGATAATCAAAGTTGTATAAGATTATCAGAACATCCAGTGTTTCATGAAAGGTCGAAGCACATTGAGATCAAATACTACTTTATTCGAGATAAAGTCCAGGAAGGAGAGGTAAATCTCAAGTATATCCCCACTGATGAGTAGACAACAAGCATCCTGACAAAACCTCTATCCATAATCAAGTTTGCATATTTTTGAGAGAAGATGGGGATCGTGGAAATAACTCCCTTTACTGAAAGGGAAGATTCTCCAAGCTAGGAGAAGGTATGAAAAAATATTCTTGAAAAAAATTATTTTTGTGACTTAAATGACTCTCTAAGATTAGGAGGGATCACTGGAAATATTATTTATCTTTGCAATTGAAAAATAGTCCAGATTGGATAGACTCTTTCCTGTTCAGAAAGTGGATTGATATTTCTGAGAGACAGTAACTTCTTATTGTGGTTAACATAGGAAGTAGTCTGATTGTTGATGTATCATAGACAGGGACTTCCCATTGTGGTTAACATGGGGAGTGGTCTAGGGCAGTCTCTCTTCTTGAGGGTTACTTAGGAAGACTGGCCCGCCTCATTGAACAACAATTTCTCATTGTGGTTAACATGAGGAATGGTTTGTTTTGGAGGTTGATACAGGACAATCTTTTTCTCTTGTGGTTAACGAAGAAAATGGTCCGGAAAGTCATTCCTTAGGGCTATACATTCTCTCCAGGGTGCATTTTGATTAGTGTAGGAGGAATGGCCTAGAGTGGGGAATGGGCCAGGCTCAGCAACCAGGGACAGACATTCCTTAGGGTTATACATTCTCTCCAGGGCGCACTTTGATTAGTGTAGGAGGAATGGCCCAGGGTGGGGAATGGTCTAGGCTCAACAATCAGGGACAAACATTCCTTAGGGTTATACATTCTCTCCAGGGTGCACTTTGATTAGTGTAGGAGGAATGGCCCAGGGTGGGGAATGGTCCAAACGTTCCTTAGGGTTTATACATTCTATCCAGGGTGAACTTTGATTAGTGTAGGAAGAATGGTCCAGGCTCAAAAATCAGAAACAATCCTTCTTCCTTGGTTGAGAAGAATAGGGCAGATAGCCCATTGTTGATGTTCTATACTGAGGGTAGATATTCTTTCATATCTCACAGACGTGAGTGAAAGATTGGCCTAGATGATTCAGTTTATATCATAACATTGTTTCTACGCAGCTTGCTATCAGATGTTTGTTATGAAGATTATATGACAGTAGATGTAAAACTACTTTGGTGGATATGTTCTACTATTCGTGAGGTAGATATTCTTTCAGAACTCACAGATGTGAGTGAAAGATTGGCCCAGATGATTTTTATGGAGACTACGTGTCTCTAGACAGTAGAGATATACTACTGTGGTGGATTTGTTCCACTTTTGTGATTATGTGTCATGGTTTGAGTAGTTGCGTACTACCTTGAATAGACACATGTGTGTTCTATTGTACCAGTTGTCATAGGAGATTATCCAGTTGGATAATAATGACGATGCTCGTGTTGCTACCAGTTGAATGGTCTATTGTGATCAAGACCATACCTCCCTAGCTAGGAGGGAGTGTTAATATTATGGTAGCTTTGGGAGGTATGAACCTCCATTGTGACCTATGACGAGATTAGAATACTCCGGAAGGAAGCAAAGAAGTGAAGGAAACCCTAGACAAGTTGTCGGCTGCAGAAATATATTTAATATGAATTTATTAATACCCAGAAGGAGAAGTTGGCCCCATTCAAACTTCCCAGACTACTATAAACATAGGGCGCCAATTCTCATTATTCTCATCTCAGCAGTTGCAAAGAGAACTGGATTTGCACAGATGCAGTTGCAGCTTGTGCGCAAGTTTCTCGGAAGGTGTGCGCTAGCCTCTGGGTGGGATTATCTGATCAGCTTGGGTTCTATTCTTTCTTCGTGCATTATCCTCTCTTGGCTATTGGATTTCTACCAGGATTCTCTTCTCTGTCAAGGTCAAGGTGCTCGGAGGGTGGCTTCGGCCTGTGGTTGGGTGACGAGGGTATCGTTAATGGTAAAACGAGCACAATCTTCTATATTCTAACATATGATACACCCATTAGTGCTCATCCACTAGGGGTACATCCATAGGGATGTCATATCTCTGGTTCACTTCATTACACAGAAGAACCAGAGGGTGAAATCATGAAAATGGGTTAAAATTTTTCTTGTTTTATGAGAAAAAAAAATGTATTTTCACAAGTTCTTCAACTTCCGGCATACAAAAGTATTTTTTTTATTTAGAATTTCACTTTAAAGTAAAAAAAAAACTTGTGAAGAATTCTGTTATCTTTCCAATGACTATTTTTGAATTTCTTTTTTATCATGATTTGATATGTCAATTTGACAATTGTTTAACAGTATGTTCCTTAAACATCAAAGGAATGATAATCAGTTACTTTTTTCTACAACAATGTATCTATTATTAAACTTATGTTTTTAGGAAACAAAATATACTACAACAATCTACAGAGACTCTATTTTATTATGACTCTAATTTTGAATCTAACGGATGAATATTATAATTTCTAGAATTTTTTGAAGTTGACCAAGCTGAAAATGTTGCAGATTTTAAACACATGTTTTTCTACACCTTGTATCTATCTTAATTTTTACTTAAAACTAAAATCTAAATATACCCTTTTGAAAAGAACAGTTTAAGTATTATGAATATATTTTTTTCCAAATTTTTCACCATATATTTTTAGAGATACCAATATTTCATTTCACTGAATCATAATGTATGCTGAAAATATTCCGTACTGTTTTAATTTTTTTAAATTAAATAAAATTAGATAAAAATAAAGAAAATGAAAACAAATTATAAAAATTGAAAGTAGATTCAATTTTGGAAATGCTAGTGTCATTTTCGAAACCAAATTCTCAGTATTTGTAGGAGTCCGCAACCTATGAAGTTTAGGAAAGCTTGGGGCAATTCTCTAGTTTTTGTTTTCTGTCCCAATTTCCTGTTTTCAGCGAAATAATCTTTCGTCCGAAAAAATAATATTTCGGCCGAAAGACTAAAATCTAACGGAAACTGTCAAAACTAAATAGTTTCCAAGGTTTTCGATTGAAAAAACATTCTTTCGGCCGAAAGGCTGTTGCACGAATTATGTCGGTCAGAAAAAAATGAAATGACATGTCATATCGTTTCATTTTACACCAAATTGTATTAATAGGCTTTTGGTCGAACACATTTAACACAATTCATTAGATGGACATACAGATATAAGCTCAGGGATAGGGATTTCAAAGAATTTCTATTACTGATTGCAGTTGTATTCTTTTCTTGTTTATTTCTTCCCTCTGATCCATAGGCTTAATCGGAGGATCCATATCGATACATGATGGTTTTCTAGAGCACTTAAACAAAGTTTTGAATCATCTTTTTGGTTTTTGTTGAATAAGGTAATTGATGTTTGTTCAAGTTTTTATTGGAATAACAATTTATATGTTGAAAGATAAATGTTGAGCATTTTTTCAAGGTGAAGTCTTTGTTGAACATATCTTTTACAGATAACTA
>JASDQU010101947.1:544378-585971 GCA_032191745.1 Picea mariana
TATAATTAATATTACCCACATTAATTATCTTTTACATTTATTATTAATCACATTAAGGTGGGGCCGACCTGTACAATTTACATAAAAAATAGGGTTACAGGCAGGTATGACTCTTGAACAATATATAGAAAAGGTTATGATATACCCACTAGTGCTCATCCTCTAGGGGCACATCCATAGGGATGTCATATCTTTGGTTCACTACTTTACACAGAAGAACCAAATCTTCACACGTTCACCTGTGCTTGTCCACATGCACGTCCACTCTACGGATCTTATTTCCCACTGCCTCACACATGAGAATCATCTGGAGTCTTCTCGTCAACTTTGCTACTCAGAGGAGGCTAATACACCATATTCATTTCTGTTCACATGACGATGCATCGAGCACTTTGGGATTTCACACGTTCACCTTGTGCTAAGCCACAAGCACGTCTTAACTCAACAGATCACTTTTCCCATTGGATAATCATCTGGAGTTATTCTCAACTCTCTAAATGGAGGAGGTCATCTCTACGTTCCTATCTCTGTCTCGGGCATGAACCACATACCCTTCTTAGGGGATTTCTCTTAGGTTTGTAAGCTGAGAGAACATCTCACATAGCTGCAATGCTCCACATCTCACAGGTTTGTAAGATGGAGAATGTCTCACATAGCTGCATTCATCAACACATAAAAGATGAGAAATTTAGCTCCTACCACCCTTCCAAATCTATAAGTGATCATCCAGGATTAATGGAACTTGATTCCATTTTCCTGCGCATCTCTACAATCTACCAAAAACTCGTTCAACAGGTATGGTGCCCAACTGATCATTACTCCTGTCGTTCACTGTGTGGCTACTGCAATAAATCCTATTGGTGCTTATTATTTTTGGAATTTCCTAAATAGTTTGCAAGCCATAAGCTTGTAGGTGAACCTTGTTGCATTATCATTAATATCCTTGAGCACAATGCCCCTATTACCCCGACTGGTGCCAAACTGCACTTTGAATAGCTACGCGATTTCCTTATTGCACACCTTGTTATCCAAGTATTCCTCTGGCTGTGCGACGAATGTAGGTAGTCCTATGATCTTGGAAATCAATGCCATATCTATCTGTACTGGCTTATCCATTCACATGATGCCTTCATGTACACGAGTGACAAGTTTTTTGACACAGAGCCCGATGTTCTTACCGTGCTCAAAGTGCGGTATATCCAACAATTTCATGATGCTAGAGTTGTACAATCCCATTATCCACTGTGTGGGCTCCATTATTTGTTTACCCAGGGGTCCAATTTATCATGTGTTTGTTAATTAAGTCTCCTTGGCCAAATCTAGGAATTTGTCCGCATCGTGCACATCATGGTATGAGTAACTAAATTTGGGTACCTTTCCAACATATCATCCACAGTGACCACTTTGTTTGGGAGATATGGGAGTATGATATCCATGGTGTCCTATGCCTTTATTTTCTTTCCCACAATAGATGGGCATGCCTCTACTATTTCTGCGTCCTCTTCTTCCCTCTCAGAATCTATTCGGTCGGTGATATCCTCGACCAACACCTCCTCTGCTTCACGGGTTTGTTGTGTTCCTGTTATTTCGTCAGGATTTGCAAGCATCTCAGGTTTAGGGTTCAGAATACCATTCCAAGCCCCAAAACTCTATCCTATTTCACCTTGTGGCACTGCTGATGTTTCCTATTCAACCTGTGTCAGGCTGATTGATTCCATGTCCGACGTGGTGACATCTTCTAGCTCGACCACATTCTCTCGATGTCTCATTCTTTCCTTGCACCTCTGACCCTTTCGAGTAACCCATACATACCGACCTAGAGAGCCAAACTTCAGTGGGGCCATCTTCTCCCCAATTCACACACTCACTTTCTTCTTTGTAAAATTCTATCTAGGGCACTCTCTTTGTATCTTGCTCTGTGCTAAAAAATTTCTAAGTGTTGAATAAACACATGCTTTCTGCCTTTTGTAGACCTGGTCCTATCTATTTTTCACTTTTTTCATGCATTTGCACCAAGTGTAATTTTTCTGTGCGTTGTCTTTTGATATTGTCACAAAGATTGTTGCACATGACTTTTTTCACACATTCTTGTGGTGCAGTCAACTTCTGCATATTTTTGTGTTTTTCTTCCTTTTTTAATTTTTGTATTCCTTTTTTCTCCTTTTTCCTCATATTATTTCTTTTTATTGTTTTTCTTCCTAATCTCTACTAGACTACACTATATACATGACTTTCTCACTGCACTGTAACTTTTAAGGGTTAATAGGTTGACTGTCCCTGTACAGTTTCAGTCTACTACCATTGATCATTCCTTTCAGTTTTGTTCCTCCCAAGTATTTTAGCTGTACATATCCCCCATCTATGAAAATATTTACTTCATATGGCCCTATCCAATGCATTCTAAACTTACCGGGGTGTTGGGAAAATTTTCTTTCATAGAGAAAGACTGGGTCTCCCTCCTTAAAATTGTTATTTTTAATATGTCTGTCATGTCAATTTTTGTCTCTTGATTATGTACTTATTGATGAAACACTGCCAGAATCCTATCCTCTTCCATTTCCATTATTTGAATTAACCTTTCCTGTACTTTGCCCATTTCTATCATATTGGTAATTGCTGCTACGCATAGACTGCGTACCAGAAATTCTAATAGAACCACTACTTCTTTCTCATACACCAATCTGAATGGTGTTTGTCCTATCAACTTATTACATGTGGTCCTATATTCCCATAGTACTGCTGGTATTTTGAAATCCCAATCATCCCTATTGACATTGCAGATCTTTGTAAAAGCATTTTTGAAAATCTTATTGAAGGCTTATATTGTTCCATTTTCCTTTGGATGATATGGTGTACTCTTCTAGTGATATAATTCAAACTCCCCAGTCATAGCTCTGATGGTATCATTGATAAAATGAGTGCCATGATCACTCATCAGAATCCTGGGACATCCAAATCTGGTGATCACTTGCTCAAACAAGAAGTGTGCTGCTGTCTCTGCACTACAGTATTTAACTAGTGCTGCTTCTGCCCATATTGTTAAGTATTCAGTCGGAGTAATGATATATCTAGACCTTGACCTTTTTCTGGTGGATTAATAGGTCCCACAAAGTCTATTGCCCATTTTTCAAATACCTAAAGTGTCACTTGTGGTATTAGAGGCATCTCATCCCTTCTATTGGGTTTTCCAACCCTCTTACATACATCACATTTATGGAAATATTCCTTGGCATCTTTATGGAATGTTGGCCACCATAATCCTACATGCAATACCTTCTGTGCGGTATCTTTAATTTCATAGTTTTCTCCAGCTATACCTTCATGAGCTTCTACTAAAATTCCGGGCCTTTCATGTTCCAATACACACCTTCTCAAAATTCTATCTGCACCCATTTTGTATAAATGTCCTCCAATAAGTTGATAGTATGCAACTTTGACTACCAGATTTTTCTTTTGCATAATGTTAAAATCCTTTGGTGCAACCCCTATACTTAATTATTCAATAATATCAATGAAGTATTCATCAACTACCTGTACTAAAAATAGTTGTGCATCAAGGAAGTTGTCTTCCAAGTTAGTAGGTTCTTCTCCATTAGTTACCCTTGAAAGGTGATCAGGTCTTGCATAAAACTTCCTTGGTTTGACTATAAATTCCAAATCAAATCTTGAAATAAAAATAGCCATCTATAGATCCTCCCCCCCAACACTGGCTTGTTGACTAGATATTTGAGGGTAGAATGGTTTGTGAACATTTTAAAGTGTTTACCTATTAAATAGTGCCTGAATTTTTAAAGTGCATATACCACGACTAGGTCTTGTCTTTCTGTGGTGTTGTAATTTTGCTATGATTTTGAATGTTTTCTTCTTGTAAAGGCGATAGGATGGTCTAAGTCCCCTGCTCTTGGCTGTACTAGAATTTCTCCAAGTGTTACGGATGATGCATATACATGCACATGAAATGTTTTTTCCCAATATGGAAATAATAATATAGGTGTTGTTACCATCTTTTGTTTTAAAGTGTCCAATCCTTGCTGACAGTCCTCATTCCACTAAAATCCGGTGTCCTTCTTTAACATTTTTTCCATTGGTGCAGTAATCTATGCATATCCCTTTATACATTTCTTATAATAGCATGTATGTCCCAGTGTTTCTCTTAATTGGCACACTGACTTTGGCGGTGGTAAATTTACAATGACTGCAATATTAGTAGGGTCCAATAGTAAACCTTTTTTACACACTATATGTCCCAACAATATTCCAAAAGGTGTAAAAAAATACATTTCTTGATATTTAATGATATCTGACATTTCCTGCATCTTTCCAACATTAATATTAACACTTCTACATGGTCCTTTAACATACTATATACAATCTAGTCATCCAAATATACTTCTAGAAATTGATGTATGAATTCCTTAAAAGAAGCTACGACTACTCTTGAAAATATGGCTGGTGGATTCTTCAACCCAAATGGCATGACTGTATGTTGGTAGGATCTCCATTTTGTAGAAAAAGTAGTCTTATACATGTCTTCTCGAGCTATGTTGATATAATGGTAACATGAGAATTCATCTGTGAATGAATATGCTTTCTGGCCTCCCACATTCTCTAAGACTTCATTTATAAAAGGGGAAGGGAAAGGGTCATGTAAGAAAGAATCATTGAGTTTCCTCAGATATACACAAATCCTTATCCCCCCTTGCTTATTTTCTTGAACTACCATAGGACTTATCCTTTCAGATTCCTCTATTGGTTCTATGATACCAACTTCCAACATTCTGTCAATTTATACTTTCACTTTCTTCTTATACACTAGATTTTAATCTGTAGGGTTTTTTCCCAACATGTCTAGCCTCAGGTTTGAGGGGTATATTCATCTCACCTAGCTCCCATGCTATGCCTTTCATATTTGTAAAGGTCATTGGAAACACATCACTGTATTCGCGCAGTAACTCTTTTATTCTTTCTACTGTTTTTTCATCCCAATAGTATCCAATACTTTCAATATTAAGATTGTCATTCATCCCAATGTTAACTTTCTTAACTTTGATTGGTGTAACAAATAATTTTGACTCCTGGGATGGAAATTTCACCTCTCTTTCTCCTTCAATATCTGTAATATGAATGTTGAACAAATCATCTTCATCTAGTGCTTCCTTTGAATCAACATGATAGCATGAGAGTAACTCTTTGACTGTCTGTCTATTCCATTGTTGATATTTTGTCACGATTTCAACTTCTAGTTCATTAATAAATATCATTTCCTATATCATGTTCAACCTTGAATTAGTGTTGTGGTTATCATGTTCAAATGGGAAGGTTAATACAAAATTCTACTGTAAGCCTGTCCATTCTGTAGTGTCTCTGTGCATCTCCTGGTCTATATACCAGTTCCCCGGGATTCCTAACAATGTATGTATAAAGTGATGAGTCCATTCCTTTGGTGGTGTCATCCTCCATTATTCATTGCACTTCTCCAAGTGTTCCACTGGTGTTCCCTATCCATCATACCTCTTCATTTTATTTCTCCCTTGCTCTGCGCCAAATCTAATGCACAATAGTTTTTTACATTGATACTAGTCCTGAATTGTTTCTTTGTGCACACCCCACCATATTGTAGGTGTTTCCTTGAGTGAAATATCTAGGGCTAAGAACCTCTAATTTTCTAGTATTTCCTCTTCATATTTTGTTAAAAATTCCTCTAATTCATTTAACCCATGAAAACTAGGAGGTTCTGTTATCTCTGTACCAACGCATCTTACTGTGTGGTCTATTCTTGCACACCTCCTTGTGGATATTTCATGTAATCGTTGTTGCCAATTCTCCAAACCTGTGTCTGATTTAGAAACACACAATGTAATGCTTCTCTAGCTAAGTACCACATCTACAGTTAGGTTAACATAATCCTCTTCTCGTGCGGTGGTTCTGTATAGATGGTTTATTTCTTCCAAATACAAACAAGTGGGTTCTACAAACCTTTCTCCTTTTGATGGGTCCAATGTTGCAATGACTCTATATTCACTTGATTCAAAATTCATTTTCTTGTCTTTAGGTTGACTATATCTTGGTTATAAAATTCCCCATCCAATCCAAGAAATTTTGGGTAAGGTGTTGTGCCATCTACTATCTCTATTACTTCAAAATCGGCCATAGTGTGCACTCCATCCAAATCTACTGTCACACCTTTAAGCCTTCCAATTGGTAGCACCTTGTGTTGATTTTCTAATTTCAACTGAACATGTTATTAGAATAAGGTAGTTTATCCCATACACTACCATGTATTCTTAGGTAATACATTTACTTCAGAGCCTAAATCCAGTATAATGTCACCCATATTAAAATCCTCAGCGTTGGCATTCAGTCTGGATTCTCTTCTTGTCCTTCTTCTTCCATGGAGATGATTTACTATTTTCTGTTCTAACTTTCCTTCCACCTTGGTGTTCTAACTTTCCTTCCACCTTGGTGTTACATCTTTCTAGAATATCTTGTAAAACTCTAACCGATGATGGGTCATTCAATACCTCAAAAAAATATTGTAGAAAAGTCTTTATGGTACTTACTTTCTCTAAAGGTTGTTTTTCAATGGTATGGTCCATTGAGGAGGGAATCTCGTACATTGTTGAGTTTTGATTTTTCTGCCCAAGTGATGTAGGCACCACATTTTTCCTTAGACACTCCTGTCTGGCCTCCTTAAACATTTCTGTTTCTTTTCGTGCATCAAACTGCTTATGTGGCTCAATATTCTTCTTAACCCATTGGTGTTGTGTTGGATCTTGTTTGACTACGTTAGTTCCTATCATGGCTCCTCCTCGAGTGACTATATTGATGTTTCTCCCATCGTCCCTGGATTTTTTATAGATCGACTGGAAATTCTGGTTGTTTTGGTTCCTTTTTTTTTGGATATTTCCCAAGAGTCTTGGACAATCTTTTATGTCATGGTCTGCTACGCGACAGTACATACATGTCTCTGGTGGGAGTGGACATTCCTGTGCATAATGTCCTGGTTGTTGGTAGTTGTGGCACACTACTAGTCCTCTGTCTCATTCTCCACCTCTATATCCACCTCGATCTCCTCGTGGAGCGTTGTACTTAGTTACTTGGTTATACTACACAGGGTTATACTTTGGTTGCACATTATTGTGTTGCGACTGCACAATGTTGTACTGCTACTGCACATTATTGTATGGTGATGGAACCTGTTTGAAATGCGGTGTAACTTGTCCTGTCATCATTTCTTCTTGCAGCCTATAAGTATATGAATTTCTTTCTCTCATCAGCTCCATCGTCCTACAATCCTTATCATCATGACCCACTAACTTGCAAAAAATGTAGTATGAACTTTTTGGTACTATCTTACATTTTTGCATCATTGGATAGTGATATGGATCATGTCCATGTGTCTTACAAATATCGCACCATGGCCCTCCTATTGGCAATGGGTTTGGAACCTCTATCATCATATACTTCAAAAAAGTTGGACATTCATTCTTATGGTGTCCTTCTTTCCTGCATAGGGTACACCAAACAACTTCTCTTTTATATTACCCTTATTCTAGTTAAGTTGAAATATTAGATTCTTAAAATCCTCCTTAAAATCCTCTATTTATGGATCTATCTGCTGATTCTGGTTCTCTTCTAGTTGTAAGGATTCCTATAGAGCCTTTGCTTGAGTTTGGAACTTCTATTGTCTTAATGGATATTTCAAGTGTGGTAACAGTGGGTTCACAAAAAAATTCCTATATTGCATGTCAGTGATTGGATACTTCAACTTACCTTTCAGATGTTTAAACCTCTAATCAATATCCCAAACAAACTCACCTGGTTTTTGCCTAATTTCAATCATTTGATTAATACACTGGTCCTCTGAGCTGGGCTTCTGAAATTTGTTTATCAATAGTTTTTTCACATCTGCAATAGTCTTTGTTACTCATGGTGGATTGTTTACATCTAGAATCATGTACTAGTACAGTGCGTTGTCTCTCAGTGTGATTGCTAATTGCGTGAGCTTTGTATCCTCATATTTGATCTGATTTTCTTCCCAGATCTTCTCACATATGAATAAGTGCTTTTCAGGGTCCTCTGATGCCTCTCCCTGAAATTATGGTAACCTTATCGTGGGATCATGTCCTTCCATTTTAAACTGTGTTGAACTACTACATCTGTGTGGTGTAGATAATTGACTATTACTTCCTGAACTAGCTCCTCCAGTTGATGCTCCTTGATTGGATGCGTGTCTTGTTTTATTTCTTCCACTAAACTCTGGTTGTCTAAATGTTGGTGTTATTTTGGTGTATTAGTCGTACATGGGGTTGTAGGTTCCACAATGATGATGATTTGGATTGGAGTTCAACCTTCTTTTCCTACCCTTGGACCTCATGTTTTCCTTCCATATGTTTCGCGCAAGATTTCCTCAATCTGCTCCACAGCATGAAGATCCTCTACCTCTTCTTCATTGCTTGCCAAAGCCTCTCTATCAACTATGGATCTCTTCTTGTTATTCATATTATATTGGTAGGGTACTCCACTACGTGTATTTCCATATTTTTCCATTATCTACTTTTTTTGGTCTTGCTCCATAATGATTGGGTCCATGGCCTCCTTCTTCTTTTCTTTATCCATCTCTTCCTTCATTTCTCAACTTAATATCAGTGCTTCCTCCCTTCCCCGATGTATAGAGGGAAGTTTAGCTGTCTGATTCCATAGTAATCACATCGTTGTCATACAATAAAATCTTGATTGAAGTATACAAAGATCTGATGTACCTACCTCTAGGTCCCTTTAGAAAATCCTACTCTACTACGGTGTAAGGCTTCATGGTATATACTACAAATTCAATGATAAACCTTGCAACAATACTCTCTAACTAGAAATCTACTATGTGCAGAAAATTGTTATTAACTGGTTGTAACTGCGCGATCTCCACATAATTCCACTCTAGCTTTCTAATTCGATTTTTAGGTTGGTTGTATTTTAGCCTCAATAGCCACTCCTGCAACAAATGCGGAAAATCAGATAAAAAATATCTCATGCAAGTCGCTAGAAATGTATTTGTTGAGATATTTTCATGGTGTTATCTTAAGGTTTCTATTTTCCTTCTGCGCAAACTCAAGTTCCTTCATTTTCAACTGGATTCCATGGCCTGAAAAATCCCTTCTATACTTTCATCCACCATGTGTTTCTTCCACAAATATCGTCAACTCAATCCCTTATAGTTCCAATTGGCAACATAACCATTTGTTGGTTTTATCTCTGAGTTCTTACTTCTTCTTGGGTTAACCCAGGTTCAGATTTCAACAGGTTTCCAACAAAACCCTATAAAACTATCATCCCTCCTAGTAAACCAGAAAGCAACGCTGCACACATGGTGCACAATGCAGTCTCACCCGATATAACTTTATGGGTGACTGCAATACCCACGTGTTTTCAATCTAGGAATGAGTGGGGATCTGGGATTATGTTCTTTCTTCTTTGTGCATTAAACTTGTTATTGATTCAAGTATTTCTAAGATTCATTCATCTTTAGCCTTATGCATGCATGCTAATACATCTAATTAATCATTCATTCATAATCTAATCATTGAAAAAAAGTAAACATTCAAGAAACATCACCCAGAACATAAATTTTACTGTGGTTCACCCCCTCCCAGGCTACATCCACAAAGATTTGGCTTCTCTTCTCTTTTATTTAATCCGCTGCAAAATTTGGCACTGCACACATTACATATTCAATCATACAATCATGATGAGGTTAAGGAACCTCTTAAAGGTAGGATAGATCACACTAGGCTCCTTAGCCTGTGACCTAACCTTGAAATTATAGCTTATTCAACACTTCTACAACCTTATTACAATCGACAGTCTCTCAACAATCATAATCATCGTCATCAACTCACCAACACCCTTCAACAAATTACCAACCTTACCTAGACCTCCTAGGTTCTTATTTATATTATTTTACAGGCTTATAGTCATTACAATCCTTATCAAAAACCCTAACCCTATCATTGTTAGGCTTGCCTTCCTACGTGCCACATTGATTTTCCTCTTTCATGGTGTTTTTCCTTCTTTTTCTGCATGATGATTGCTTTCCATCTATTGTGCGTGCTCCAAAATTAGGTCTTCCTTTCCAAAATTAGGTCTTTCCAAAAATAGATATTTTCTCCAAAAATAGGCTTGCGCCCAGAATAACCTTCTTTCTCAAAATAGGCGTGCACCCAACAATCTATCATGCTAAGATTTATCCCTTTCTTTTTGTACTTCCTGATGGAAACTATCCATAATACTGTCTTCTTCTAATTCCATAAGTTGAGCCTATCTTTCTTGAGTTGTGCTTCTTTCTGTTATGTTTGTAATGGCTACAATGCACAGAATAGGTATCAAATATTCCAAAGGGACTCCTTCTTCCTAACCATACACCAATCTGAAATGTGCCTACCCTATGAGTTTCTTACATGTAGTTTTATAAGCCCATAATACTGTTGGTATCTTCAAATCCCAATCATCCATGTTCACATTGAAAATATTGGTTAAGGCATTCTCCAATATCTTATTAAATGCTTCCACTGTTCCATTAGCTTGAGGATGGTATGGAGTGCTCTTTTGATGGCATATCTCAAATTCTTCATTCATTTCCTAAATGGAACTGTTAATAAAATGAGTTTCATGAACACTCATCAGGATCCTAGGGAATCCAAATGTTGTAATTACATGTTCAAATAGGAAGTGCGCTGCAGTCTCCATGCTGCAATCTTTTATTGTTGTTGCTTCGGTCCATATAGTTAAATATTTTACCTCTTTAATAATATACCTTACTCCTTATCTTCTAGTTGGTGGGTTAATTGGACCTACAAATTCAATTTCCCATTTTTAAAACACTTTAAGAGTTACCTGAGGTATTAATGGCATCTCATACCTCCTAGATGGATTTCCTACCCTCTGACAGACATCACAAGCATGACAATACTCCTTTTCATCCTTATAAATTGTTGGCCACCATAATCATGTACGTAGTATCTTCTGCACATTAGCCTTCCATGCATAATGTCCTCCAACTATTCCTTCATGTGCTTCTGCTAAGATGATAGGACGTTCATGTTCCATAAAACATATCCTTAAAATATTGTCTGCTCCTAGTTTATATAAATTTCCCGCAATAAGTTGATAATATATAGCTCTGACCACCAAATTCTTCTTTTGCATTGTGGCATATTCCTTTGGGGAAAATCATGTACTCAAAAATTCAATGATATCAACAAAATATTCATCATCAATCTACATTGAAAATTGTTGTGCATACGAAAAATTGTCCTCCAAACTACTTGGTTCCTATCCATTCGTTATGCTCGACAGATGATCTAGCCCTACATTCAATCTTCTAGGTTTCACAACTATTTCAAAATCAAACTCTTGGAATAACAACAACCATCTACATATTATTACCCCCAACACTAGCTTGTTGACCAGGTATTTAAGAGCAGAGTGATCTATGAACATCTTGAAATTTTTGCCTCACAAATAATGTCTGAAATTATGCAATGCATGCATCATAGCCAAACCTTCTCTTTCTGTTGTATTATAATTCTGTTCTGACTCTGACAATTTCCTACTTGAAAATTCTATTGGGTGATCTATGTCACCTTCTCCTGGATATGTTAATACTGCTCCAAGTTCTATTGAATATGCATCCACATGAACATGGAACTCCTTTGACCAATTTGGAAACACCAAAATTGGCATTGTCACCATTTTCTCCTTCAAGATGCCCAAAATCTGTTGGCACTCATCATTCCATTGAAACTTGATATCCTCTTTTAACAACTCCTCCATGGGCACAATAATCGGTGCATAACTCTTTATAAAGTTTTTATAGTATCCTGTATGACCAAGTGCAACTCTTAATTGGCGCACTGACTTAGGTGGTGGTAAATTCACAATGACAACAATCTTCACAGGATCAACCAACATACCTTGTTTACACACCACATGCCCTAGAAAAAATCCAAATGGTGCACTGAATATGAATTTCTTAATGTTCAAAGATATTTGACACTGTCTACACCTTTCTAACATCAGTCTCAAAACTTCAACAAGATCCTTCAATAAGCTAAATATTGTCCAATCATCTAGATAAACCTCCAAAAACTTATATATAAAATCCTTAAATGTAGCTACCACTACCCTTGAAAAAATAGTAGGGGTGTTCTTCAATCCAAATGGAATCACTGTGTACTAATATGAACCCCACTCTATGGAAAATGTAGTCTTATGAGGATCCTATGGTACTATTCTGATCTGGTGATACCTTGAAAATCCACCTGTAAATGAGTATGCTTCTTGTCCTCCTACATTCTCCAATACTTCATCTGTAAATGGAGTGGGGAAGGGATCATGTAGATAGACATCATTCAATTTCCTCAAGTATACACAGATCCTTATTCCCCCTTTCTTTTTATCCTGAACTACCATAGGGGTAATCCACTCTGATTCTTCAACAGGTTCTATTATTCCAACCTCTAAATTTTTATTAATTTTTGCCTTCACTTTCTGTTTGTATACTAGATTCACTCTATATGGTATTTGTATTATTGGCATGGAATATGGTCTCAAGGGGATCTTCATCTCTCTATATTCTCTTGCTATCCCTTTCATTTATGAAAATGTCATTGGAAACAAATCACTATACTCACGCAGTAACTCTGCTATTCTTTCCACTGTTTGGTTATCCCAATAGTCACCAATACTTGCAATCTTTGGATTCTCTTTTGTTCCAATATTTACCTTCTTTATCTTTAGTGGTGTAACAAATTATTTTGATTCTAACTTTGGACCTTCTACTTCTATTTCCCTTTCAACTTCTATAATTTGAATATTGTGCAGGTTTTCTTCTGCTAGATCATCTTTTGCGATGTGGTATCAATGTAACAACTCTCAGGCTGTCTGCAAATTCTTGTTTTGATAATCTATTACAATTTCAACTTCAGGTTCTCCAAATATCCTCTCTTTTATCAACTTCATTGTTGTATATGTCTCTGGATTCTCATGTTCAAATGCAAAGGTGATCATAAAGTTCTGTTGCATATCTCCCCAGTTTGTAGTTCCTCTACGTAGTTCCAATTTTGTATACTAATTCCTTGGGATGCCTTCTAATGTATGAATAAAATGATGTGGTCACTCCTTTGGTGGTACCAATATCGATTGGGTTATACATTTGTCTACATGTTCTATGGGCTTCCCTAATCCATCATATTTCTCCATATATGTATTCTCATATTCTGTGCCAAATCTAATGCGCAATAATCTTTTGCATTGATACCAATTCTAAATATTCTCTTTATGACTACCCCACCAATGTGCAGGTGTATCTTTCAAGGACATATCCAAAAATGGTAACCTATGACTTTCCAAAAATTCTAACTCAAACTTTGTTAAAAATTCTTCTAAATCATTCTGACCATAAAAATTTGGAGGTTCTCTTACCTTTGTGCCAACCCATCTTAGTGCGTGAATCATTCTTTCACATCTTCTGGTAGATATGTCATGCAATTGTTGCTTCCAATTCTCCAATCATGTGTTAGAATATGAAGCACAAGAACTAATTCTTCTACAACTAAGCATTTCATCTATTGTTGGGTTAACATAATCTTCCTTGTGCGCAATAGTTCTATACAAATGATTTATCTATTCTATAATGAAATTCTCTGTCATAGATTCAACATATCTGCCTCCTTCTGAACGATATAATGGTGCAATAAATATATATTCACCTTATTCAAAAATCATTTTCCTGGTCTTCAAGTTCATGATAGCATGATTTTCAAAATCCCAATCCAGTCCCAACAATGTTGGATATGGTGTAGTGTTATCCACTATATCAATTACCTCAAAGTCTACCATAATGCGCACACCATCTAAATCCTCTGGTATTCCTTTCAATATACCAATTGATATGACGCTATGTTGATTTTCCAATTTCAACTAAATAGGTGAATATCCCAGTGTAGGTTCCCCCATACATTCCCATGTTTTCTTAGGAAAAACATTTACTTCAGACCCCAAATATAATATTATGCCACCCATGTTAAAGTATTCAATATTTGCATTCAATCTGAACTTATTATTTGTTCATTTCTTCCCACGAACATGATTTACTTTCTTCTTTTCTAGTTGTATCTCTTCTCTAGAATTATATTTTTCTAACAAGCCTTGTAACATTTACATAGATGATTTATCATTCAACAACTTCAAGAAAGACCCCGAAAAATTTCTTATATTACTTACTTGTTTTGAAGACTAATCTCTATTGGTATCATCAAATAGGTGAGGCATATCATATACTGATACATCATCTCCTGGATATGTACCTAAAGTAGAAGCAATATTTTCCTTCAAAATTTCTTGTTTGGCCTCTTTGAATGTCTCTTTCTCCTTCCATGCATCAAAATGATGTTGAGGTGTTGTATTCTTTTCTACCCACTAGTGTTGGTTCTGATCCTACTTTGTTGCATCTTCTCTTGTCTTGGTTCCCCCTCTATTAACTATATTGATTTTCTTCCCATCATCCTCTCTAGTTTCAATGACAATCCATTGAACATTCTGATTGTTATGGTTCCTATTTTCATGTATCCTTATAAGAAGTGTTGGACAATATTCTATGTTATGATTTGTTGCGCGATAATACATACATGTCGTGCGTGGATATGGACAATCCCTTGCATAATGTCTAGGTTTCTGACAATTGTGACAGGTCACTGGTCTTCTACCTCCTCCAAATTCTCTTCCTTCATGAACACCACCTATGAATCCTCCTCTGTTACCTGGATTGTCTATGCATAGTGTATTATATTGTGGTATTTGGTTATACTGTGGTTGCGGATTATTATACAGCAGTGGAGCTACAAATTACTGCACATTATTATACTGTGGTGGCACTTTAAACTGTTGTGCGCTATTATACTACTACACAGGTGGACCTTTCATAAATTCAACCTACATTCTATAAGCATCTGAGGTCCTCTCCTTCATCATTTCCAAGGTTCTACAATCCTTGTCCTCACGTCCTACAAACTTGCCGAAATTACAAAATATACTCTTAGGAATTGTTTGGTACTTTTGCATCATGGGACAATGATAGGGATCATGTCCATGTGTTCTACATATTTCACACGATGGTCCTCGTGTAGGTAAAGGATTCGACAATCCTTCTCCCAAGTACTACACAAATGTTGGGAACGCATTCTTATGATGTCCTTCTGTTATGCATAAGGTACAACATACAAATTCCCTCTTTTCATTGCCTTTGTTCTGATTCAACTGAAATGTCAAATTCTTAAGATCTTCCCTCAACTCTTCTACAACTGGATCTATATGTTTACACTGATTTTATTCCAATTACAAGGCTGCTTACAGAGCCTCAAATTGAGCATGGAACTTTTGTTTCCTCAATGGATATTTAATATGTGCCAATCATTAATTAATTAATAGATTCCTATGTTTCATATCTATGATGGGGTATTTAAACTTACCTTTCATTCATTTGAACTTCTGGTCAATATTTCAAACCAACTCTCCTGGATTCTATTTGATTTCTATCATCTCATTCATGTATTGATCCTCTGAACTTCATCGCTAGAATTCATTGATTAGTGCCTTCTTTATGTCTCTGATGGTTGTAGGTTCTCCTTGTGGGATGTTTACTACGAGGCCCATATACCAGTCTAGTGCGTGCTCTCTGAATGTAATTTCCAGCTACACTACTTATGTATCTTCATCCATGATTTGTTTAGCTGCCCAAATCTTCTCACAAATGAATAAATTCTTCTCTGGATCTTCCGACCCTTCTCAATGAAACTATGGTAACCAAATAGTTGGATCCTATCCTGCCATTGTAAATTTTTTTGTACCACCTCCGCATGGTGTATATAATTGAATACTTCTTGTTGAATTCATACCTCCACTTGAATTTCCACTGGACCCTAGTCCTAATAAAATCCTTCTGCTACTGATTGGTGGTTGTGATCTCAATGGTTGTTTCTCTTCAGATGTATTAGTCACACATGGGGTTGTGGGTTCCACACTAATTTTGATATAGAATGGAGAGCCTTATTCTACACCAGACCCTTGAACTATGGTTTTTCTCTCATATGTGGTGTGCATGATGTCCTCAATATGCCCCGTAGCATGGAGATCCTCTACCTCCTCTTCATCACTGTCCTAGCCCTCTTGCTCGAATACTTCCCTCTTTTTCCTATTGATATTATATTGGTAGGGTCTTATGTTGTACGTCGTTCCCTCTCTGTCCATTATTTACTTTATTTGATCTTCATCCATCATGATGGGTTCCATTTCTTCCTTCTTCTAACCTTTGTCTAGGTCCTTATCCATATATTAGATCTTCCTTAGTGCTTCCCCCAGTCTCCCCACACGCATAGAGTTATTTAACTATCTAACTCCATTGTCATCACTCATTTATCATGAAGTAAAATCTTGATCGACATGTAAAGTGATCTAATATTCCTTCCTCTCAGTCCCTTAAAAAATTCCTACTCTGTAGTAGTGTAATAATTTGTGGTATCGACTACAAACTCAATAATAAATCTTGCAACAATGTTGTCTAGCTAGAAATCCAATGCATGCGTGAATTTATTATTAACTCTCTGTATCCTTGCAATATTCCTAGTAGTCCACTTTACTGGTCTTATTTGATTAGTTGGACGATTGTCCTTTAATCTCAATATCCACTCCTGTAGTAGTTCTGGAAAATAACAAAAAAATGGCTCATGAAGATCAGTAAAAAAATACCTTTGCAAATACTAGCATAGAGTATACTTAGGGTTTCTATTATCCTTCTTTGTGAAATCGAACTATTTTGTTGCTAACTATCTTTCAATCTCTTGTTTAGTTGGATTTCGTGGCCTGAACATCCTCTTCTACGACTGCATTCTTTTCATTGTTTTTCTCATCAAATCCCCTCCAATCTGTTCTTCTAAGTTCTGTCCCAGCAACAAAACCATTTGTTAGATTGTTTGGGATGACCCGAGTTCGAATTTATGTTTCCAACAAAAACATGCAAACCATTGGCCCTTCTCAAGACCAGAAGACAACATTGTGCACAAAGTGCACAATGAAGTCTCACTTGAGATGGATTTATGGGTGATTGCAAAACCCATATGTCTACAACCTTGGAAGGGATGCTGCTATGGGGATGTTAGGCATGCTTCTATTATTCTGACACATCATTACATTCATATCTACCATTCTATAACCGTATTCATTCATTAAAATTCATTCTCCAGTAAATATTTATTGCGTGTTGCATTCTAATACTAACAGATTTATCCATTCAACATAACTAAATAACTACAAGAATTAAGACAACATTCCACACAAAGACACAAGGTTTTGTTGTGGTTCACCCCCCTGGGCTACGTCCACACATATCTGATATTAATTTCTATTTTATTCATCTTCATCAAGTTATTTCACTTCATGCATTACATATGCATATAACCAAAGCTATTGATAATGGTGAGGTTGAAAATATCACACCAAGCTCCACAGCTTGTGACCTTACCCTCAATTACAATTCATATCTTTCTCTTCAAAATAGACTCATAGATCATCTCACTATTAGCTCCACATCTCTCAACAAAACTCATAACAAAACTAACTATTCACTCAAAAAATCTCGCTAGAAACTTTATCTCCTCAAATCTTACAATACATATTTATACTACAAAAGTGGGTTAAAATCTGTTACAATCATGACCAAAACCCTAACCTTAAGTGGATTGGATTTTTTCACTTTCTAACTTCCTGCATGTGTTTGATCTTCATCCTTCTTTCTTCCTTTCCTGCTTCCTCGCGTTGCTTTTCCTTGTATCTCGACACACACTCCTTTCCTAGTCCCTTTTATAACTATCTTCCTTGATTACTACGATGTTCCTCAAAATGGGTTGTTCCAACATCTATATTCATCATATCATACATTGTTTACAATAAAATATACATATAGAAGCCAACGACATCCAAAAACATAATCCAATGACTTGGATTAGTAAACAACCCTAATTCCTTAACCAGAAATAGAAAATGATAGACGAAAAACCATGTATCGAAAAATTGCCCAAAAATGGGCATGAAAATCGGTAAATTTTTTTTTCTAGTCGTGCAAAGAATATAACACATACCCAACATTCTTCCACTTGTTGTTTTATTTTCATATAGGGGGTTACAAGTTTACATAGTCAACAATCTAGGGAAATAATACCCATAGATCCTCTACACCAAGAGAACTTATCAGTGCTCACAGATTTTGTTCATGAATCTGCAACATTCTTCAAAGTGCCCACCTTCATCAACAACACCTTCTTTTCTTCAACCATGTCTCTCACAAAGTGATATTGAACATCAATATTCTTTGTCTTTGAATGATAAGTTGGGTCTTTGCCAAAATAAATTCACTTTGACTGTCACAATCTATCCTTACAACTTGTTGTAGCAACCCAATACCTGAGCACAATCTTTGTAACCATACTGCTTCCTTTATTGCATGAGTGGCTTCTATGTATTCAACTTCTGTAGTTAAAATTTCCACTACAAACAATGTTTTGCTCATCCAACTCATTGGTCCTCCAAACAGGTTAAACACATACCCGTGTGTACATCTTCTACGATCCATATCTCCAACCCAGTCTGCATCCATAAAGCCTTGTAAGTCCAACACTCTATCTGATCCTGGTCTTCCTTTGTAGCACAATCCATAACTAGTAGTGCCACAGAAATACCTGAAAACCCTCTTTACTATTGTCCAATGCTCCTTCCCTAGTTTTGACATATACCTTCTAAAAAATTCCTCTACACGTGCAATGTTCGGTCTAGTATAGACCATTGCATACATCAAATTGAAAACCACACTCACATATGAAAACGATACATGTCCTCCTCATCTTTCTGTGTCTTGGGACATTGATCCACAAATAAATTTACACCTACAGAAATAGGGACCCTGACCAGTTTACATTCTTGCATATTAAACCTCTACAATATTGTCTTGACATATTTTCTCTGATTTAACTAGAGTTTCTTGTTTTTTCGATATCTTTTAATTTCCATGCCCAACATGAAATTTGTAGCACCAAGATCTTACATCTCAAATTTAGAGGACCACTGAGTTTTCACATCCTGGATAATCTCCTTGTTGTTTCCTATCAACAACATGTCATCCACATACAAGACCAAATAAATCAAATGATCACCAATTAATTTAAAATACAAACAATGGTCCTCTTTGCTTCTTGTGAATCCAAGTCCCAACATATAGGTATCAAATTTTTGATACCACATACTTGGTGATTATTTTAAACCATACATGGACTTTTTTAGCTTGCTTACCAACTCCTTCTTTACCTTCATACCAAAGCCTTCTGGCAGCTTCATATAAATTTCTTCTTCTAGATACCCATGTAGGAATCATGTCTTCACATCTATTTGTTCTACTTCAAAATCAAACACAACAACAATAGATAACATAAATACAATAGAAGTTAACTTGGAAACATAAGAAAAAATCTTACCAAAATCAATTCCCTCAACCTGGGAATAACCCTTTGCTACTAACCGATCTTTGTATTTCTCCACTTTTCCTTATGCATTCAACATCCTTTTAAATACCCATTTTCTTTCAATGGGATTTCTTCTAGTCACCAACTCCACAAGATCCCAGGCCTCATTCTTATCCAAGGCTGCTATTTCTTCAACCATGGCCTTTTCCCATGGTTTTCCATCCTATGAATCCAATTCCTCCCTAAAAGTTCTCTGATCATCATCAGTAATAGACAAAGAAAAATTTGAATGGAAATCAGATGGAGTATACCTTTTCGATAGCCTTTTTCCCCACACCAATCTCCTAAATACTGGAGTATGAAGATCTTCTTCTTATTATTCCTTTTATTCTGTAGAGTCTGATTCATCATCCATTGGTTCAAACTCTATTTTCTCTGGTTCTTCCTTACTTTGTAGGACTTCATGTTTGACAATATCTTTCATTTCTCTAAATACGACATCTCATCTATACAGAACCTTCTTATTTTCTAGGTTCTAAAGATTATAACCTTTGAGACCATCTTTACACCCAATAAAGATACACTTTTCAGCCTTCTTATCTAGCTTACTCATGTTTTCGTTTGGAACATGAACATAGGCCTCACAACCAAATACATTGAGATGTGTGAGAGAAGGTTTCTTACCAGTCCATACCTCTTGTGAAGTATTTTCATCTAGTGCTGCTGAGGGTGATCTGTTGACCAGGTAACCTACAATACCCACTGCCTCTACCCATAATTCTTTCCCTAACTCAGCACCACTGAGCATGCACCTTTCTTTTTTCATCAACGTCATGTTCATCCTTTCTGCAACTCCATTATGTTGAGGTGTATATGGAGTAGTCTTCTGCCTTTCTATACCACACTTCTTAAAAAATTCTTCAAATTCATTCCCACAAAAATTTCCACCATTATCTGTTCTCAACACCTTAATTCTTTTCTCTATTTGATTCTCAACAAGAGCCTTAAACTATTTCAACCTGTCAAAGACTTCATATTTCTTCTTGATGAAATATATCCAAGGATTCCTCGAGAATTCATTTATAAATGAGACATAGTACACAAATTTTCCCAATGATGGAACTGACAAAGGCCCAAACACATCACTGTGCACTAGCTATAAAATTCCTTCTTCCCTCATTGCATCACAGGGGAATCTTACCCGATTCTACTTCCCATATACACATTGTTCACAAAAATCACAATCTAGAGAGAAATTAGACACACCTTCAACCACACCTTTACCGTGTAGTAGACGAAGATCCTTTTCTTCAATATGCCCTAGTCTTTGATGCCACAACATAACCTTTTCTCTAGAGATTGTAGGAGTTTTTTCTTCTTCTACTCGAATATCAGGAACAATGGAACTATTACACCCATCACTAATAGTGCTTCCTTGCAGCTTATACATAGTTCCAATCCAAACTCTTTTCAACAAAAACATTTCTCATCGAACCATCCTGTAGGTTTCTTTTTCAAATACTATTTTTACCCTTGCATCGTCCATTTTTCTTACATAAATCAAATTTCTTACTGATCCTTGGATGTGAAAAACACCAGGAAATGTTATAATCCTTCCATATATGAGCCTCAAATTGAATTTTCGTCGTCCTATGATTCTGGTTGTCGATTCATCACCTAGGAAAACATTACCTCCATCATACCTTTCATATTCACATAACCACTCCCTGTGGGGATTCATATGAAAGGGTGCACCCAATTCAACCAACCATGCCTCATGATCTACATGTGTGCTTGAAGAATCCAAGTACACATCGCCTCCTTCTTCCTTGGAGGGATTTTATTCTGTAGAGGGAGCACCTTCAGATCCCTTCACTTTCTCAACACTTTTGGATCTACATTGCTTCTTGAAGTGCCCTTCTTTTCTACATCTCCAACATACCTTTACAAAATTTTCGAGAGATTTATGTCTACCTTTAGACTTGTATCTCCCACTTGAGGACTTAGATATATTTCTATCCCGGGACCGTCCTCTTGTAAATAATGAATATGTGCTTTGTCCTTCCATGTTCTTCCATCTCATCTCCTCTGACAACAAGGATGAGACCACATCATCAAAAATCAAGGTATTTGTATTACTACCTATGGCCACAACTAGAGTATCCCACTAGTCTGGTAAAGAGAAAAACAAACTAATACACTTATCTTCATCTGAAATTTTAATCTCAACAGATAATAACTGACTTACCACAGTATTGAAAGCACTTAGATGATCAATCATAGAGTCTCCATCTCTCATCCTCAGGTTATACAACTTATTCTGCAGGAACAATTTACCTACTAGGGACTTAGACTAATACAAGTTCCCCAAATTAACCCATAACTCCTTAGCTGTAGCTTCCCCTGAAACATTCAGTAACAATGAATTTGAGACACAATTGGATTGTTCTCTTTGCCTTCCGATCCAACTTTTTCCAGTCATCTATTGATGTTCCTGTAGGTGTAGTACCTGGATCCACCACAATCCATTGACATCTGTCTACCAACAAATCTTCCATCTTGAGCTTCCACAACTCAAAAAGTTTCCCATTAAATTTATCAATCTCTATTTTAGAACTACTCACCATTTATTTTCACTTGAAGAATCAATATCGTAGCTCTCCCACTATAACAAGTCTTATCACGGTCCTGAGCCAAATCCCTGACCACAAAGACGTCCCCCTAAAGCCAATAATTGCTTTGATACCAAATTTAGATTTTAACCTTGTACAATTATTTACTACAAATAGATTTTCAATAANAAAAAAAAATAGAAAATATACAATGGAAAATACACACATTACACAAAGATTTTTCCCCTAGAAAACCAAACCAGGAAAACCAACATATTCTATATTCATCATATCATACATTGTTTACAATAAAATATACATATAGGAGCCAATGAAATCCAAAACCCTAATCCAATGACCTGGGTTAGTCAACAGCCCTAATTCTTTAACTGGAAATATAAAACCATCAGCGAAAAACCATGTGCCGAAAAACCATCCAAAAACGGGCACAAGAACTAGTAATTTTTTTTCCAGGGGCGTTTCCCATGAACCCCCATGCAAGGGGATCCTGCCCCCTGCAACCCCCCTAGATAGGGGGGATCCACCACTCTGTGACCCCACTCCTCCCCACTATTACCCCCCTACACACTTGACGCAACGTAGACACTAGTTCTAGTCATGCAAAGAATATAACACATACCCAATAGAAACATGGGCTGACATTCATGATGAGAAAAGAAAATAATTACAACCTAAAATTGAGAAGTGTATTTTTGTTGGATATTCTAAAGATGTTAAAGGTTACATACTTCTTCAACCTCATTCCAATGAAACAATTATTAGAAGAGATGTTAAATTTGATAAAAATCTCTTGGCCTGTGAACCTAATTTGACGTTCGTACCATCTTCAACTTGCGAGCCATCTTCAACATGTGTGCTATATTCTAGTCCTATTCTAGTTTCTTATTTAGATGATGACATCAAGGATAAAAATCCAGCTCCACCTATTCACCTTCCTCCAAATGAGTCCATTGAACATGAACCTGCACCAACACCACTACTTCGTAGATGGGTCTACTCAATATGAGAAGCAACTGGTGATATTTTTAGTGATCCTACAAATTAGTGTCGTACACATTCACAGTTCCAGTGATCCTCCTCTCTTTGAGCTCAAGTTTCAAAGACTCATGATCCAAACACATTTGCAGAAGCTTCTGAACATATAGATTGGGACACAACAATGAATGAAGAATATCATTCTTTAATGGTGAATGATACTTGGGATCTTATGCCTCTTTCGAAAGGAAGACAATTTTTCAGATCTAAATGGGTGTACAAAATTAAGTATCAATCAGATGGAAGTGTTAAAAGACATAATGCCCTATTAGTTTCCAAATGATTCTCTCAAGTTGATGTTGGAAAATTGGTTTTCATTGATGTCAACCTAGAAGAAGTTCAAAATACCCACAGATGGTTGAAGAAAAAGAGCACGAAGGACATTGCAAATGCATGTAGAACCCCGATATATTTATAGCCCCCATCGATCTGTTTCCAATGTGGCTCCTCATGGTTGAGGAGATATGCTCTATTGAAGATGATGATGTGAATTGAAAACAATAAGTTACAGGTCAGCCTCACAGTTAAATAAAGCATGTGCAAATAAGAAATTTTATGTTGGCCCTAAAGAAAGTAAAAAAATTACTTGAAACAATATAAATACACATGGAATACCCTCTTATTTGAATAATCCAAGAATACAAGTTTTGGTACCGAAGTTGTATGGAGGAGGTCACACTTGGAGCTACATGAATGAGGAAGGTTGGAGATGCAGATGTGAGGAGGGTTTCTGAAATCCCTTATCTGAGTAGGACGTCGTTGGCTAAGAATATAGTGTCCCGCGAGGACCTCACGGGTGGACTTAGCCTCGTCACGCGAGGCCTCACTATTTGTCTGATTTTGTCAAGCGAGGATCTCCGATATTTCATACTTGGCACATATTTTGAGGTGTATTCTTGAATATCTAGGCACATGTTTTATGCAATTGTTGTACTCATTTTGATGGTAATGGTTTGATAAGTTTATTCTTTTATATACATATTTAAGGGTTGAAGGAAGGGGCAAGGAAAGGAGGTTGTAGCCTCCTTCCGGTTGGAGTCGAAGAATATAGGGAGTTGGAGATTCCTTCAAGTTGGAGCCTCCTTCCAATCAGAGTTGGAGAACTTGGAAGTTGTAGCTTCTTTTGAATGAAATATTTTATTATATAAGAAAAACGTTCAATGGATTTACATTTATATATATTGTGGATTGTGTATATCTTCTTTTTCTCTTCATTGGATATATCACTTGATTGGAAAGTAAAGTTGTACAAAGTGATAATTTTACTTAACACTGATTCACCCCCCCTCTCAGTATCAACAATTGGTATTAGAGAAAGTTACCTTTAGAACCGTCTAATCACTGGAAGGAAGGTTGTGAGAAGAAATGGAAGGCCACATTCCAAATGGGATTCTACTTTTTGATGGAAATAATTATGCACACACGAGAAACCGAATACAAAATTACTTGATAGATTTAGGAGTATATATCTGGATCTTAGTTGTTAATGGCTATGAATTCCCAGAAGATTCTCCAACATATCCAAATGAGAAGAAATTAATGAGTTGTGATTCAAAGTCTAAGCATGTTATCCTAAGTGGATTGATACCAACTGTCTCTAGTAAGGCGATGGGATGCGACACAACTAAAGAGGTATGGGATAAAATTAAAAATATCTATGAAGGTGATCCGAAAGTCAAGTAGGTTAAGCTTCAATGACACAAAGGAGAGTTTGAAAATATAAAAATGGATGAAAAGGAAGATATTTCAACCTACTTACTCAGAGTAGATGAAGTTTTCAATGATATCAGAGGATTACGATAAGAACTCAATGAATACTTGATTGTACAAAAGGTGTTGAGATCACTTCATTTGAGATATGATTCTAAGGTCTTGACCTTTGAAGAAAATAGGGATTTGACCAAAATGACAATGGAATAATTACATGGTTCCATCACAACTTATAAAATGAGAACATGTAAAAAAAAATGGGCAATCAAACAAAGAAGCATCCTTTAAAGCAATCAATATAATAAGGAACAAGGAACACAAGGTAGAATAAATATTGGGAGATGATTCAAACGAAGAAGAAGCACACTTTGTAAGAAAGCTCAAGAGGGGAACTGGCAAATGCAAAGGTGAGTTACCTTTTAAATGTTTCAATTGTGGAAGAATAGGAAAATATGCTAAGAAATGTTCTTCTGAATAAAATAAAATCTTCCAGAAGAAAATGAATCTCTATTCCAAGGGGGGATGGTAGTTTTCAGATGAAATTGATGGAGAAGAATATGTAAGAGAGCTTCTATTCATAACTCAAGAAACTCAAAATGATGATCACAAAAATTTTGAAATAGAATAAATCAATTATGAACAAGAGGCTGATGAAGGGACAATCTTTGGCTCTTTTTGGGGAGGCAAAGATATCACATAATTGAACAAGAAGATGATGAGAATATTGAGAAATTAAAATATGTTGAAAAAGAAAATAACAATCTCAAAAAAAAAAAAAAAAAGACAGAGAGTTGGAAAAGGAATTTTCAAATTATGATGAATACAACCATTAGATTGAAAAGAAAATTAACAACATGAAGAAAAATGATAAGATTATGAGAAATTAAAAGAAGAATTGGATCACACAAGAAAAAAGTTGATGTTGACAAAAAAAAAATTGAAGAATTTTGAAAACAATACTACAAATTTGGATGCAATTCTTAGCAATTAGAGGTCACCAGATGATAAGACATGACTTGTATACAATAACGGTTTGAAGACAAAGGACACAAACAAATCAAGCAAGGAAGATGAAGGAAATTCTAGAAGCTATGCAAATTTCTTAAGAAGTGGAATCAACAATGAAGAAGAGATTGAATAACAACATGAACATGACAAAATATCGGGATTTAGAAAGGGTGAAACATCAAGAAGGTCCTTTCCTACCAGGTATGAGAAAAATCAAGAGGGATTTGAAGAACAACAAGAACATAACACCTCCAATTGGAACAAAACACCATAATTAAGAAGGAATGAAGCACCAGGAAGGTCACTTCCTATCGAGTATGAGAATATATTTCTTGTTCATTGTTATAATTGTAGAAACTTTGGAAACAAAACAATTCATTGCAAAATCAATGCAAGAAACAACTATATGAGAAACATAAATGATTATGCATATCCAAGGAACAATCATGTAAACAATAGATCTAGAAATGCTTATGGATATGTCAATATAAATTACAATCCATTTGATCCACTAATGGATCAAAATATTATATGCTACAAATGCAATAATATTGGTCACAAAGCACGAGATTGCACAGATATGAAAGAAGATGCTCCTGTCATAAAACCAACTACAATATGGAGAAGGAAAGAAAATTAAAATCAAAAAGATTTTTAAATAACATTGATCACTGAAGATAAAGAAAAAGATGAATGGTACATAGACAGTGCATGCTCAACACAGATGACTCGGGACCAAAACAAATTCATAAGCTTAAATAAAAAGGGTGGTAGTGTTTCATTTGGATATGACTCCTCTATCAAAATTCTTGGAAAAGGTGTAGTAAATCTTGTAAGTGAAAATGTAAAAGAATAAAATGCCCTACTGGTTGAAGATATGAAGCATAATCTCCTTAGTGTCAGTAAAATATGTGATCAAGGATATACTTTTAAGTTTGATTTCTGAAAATGTGAAATCAGAGAAAAAGACTCAGGAAAATTAGTTGCAACAACAAGAAGAAGACCAAATAACATATATATCTTAGACAAAAAGAAGAGAAAGAAAACTGAAGTCACACAAAAGAGATCCAAGGACCATAACAAACAAAGAAAAGATAAGAATACATAAAAGAAAGAAGAATTACTATTGAGTGCCATATATTCAGGGGGAGCAGCCCCAAAGAAAAGAGTCACCCTTTTCCATTTATGTCAAAGTGGGATAGAAAAACTAGGAGTGTGTCAACAAGGGGATAGCAGGATGATAGGGGGAGCACGAGTGTTGCCATAAATGAAAAAGGGGGAGATTGTTGGAAAATTGATTGTCATTGATGTCAACCCTAGAAAAAGTTCATAAGCTCCACATATTGATTGAAGAAAAAGATCATGAAGGACATTACAAATGCATGTAGAACCCCCATGTATTGATATCCCTCATCGATCTGTTTCCAATGATAGGTGGCACGATACATGGCTCCTCACGGTTGAGGAGATATGCTCTCTTGAAGATGATCATGTGAATTGCAAACAAGAAGTTATAGGTCGACCCCCAATTAAATAAAGAAAGTGAAAATAAGAAATTTTAGGTCGTCTCTAAATCAAGTAACTAAATTACTTGAAATAGTATAAATACACATGGAATACCCTCTTATTTGAATCATCCAAGAATACAAGTTTTGGTAGCGAAGTTGTATGGAGGAGGCCACACTCAGGGCTACATGAGTGAGGAAGGTTGGAGTTATAGGTGTGAGGAGAGTTTCTGAAAACCCCTATCTGAGTACGCCCTCACGGGTTGAGAATAGAGTGTCCCGTGAGGACCTCATGGGTGGACCTAGCCTCGTCACGCGAGGCCCTACTAGTTTCTTGATTCTGTCAAGAGAGGATATCTAGTATTTCAGTTTTGGTAGATGTTTTGAGGTGCATTCTTAAAGATATGGGCACATGTTTTATGCATCTATTGTATTTAATCTAATGGTGATGGTTTGATAAGTTTATTATTTTATATACATATTTAAGTGTGGAAGGAAAGGGGAAAGGAAAGCGAGTTGTGGCCTCCTTCCGGTTGGAGCCAAAGAATATAGGGAGTTGGAAATTCCTTTAGGTTGGAGCCTGTAAATTAGGGGGTTGGAGCCTCCTTCCAATTGGAGCTGGAGAACTTTGAAGTTGTAAATTCCTTTGAATGAAATATTTCATTATATAAGAAAAAAATTCAGTGGATTTCCACTTATATCTATTTTGCATTGTGTATCTTTTCTTCTACTCTTCACTGGATATATTACTTGATTGAAAAGTAAAGTTGTAAAATGTGATAAATTTTGCTTGATATTGATTCGCCCCCCTCTCATTATTAGTAGTTGAAGGAATCGACTACAAAGAAACAATTTCCCCTGTATCCAAAATGAATTCCATCTGCCTTGTTCTATCCCTTGTTGCCCCACATAGATGGGAGTTCTATCAAATGGAAGTTAAATATGACTTCTTTCATGGGGATATACAAGAATAAATTTACATGAAACAACCTCTTAGCTACGTTCAAAATGACTCCAGCCTTGTATGTCACTTAAAAAAATCTATCTATGGTATTAAGTAAGCTCCTTGATCTTGGTATGCTAAAATGGACAATTTTCTTCTTGACATTGGATTTTCTAGATGCCATTCTAACCCCAATGTCTATACCAAGAAAATAGAATCCATATCATAATACTTTTTCTTTATGTTGATGACCTTATAATAACTAATAGTGACCCTACTTTTAACCCATGTTAAATACATCCTTAAGAAGAAATTTGAAATGATAGACTTAGGCTATTTGCATGGTTTCCTTGGCCTCCAAGTATTACAAACCAAGGAAAGAATTTATCTTTCCCAATCTAAATATGCATGCGACCTTCTTCATCACCTTCACATGGAATATTTTAAACCAACCCCTTCTCCTTTCCAGTCTGAAGTCAAACTTGATGCCACCTGTAATATACCCAAAGTGGATGCCACATTGTACCATTAATTAATTGGTAACATTTTCTATTGACTCATACATTTCTTGATATTTTTTTTTTGTTGGTCTTGTTACCCGGTATATGCAAACACCCAATGAGAGTCATTAGAAAGAAGCAAAAAGACACTTTTATATGTCTGTGGTATAGTTTAGATTAGAATAAATTATAGTTCAAAGGGGACTCCTTTGTTGGTTGGTTTCACTGATTCAAATTGGGTTGGCCACCCTGATGATTGAAAGTCTACTACATGTTATGTGTTCAGTCTTTGTTTAAGAATTGTCACTTGGGATTGTAAGAAACAACATGCTTTACTCTTTATTCAACAAAAGTAGAGTATTGAGTAGGAGTTAATGCAAGTCAAGAATCCTTGTGGCTTCGACACAACCTTTCAGAGTTTAGATTCTAACACTAGCATATGATCACACTTTGGTGTGACAATCAAAGTGCCATCAAGCTCACTAAATGTCCAGTTCAACATCAATGAAAAAAACACATTTATATACACATACACTTCATTATAAATCTCATTCATGATCAAGTTCTTGAAGTGCTATTTTGCTCGACAAATGATCAAATTGTAGACATTTTCACAAAGTCTCTTTTAGAAGTTAAGTTTTCTAAACTTTTATCTATGTTAGGAGTTTAGGAAGTTGTCATTGAAGGGGGATGGGATCTAATGCCTCCTTCCTTCTTCTATTTGTGTCACCTTTGTAAATCCTTCAATCCTATCCCAAGTTGTTCTTAAGGGGGGGATGTTAGGATATTTGGACACTTAGGAGTTAGTTAAGTTCAACTTGGTCTAATGTGTCTTTAGGTAAAAGTGTGTTTCTTTAGTATACATTAGTATGCATTTGTAGTTACGTAATCCGATGGTCACGATATGTTCTAGACATAGAGTGATTTTATGGCTTATATTCTCCTCTATATTCACTACTATATTGATCTATGGGTTAACACGTGATTGGTTCATGATATCTATTTAAAGAGCATGGAGGATCATTTTTTGTTGATTGATTGTGAGAAAATCTCTTATAAAATATTTTTCTTTTGCATTAATATATTGCCTCAAGTGGCCACATTGGATGGGGTTGTGGACTATTTTCCTCTTAGAGGGTTTTAACCACATAAAGCACCGGTGTTGTTGTAACATACAACTAAAATTTCAGAAACAATTAAAATTTGTTTAAGGACCTTAGGTCCCAATTTATTAGACGTTCTAGTTTGAATAAAATTTCACTTTGTTTTTATTGTTTCAAGAGATGAAATCTCATTAGGTCATTTTAATTTTATTAAAATAATTTTATTTTTCTCAAAATAAATCAAAGGTTTAAACAAAACCTTTGTAAATTCTTTTATTTTGTTTTATATGTAATTTTAACAAAACATGCATCTTTATCACAGATCTAATCACACACAAGATCGACGGTCCACAACATATTTTGACCCCCCTGCATGCCCGACATTTAATAAAAGGGGGTGGGGCCAAAATACTCTACTCAAAGGTTAAGTTTTGCGACATGGAAATCGTCCATAAATTTTAGCCCCCTCAGTATTTGGTTAACTTAACTACATCCATCCCCCCCAAAATCAACACAAGGTATACATGTGTCTGATCATGACATCAGTTGGAAAAAAGGTAAAAAAATAATTTTATTTATTTTTAAATTCAATTTTTTTCAATTAAATAATGAAACGATCTATTTTCACGTAAAAAGGGGGGTAAAAATCAATTTGTCATTCATTTAAAATTTTCAAAGGATTATGGTGTCGGGTTCATCATTCCTGCAAAAGTTTACCATCATCATTCTAACTTGATACCAAACCCAATCCACGTCCTCCACGAGTAAATCTGAATCTTCTTATTTCTTTAATCGTTGTTTAAAATGCAGTCTTCTCAAATATCAGAGATCAGTAAAAGCACAAATGTTGTAGAAGAAGAATTACTTGACAAGGATAAAGATATATTTGAACCTGGCCTCTCTTTCAACTCTTCTGAGATATATCAACTGATAAAAGAAGACTCTGATAATTTGGTTGACTATTATTACGCGTGGGGATGTGAACTCGCTAAATTTATGATACATTGGGTCTATCAATTCTCAGAATTTTTCATCTGGTGTGTTGAAAATTATATCCCTTCGAAACGAACTGTAATTCCCATTTTTGGGTTTGTTCTTATTGATATAACCCCTCAATCAATTTATGAAATGTTGAGAAGGACATTGAACCCATACCATGAATATTTAAATGATCTCATAGTGGCTAGGTGTTTCACAGATCTTAAAACCGAGGAGAGGGTTGCCTTGCTACAATCATATCTGTGCAAAAAAACTCAATTCCCCTGATGATAATACTATCATCCAATCTGAGTTATTCCCTGAGACCTCTCGAAGGATTATTTCCATAATTTCTATGATTTTGGGAAAAAAATGATGATTTAACTATATATGAGTTTGGGTTGGGTATCATGGATTCTATATGTCGAATTACGACTAATCCCATAACCAAATTTAATTTTCCCCAATTCCTAGCCGACCAAATTCATTATCATCTCTTGGAAATCGAATCCATTTGAAGCTTCATATATCAGTCATATTTGGTTCACCTTTTACTATTTTCACAAGTTTTCCATTTTATGCATCTAGGGTTAAAAATTAAAGGTGATCTTGGTAACCATAGTTCAATCATCAACTGGACTCCTTTCATTAAAAAGAAACCTCTAAATGCTGGATTTCCTCTCTATATTAACCAGTTCATGGCCAAAGCTTACCACATAATATTCAACAAAATTCCCCCTAGAATTTTTCCCGAATGTAAAAAAATATTACAGTTGAGTCCATACACAAGAGTAGGAGATTGGTATACTTTTGAGCATTACATTGAAATAAGGGTTTATGGTTGCCAACTCTTCCCCTTATTGTTACTTGTTTTCTTAACTCCTAGGATTTTTTCTCTTGAATATATCAGACAAAGGTTAAACAAAGATGAGGTTCATTTTATATGCCAAAGAAACATAAAGGGACTTTCAAATTGAAAAAGGAGGTAGGTCCTTTTATTGTTAACAATAGGGAAACACTGCAAATTACAACAAAGCTTCTTTCGGCTATGGGTTTTCAACAAGGAGAACCATGGAATTATGACCCTCATGGTATAATTTCTTCAAAGAAGACTTCACATGGGAAGGCTCCTTATTAACACCAACAAAAATCTGAATTGGAGTTTTTGGAAAACCATGACAGATGGAAGGATATGTAGAACCTTCTACAAATTCATGGTAAGACATCAAAATAACAAGTGAGGTCTCCTGTCACGCAAACTCAATAATTTGACAAGACATATAAAATGAGGATTCCAGAGTCAACTTCAAAATATTCAGAGACAAAAGAAGGTGGATCAGTTAAAAGGGATAAGTTGGATACAGTGGATGAAGAAGAAGATCGGAATGTGAGGAAAGAAATAACACCAGTAGACAGAGGTCTTGTCATGACAATATAAATAAAAACTCCAGGAACATCTAAAAGTCAAGGAGAGCAAAGTGAAACTGAATAATTGATTACAAATCAACCCATTGATTATGTAAATCAATTTATGGAAATCGTACAAACAGGTGCAAATATTAAGAAGAATATTACTCAGATTTTTGAACATAATGCCTCTCAAGCCAGGATGATATCAACTATGGATTATGAAAAAGGGAAACTAAACATAGTTATTATAGAACAAAAAGAGCAAAATAAAGTGGCAAATGTTTCCATTGAGATGAATGCAGTACACTCGTTGGAAAAATTTGATTTGCACAAAAAAATTGGGGAAATGATAAAGATAGATGCTCTAATATAAAACCTTGGAATTAAAAAGCTTCAGTCCTTGAATGAAAAACTTAGAACTCAGCTGAAAAATGAAAAATTGGGCAATAGATCAAGGAAAAGAAGGATAGAGGAATTATAAAAGTGGATAATAGAATTGGGATCGAATCCAAGAAATGAAGCATCTATACAAGCATTAATAAATACCAAATACATGGAAATCCAAGTGTTGAAGAGAAAGATAAATATTCGAGGCATTAAACATGTATATATTCCTGAACTACAAGCTATCCAAGATGAGAAAGAACAACTACTAACAAAAATGGTACAAATGGGAGAACAAATCGAATTATATGAGAGTCATATCAAAATCTTAAAAGAAGGATCATCTTCTCCAGAAACAATCAAATCAACATATCCAACAAATGGATTGACAAAAGCACTAGCATATATAAATATGAAGGGTGTGGAAATAGAAAAAAATAAGAAAACAATCTCAGATCAAAAATAAGAAATCAAAGATAAAGATAAATCTATTGCAGAATATAAAAAATTGAAAACCAAAATGCAAAAGGAAATAGATCAATTGAGTGATAAGATGCCTGGAAAATCATATTTGATAGGGGCTAGACATGCCATCTAGAATGAAATCATAAATGAGGTCACTAAGCTCCGAGATTTCTTCAAGATTACTAATGATGAAATTCAATTAACTAATGAAGTTGATGAGGTTTTGAAGAAATAATTTGTTGAATTGAGATCAAGACCTCAGGTTTCTACCCAAGTCATTAGGTTCCTAAATTCAAAATCTAGTGAAGTACTCAAAAGCAAAGGCATTCAAGGAAAGATAAAAATGGTCATGGAAGCTAAAAGAATTTTTACCAAAAGAAATTTGTTGCAGATAACTAAAGATAATGCACTGGTATGAAGAGAGATGTTGATTTTTTCACCACGAGGTTTGAGAAATTGATAATGATGAGACTACCTTCAACTTGGACTCACAAAGGGAAATTATTTCTATTTGAAGAATAAAAGAAAAAAATGTTCATATCTAGAGAAAATGATTCAAAATTTCAACGGATGTCTGATAAATTAAGAGGTCGAGTCATTGTCATTTAACTAATGGATGATTTTCATTTACTATGGTTAATCAAATAATTTTTCCCAAATCCACCCACGTATGAAAAGTACATAGATCTTGATATTTCCTACATAAGGATGAAGTCTTATGGATATCCTTCAAGTGACACTTGGAAGCTTTTTCTCCATTTGATCGTTGGATGAGTCATCAAAGCAGTTCAAGATAGTCAACTCATCTTCCAACTGTTTCTTATTTTTGTGGATTTGAGATATTTTTGTAGTCTAAATACTAAGAAATAAGATTAGATAACCAATTTTTGGTTCTGACCTAAATTTATAAATTCCGATGAAATATTCTATGTAAGTGTTTTTTTTTTAGGCTTGAAGGACTATCTTTCTAATAAAATTTATCAACTTTATGAAGATTCAAATTTTGATGTTTCAGTCCATGTAATCCTCTTTATATGTTATTTCCACATTCTTAAATTTCTTCTTAAATGTGTCTATTTTCATGGGATTGCTTATTTAGTACGACTACTACCATAAGTTACTACAAATATATCTTTAAAGGTCACATATTTCTTCAATGTACTGTAAGTATTAAAGAAAAGTTGTGCTTGAATGTTATTATTCCTTTTTTGAACATAAAAAAAGTGTTCATTTGTATTCAAATTTACTCTGTTTTAGATACAAAATTAATGATTATTTATTCTATATGAAATTTCAACAGTATTTATCATAAGATACACTATTTCATTTTAGTTTTGTTTGTTCTTATTTCCCGTGCCATCATATTGACAAATTTAAAGGTGATTGAAACAAATAAACTTTTCCTTCTAAATATCCATTTATCATATATTCTAATATTGGTAAAACATGCCCTATAAATGCAACAAAATGTTCTATTCCGAGACAGATTAACCAAAAAAAAAAAACAAATCAATTAATTCAATGAATGCCTTGGCATAGTTGCCTAGCTAGAAACATCTCAAGGGTTACAACAGGGGTTATGATCTTTGATATGATTTTGTGAGCGATTGATTAAGGTGTTCGTCTTGTGTGGGAATACCCTATTTGATCCAACATTAGTAAATAATAATTTGCATTGTCCCCTAAGTTTTTCTTTGCAAGCTTGGATTTAATCCTTGTTTTTTTTGTCTTTTTTATGTTTAATAGTTTGATCTTATTTTGGATCTAAAATTTAAAATTGAGATGTAATTTTGTACCAAATAGTCCTCGATTATGTTTTATACTTGATTTTCCAAGATTTTTCTTTTGTATACACAAAAATACATTTTGAATAATTTGTGACTATTAAGTATATATGACTATTTAAAAATAAATACTAATAAAAGCTATTAGTTGTTCTTAGTTGACAAGGATAAATTTATGATTAAATAAGATAGGACAACTAATGAGTAAATGATAAATGACTAATCATTTAAACACATATATTGAATTTTATTTATTTATTCCTTAATTTTTTTAGAAGGAAACCCTTGAGCATTTCCCTACATCTATTGGATGTTACCCAATGTAAACCCATCGTCACTAATTATGAAACCTACATTGATAGGAACATTGAGTGAGGCGTGAAATAGAGACAATTATCCTAGGGGATCGAACCTAGGATCTTTTGCATGAATTTTAAAGCACTCAATATCTAGAGCTAGCCCACTAGGATAATTTTTTTCCCAAGGAAAACTTCATGGGGAAACCCAACGGATGCTTCTTCACATCTATGGATGACATCCCTAGTAAACCCGTTAGCATATACTAGTGCACCTAACTCGTGGGGATTTGAATGGGACACCTCTTGTCATAGATCCATAAAAATGTCCAACAACATTGGTGACATGCAATTGAGCTAACCCCTTGGGCGATATTTTATCCTTAATTGATCTTTTCTTGAGTTGTAAATTTAGTCTTTCGAACTAAAAGTTGTAATAAAATATTTTTGGTAGTTTTTTTTCTAAAATTAATTATTTATACTCAGTTTTTTCAGTAGTTAATTATTACTAATAAAACTGATAAAATATTATTATTATTATTATTATTATTATTATATATTTTTATTAGTGGTTTATAGTTTATTTTTTTCCACAAAAAAACTAGTAATTCTATTCAAAAAGTACAAAATTACATATGTTAGATGCCTTTCAACACTCATAAAAACCAGTGAAGGACAAAGTATGCTCCTTAACATCCTGGAAATTTCCAACATAACTAAAAAATAACGTTCATATAGTTAGCAATATTTGAATGAATCTCAACCACCATCTCAGATCATACAGGAGATCAATTATACATCCCAAAAACACTTCTCAACAAATAATCCCCTTATACATATAAACAAAATTTGTGCCCTAGTCTTATCATGGATATAAAATCCATTATAAAAAAAATACTTAAAAACAATAAGAAAAGAAAAATGGCCAAATTAGTAGAAAGATGGGTGCATGTATTATGATAGAAGATGATTGAAAACTCTAAATTTCCAACACCTAGATAAATTACTACCTTGTGTATTTCCTTGCCGATAAATAAATTACCACACACAAAATAAAATATACCAGCTGTAAATAAAACAACGGAAGCAAATGGAAACCAAACTTCACACAACACATTAATTCTTCCCTTCAAATCAACTTTTTATTAAATAATGATTCCAAGCTTACAAGGGCTCCCAAACTGAGAAATATTCCCACTAAGAATATAAATAGAATAATACAACAACTTTTCCCCTACTGCACGACCCCATAACCACGTCCTGTACGATCTGTACGTAGGATGTACGGTTTGTTCAATGTATATGTACACACCTGAGTCCACTGCACTGTGCGTATGTACTTTCCATTGACTATTGGTTTGACGCTTATGTACGCACCCTCGTACACTTTTCAAGCGCGTATGTAAGCACCCAACTACACCTGTCTGACATATATGTATGCACCTTGGACTAATGACTACCGTGTACAATGTTTCTCTGGCTATGTATGGCCCAATCTGTGAGTATACCTGCTACTTATCTTCTGCCCATATCTGTCTGTTGCTACTTCCTTCTCCTTTGGATTGAGTTGATCTCTAGATGAAATTCCTTCTTCAACCTTGTTGAGATCTCCTTGAAAAAATTCCTTCTTTTCTCTCTCTCTCTCTCTCTCCCTCTCTCTCTCTCTATGAGTCACTGACTCCAATAGATGTCTCTAAGATGTGTCTTCTCCTTTCACCTTTGTTGTCTTTTATAATATTGAGTTGTAACCTAACCCTAATATTTAAAGTGATCAACGGTTAAGATTAGATCTCACCTCACTAGAGTTAAATGGAAAAGATTGATTTAATTCACCAATGCTAATAACTTTAGCATTTCATTAAATTAAACTCACTTTAATTATAAAAAGACATTCACTTTATTAATTCCTTTAATTAAAGTGAAATTCCAAAGTTTCTGAAAGGTCCTTTGGACCACTTCCACATGTATAGAAACTTAGACACGTGCAAAAGTACATGTCCGATGCTACAAACATCAAAACTCCCTCTTATCGAGGAAGGTACTTTTGGAAGAGCCACCTGCAATTGGTTGTCCCTCCGATCCTAATACAATATCCTACACATCATCCTGTAGCATAGCATCTTGATAAACCTGATGTTCTATTGGTTCTTCAATGACGTTACTCTTCAATTCCATGAGTTTTGGAAACTTCTTTGGAGGCCTTCTTTCCCTGACTGTGCTCCTAGGAGCCTCAACATGCTCCTGAGTATCCTTTAATGTCTTCTCAAAACACCGAGGTCTCCTGATAGATTTGGAAGAGGAGAAATCCTCCTCCCCACCTAAATGTTGAATCCTTGAATTTTAAGCCTCTTAATGATTCTCTCCCTTTGGAGCCTCCTGCTTCTCATCCTCTTCCACTTGTGGTAAATCATGAGACTTCCTAGATGCTAAGTTCTCCTAAACTTAATATATCTACTCACAAATGTATTCTTCTATGCTGTTATGAAGATCATGTAAGCCTTTGAGGTCTCATTGTACCCCACAAATATGCCCTTATTTCTTGAAGGATCCAACTTCATCCTCTTATCCACAGAAACATGCATTTATACTGGACAACCAAAGAACCTCAAATGTCCTATCTATAGCTTCACTCCCGTGAATTGTTCCTAGGGATTATTGTCCCCTAATATTATGTGAGGACTCCTATTATGCACATATACTTCCATGTTACATGCCTCTTTCCAAAGAAACATAGGATAACCATGGTCATGTATCATATCCCTGACATAACTGATGATGGACCAATTCTTTCTCTTTGAAACCCCATTCTTCTAAGGGTTGTATGAGAATATAAAATCCCTCTTGATCCCTACCTCCTTTTAGAAATCCATGAAGTCATTGGAGGTGTAATCTCCCTCATTATCCAACCTCAAGACTTGATATTATTCATGAGACCTCATCCTTGGTCTTCATAAAGAAGATTCAAGTTTTCCTGAAAAATGTTAGAAAATATACTTCCACACTAAACCTAATAGAAGAGAAGAAGATATATTTAAAGAAGAAATTAAATGACAAAACAATTACACAATACACAGATTTTACCCTGGAAAACCAAACGAGAAAACCAACATTCCTTGAGCGTCTTGCTCTCTTGTTGTCTTATTCATTCAAAATAAAGGGTTACATGACTAACCTTGGTCTACACCGAAGACATAATCATCATCATTCTCTCTTTCTTACACAAGAACAACCCTGCAACCAATTCAACGTACATCTACATGACCAACAACCTCTAACAAGTTGATATAAAGATTAACTTGATGATTATCTTTTACAATATTACAAAACACCTTGCTCACAGGAAAATATATAGAAATCAAATGGGAAAATTTGTATAAAATATGTGCTCATGCTTTCCTCTATTTGTGCAGTATGAGTAGACTCCTCTGTCTTTCTAAGTAACATGACACATTTGATTGCAAAAAAATAATAGACATCGTTAACAGGAGGAAAAAGAGCAAATACTGTGGATCGAAGATTATCAAGATCACATGTGAAGGGATGTAATTATACAAACTAACAATATTCAAGTCCTCCCATGGACTTATAGGGACCATCAACAGGGATATCATTTGAATTTTTTTCATTGTCTCACACCTATGGATATGCGATCACTCACATAACACTTTATCGCCTACATATACCCATTACCATGACTTGAAAATCTACGAGCATTACCATTACATCATGCGAGCGCCCCCCTTATGCAATCTCTGAATAATCCTAAGCCATAATATTCCAAAGACCCGTGAACCCGCATGTCACATGACTTTTCCTGTGGACCCCACCCTTTGCACTAATTACATATGCAGACTCGTTTATTACAAAACCGAAAATTCCCATAAATATATTCCACCCTTGCGTCATGAACTGACAACCTAGAAACACTGAAAAATCTTCTCGAGATCGCACCACAAGCAAAACCTTCAAATAATATATTTTTGAAGACTCACCCATGAACCCATGGATCATATTCCTAGACTATTTTGGAAGAATCTCCATGATCAACCTTTTGCGGGATTTTCCTGGCCTAAACATTAATGCATCAAATCATGTGATGCCCAAACCTTGTAGCCCATGAATTTTCTAAATGGATTCCCCACGCATAACCCATGGTTCACTATTCATCAAACACCAACTCAATCCCCATAAACCTACTCTCATTCCCACAAACCTCCTCACACATATATACGCTGCCATCCCACCTACCAATGATAGGTGACAAGACTACTCCTATACACGTATCACCCAACTTGACCTCTCACACATATAATATCACTGCAGAATAAAATAAGTACAATACAATACATGAAACCTTAGATAAGCAAAGGACATATTTAGATTGAATTAGTTACTATTGTATGAAACCTAATAACAGATTTAGCTTTTCAGGTATTGAAATACTAGTGAAGTGAGTATCCAAGAAGGAATATGTTGATTGTCATAGTCAAGACTTAAATAAATGATGACCATATACATTGTCACATAAATCATACATGATATGAGTATTATGAATGACATGGGGAAGATGATAGGGAATAAAGGAACCACAAATTGACAACTCATGTGAGATGATACAAACCTTGGGTAATTAATAATGACGACATCTATTCAAACCTGACGCAACCTGCCCTCACTGGCGCGGTTACTTCCACCAGGACCTTCTCTTTCTCTCGGCCCTGAAGAGTCCAAGCTCTTCCACTCCTCTCGGGAGTTCTACCCACAGTCTTCTTGGCAATCACCCCTTCGGGTATCGGGAGATCGGAACTCGCGATATCGCCAGCCGCACGGTGATGCCCCTGGGAAAAAAAAACCCCGAAACCCCGACGGTCAAAGGTCAACCTCGGGGAAATCCTACTCGCGGCGTGAACCTTGATCTATCAAACCCCCGAGTACCGAAACTCTGACGTCCCACAAGCACGCCCCCTGGACTCCACTATAACTCCGGGTCCCACGCTACCACGTCAACCTTCGGGAATTCGTGGATCGCGGATCCATGATACCAAGTCCCTGGCCATTGGAAACCCCGAATGCCGAATCCCCGATACACGGGATTCGAGCCACCTGTCTCTGTTCTAATCAACGGCTCCGATAAAATCGGGGAATCGCGGTTCGTGATTTTGACATGCATGTGACCCTTGCACTCTTCAGTTCCGATTCGCCGATAGGAAATGACTACTGGTCTTCCCTGCGCCTGGGTGTTAACCACCTCGCTCTTTCTCCCAGATCTGACGATCTACGAGACTTCGCGAGTCTTCTCGACACATCTAAATCACCGATTCTCTTCCTCTATGAAGAGATCTATGCTTCGCCACCTTTGTCCTGTGCGCTCGGAAAACAAAAGGACTATCCCTCTTGAGCTTTTATCTACTCGCTCCTTTCAGAGGGGTCTCGAACTTAACTTCCTGCGTTGAACTTCAACCACTTCCAAAAGCGTTGAAGTTTTCTGGGTCCTGTGCGCTCGTGCCCGCAACAGCTTCAACCTTCCTCTTTTTAGACTTGCTACTGAAACCCAATTCCGACCTGCGCTCACCTGCACGTTTCGAAATTCTCCACCCAACTCTAATGGAAGGGAAACAAAGGTCTAACTGCTCGGTCTCCTCGACGCACTCATATGCGGAGGCCCTCAACTACACTCGATGCAGGAGTCTCCTGGCCTAAGCATAGAAACAATTGAAACTCATTCTCTCAGGTTTCTAACCTGATATGCAATCACATAAGCAACATATAAAAGGTAATCATAGAAAGAAGCAAACATGCACAAGAACAGGATTAACAACACACAGAGATCAAACACGTCCATGGAACTGAGTCAAACTCTTCCTATTAACTCAAGAACTGTACATGGAGGTTCTTCACAGACTCTCTCTGCTCTGATCTCTTCTTCTCTCTAATGCTAATAACGAATGATGAATAATCTACAATGATACAAGGGAGGGTGTCTATACTCCGTTTTCCCTCTCTAAAGCTAAAACTGTCTAATCTACAGTAATTCCCTATCTACCAGCATTAAAACCCTTAAATGCCTTTCTATCTACAACATAATACAAAGGCGCTTGCTTTGAATGTTCTTCCTTCAAACGACAACGCAACGATCTTTTCCAAGTGATTCAAAATTTGTATGTGCTGGCACTGTCCAGCTGTATTCCTTTTCCTCCCGCGCCAGTTCATATGATGAAATTCGAAAGTTGCGGATGCTCCTGCATCATACTCCTCGGCTCAAAAATATTTCATGGGCTCC